>VWZT01013859.1:469065-558657 GCA_013397055.1 Pachycephala philippinensis | reverse complement strand
GTCCAAAAAGGAGACAGAGGAGTCCTTCAACCTTATTCGAATAAAGGGAGACTCCACTGGGGCACACGCCCGCGGGGTTTTCTCTCCCGAGGTTTTGGAGGGTACAGCCTCCTGTTATCCCAAACTCCCGGCCTCGTGTTGCCCTCTTCCTTTCCCCATTGCTGAGATACCAGGAAGGTACAGCCTTCCCACACCACCTACCTCTTATATCCCCCCTTGAACCTACTGTTTTACCCCGAAGTTCAGAAGTTCAGGCTTGTGCAGACCCTTGTGTGTTTCGGGAAACAAGCTGTCTGGGCTCTGCAAGAAACCTGCTGCCCAGAGTTAGGAGAGACATTAAGCCCCATTTCAAAGACGTTAACACCCACACCTTCACCCATCAAATTGTTTGTAAAGACATCTGCTTTCCTCTCACTGCTCAGGGCAGAGCAGTTGTAACATCATGGTCTTCAAGATCCCATCTAACTGAGGCCGTTCTGTGATTCTTCCTTACCCCCCATAACTGTTTCCCAGGCTCTGGTCCCTCTTTCCCTGTAGCACTTCGAAATTTCTGGGGGAAAAGAAAGAAAAATCGACAGTGCACCGTGTTTTTCACTGCTGTGCAGCGTCTCAGCTGATCCCTGCTGGGGGCAGTGATGGCAGTACAGGGCAGGTGGGCATGGGGTGCCCAAAGCTTGGGGCATCCATGGCAGTGTGGTTCCCATTCTCCCTGGCCCAAGAAGGGGCCAGGACCTTTTCTGTGGCAGGACTGCTGGAGTAAGGGCAGCCAGGCTTGCAAGGGCAAGAAGGCATCTTGGCTGAAAGCACTGCTTGAGGCCATGGCTAACCCAGATTCTCCATGTGGATTTGTCTCCTTCCTTTGAGCACACGGGACAGATGTGGAATAGTCCAGACCATATTTAAAATTAATTCAATTTACTCCAACTATCTAAAACATTAAAAATTAAAAATGTGCATATACTTTCGAAAGAGGGTGTGAAATACACATCTTGTCAGTGCATTTGTTTAGGGTGCTGCTGTGCAAAGTCATCCTGAAACCAGCTCCCTACCACACTAACAATGAAAGATCGAAGAGGGAAGTTCAGTGTTTGTACTTGTTCATTTTCACCGACTTAAGCAAAAAAACTGCCAGTCATGTCAAATTAAATTATATGGTTTTGTATTTCCATTATATTTATATTACACTGTATTACTGTAGTTAAATTAGACTATTTTCCATGGGGTCTGGGCTGTGACTACTGAATTTAACTCACTTTACGCAAGAGCTACCCTTAATTAGACTTGAGCTGAGAGCAGAATTGCTTTGACTAACGCTGCAGACCACTACAGCAGCAGAATACCACAGGCTCTTAAATTAGTTCAAAAGAGATATCCACCATCTGAACAGCTGGAACTGGGCATACAATTCCAGAAATCCTTCTCAGTGAGCAGCTCGACCCTGGGGAGACAGCAGTCCTTGGTCAGGCCCCACCAACCCTTACAAACCAACCTGGCTGGACTGTCCCCTGCCACGGCTCCTTCACCCATCGCTCATTCACCAGGTCTCAAGCTCCTCACAGTAGATTTCTGGGAGTCTCTGCACTGTTCCTGGAAATGAAAATTGTGAGAGCTGTTGTTTCGCTGTCTGTGCCTCTTTCCTAAACTTGTCAGCAGCTTTTGATGCCTCCAGAGGCCAAGTTAACAGGTAGGGGCATCAAAAGGAGTGTTGCCTTGAACAGAAATGTGTCATCAGTTCACTAACAATAAACAATTCCTTCATTATGTCATGAAAAATACGTTGTTGTTCTCTGGCAATTTATAATATTCAGAAACAACACTTATGTAGCAAAATGCCCTCCAGCCAGTGTAATAGATATTCAGCAGGTATCAGTAGAAATCTCCAACAAATTATTTATTTTGAACTTCTGGACAGGAACGTTAGAAACTAATTTAATTTTATTCCTGTTTATTTAATCCTCATGTTTTCCCACCTACCTGTATCTCTGCTATCACATGCTCACTGACTTTCTCAGTTTCTCCTTATTGTGGGACAAAGCTTTAAAGGCAATTTAGCCAGTATGAATCAGAGGTGGGTTTTTTCCTTGTTTTTATGCTTTTTCCTTAAGGATGTTCTTGGGCTATTTTATTTTGCGAGAAAGCTCAAAACCCAGCAAATGACTGGAAATTGTAAACATTCATGCTGTTATCCACACTGGCAATATCAGCATTGAAGCAACAATCCCTTCGCACAAGTACTTGCAACTTATTTTAAATTTTACCTTTTATAAAGGAAGGGTCATCTTCAGAAGGCAGAACCTTTTCCACATGTGTAGGTAAGGATCTACATGAGCCATGGTTTATAGCCTAAGGAATACCAAACTCTGGATTATGTAAAGCAATATTCAGCTGCTCTGAGAAACAGGAAAGGCATGAATGCTCGAGAATGATTGCTGATAATTCAGTGAAGAGAAAATTAATGTGAAAGAACTTGAATGAATCATTTAGAGCCTGTCTTTTTCTTCTTTTTTTTGTCTCATTCTTGACTGGCCACATATAAATTGCTATAAAAATGAACAATCTCTGATATAAATGTAAATCAGGAAGAAATTTCTTAACTTAATCAAACTAACAAATGACACAAGAGCTTCCTCATTTGTCTAGGTCTTGTCAAAAGCTGTGCTATCATAGCTCCTCTCACCTAAATTAGGGAGGTGCTTATGTGCATGCTGCAAGCGCTGTCACTGCAGAGTATCTTAGTAGTAAAGGGCCAAATGCTGCAGTAGTAGGGAAATGCTAGCACCAGTTAGGAGCCTGAGAGCTGGTTTTCTGAGGAAGAATGTCATTCCTAGGCAATTCCCAAAGCTGTTGATTAGCTGCAGAGCAGGCAAAAATCGCTGGCTGGGCTGTGCAGGCAGAGTTCTCTGGGAAGGTCTCAGTGGTGTGCAGAGCTCCCCGGTCTGCAGCAGGAACTTTGAGCACAGCACCAGAGCTGGCACAGCCACCGCCCCCGTGCTGAGCTGGCGCTGCACCTCAGCAGCAAAAATGGGTCACATCCTCTGTGCCTTCTGGGGCAGCCTGCAACAGGGATGTGGTTTCTTGTTTTCTGTGTGTGAGCAAACCTGTTTGGCATCTCTTCAAGCTTTCCCCTCGCTGGGAGCTGCAGGATTTGCCCCTAAATGAGCAGTGTTGACGGGAGGCTGCCTGCGTGTGTTCCAGCTCCGCGGTGAGCTGTTCAGGTAGCACGCAGCAGCAGATGGGATTGCTTGCACAGTGCGATCAGGAACACAGCAAAGGCCATGGTTTAACCCAGGGACAAGGTGATGCTGCCTTGCAGAGGGAACACCCTTTCCTGGCACCTTTCTGGTGGTATTGATCAGCGGAAAGAAAGCTCAGGTGAATTCTGTGGCCATTCTCTCACCAAAAAAAAAAAAAAAAATAAGGGGAGTAGTATTCTGCTCCAATTAATTAAACAAACTGATATAAATTCCACGCTTAAATTGTACTTTGCATATCCATAATCTCTGCACTACATTTTATGTATACTTTACCCTTGGGTAAAAATTTGTGAGCATATAAATGCTTTCTCATATAATCTTGCTAAAGCACGCTCTTCCCTATAAATATTCATACCACTGCCAAAACATTTGCAAGCTTTCCCCAAAGGTGAAATATGTGTAATGTACTTTGCCTTCTGGGTATAAATATTATCCAATACATTTTGGTTAATATGAATACACTAATTATTCTTGTAACCCTTTTTAAAAGGGTCATCCTCATGATGTGAATTTTTTAAAAATGTAATTACAGTAATTGGATACTTAATCTAATTAAAATTGGCTTTATCTTTAATGGGAATTTTTCTAAAGAGGCAGAATGACAATTGACTTTCTGATAATCACTGTTTTCTTTCAGCTGGAGGATGCATTTAGTACAGTAGGAACCAGAGAACATGGCCTCTTTACTACATGCCAGCCACCTTTAGGGCCAGTTAAACTACAGTTTTATCCATTACCAGGCAAAACTTCCACTTCACTTAGAAATAAAAGTTATTCATGCTGAATTGGTTTCATTGTGGCTCAGGTACAGATAATTTAGGGAGTGTTTATTGTGCTGATTATGATGCAAGGTGTGCCTTAGGGAAGATGTTGCACAGGGGAAGGTGCCAGCCTCCCAAAGCCTGGCTCCGTTCGGGGCCGTAGGCACAGTCAGGTACAATGAGCTCCCCTGTCTTTGGGAGGTGCACCTGGATGGACCCCAGCATGCTCAGGATGCATGTAAATTCTCACTGACATCAGCAGAACTCCAGACAGTTTGGATTATGTCCTGGGTTTATAATTGGGGTCAACATTCCTAATGTGCTCTCACAAAGGCACTTTCCGTGCAGTGACTGGCAGGACTGCCACTGTTCAAAGGGGGAAAATTATTTTGAGTCCACACTGCCTCGAGGGAGCATCTTTTACTGTGGGAGCCAAGGAGAACAAGTTAGGAGTTGCACAGGAAAGAGTGGAGAAGTGGATTCATGTTGCTGCCTTTGGATACCTGTGACATAAACATTTATGTCTGCTATAAAGCTGCTGCACCTTTCAGGGCCTTTGCTTTACTGGAAGCCAGGCAAGAGAGAAAGGCCTTCAAGGAAAATCAATCAGCTGTTTTGTAGTCTCAGCTTGCCAATGGTGTGTTCTCATATGACTAAAGACAGACAAATATTTCATAGAGGAATTAATCATTGTTTTCTAAGAAGGATAATCATCTACATCTACAAAGTATTTTCTAAAGAAATATTAGAAAAAAAGATAGATTACATAGAACAGGCCAAATCATCACCTCGTGCAAAGAGACCCCACTGATTTTGATGTACCTGTATTTGACTGATCTCAGTGTCAGCTGTGGAATGATCTGATTGCCAGAAGAGTCTTTTGGGTTTTGTCCCTGCAGCCTGGTGTGTGCCACAGCGAGACCCCCTTGCAGGATGGCTGTGGCAGTTCTGATAGAAAATCTGTGCCCGTGTCTCTGTAAATGCTCTCTGTGCCTCTCCCACAGGCCCAGCTGCTGTGCCCAGGGAGTCAGCTGGAGCTGACAGACCAGAATGTAATTCCCAGTTTTCCATGGGAAACTGTTTTTTGAGCCCAGAGAGTTCCTGCTCAGCTCAGCCCTCTTGCAGCCCCCTCGGGCGGGCAATCAGCTAACGAACAAAGAGAGCAGGTTGTAATAATGTGCTGCTTTTTGGGGCAGGGTGAATAAATGTGTGTCTACTTCTGTTGAGCATGTGAGGTAGCAGTGACTGCAGAGTTGCTGAAGGAAAAGAGTGTGGAGGTGATGCTGATTGAAACACTATGTTTCAGCAACAACCTCTATGTAGAACACGATAGAAACCTCTTTGCTAAGAGAGTCGCTTATGTACTGCAAAAAAATCATTAATTTTGGAGTGGAATTAGCACTGATTAAAAGAAGCATTTCAATTAAAAACAGGTACCAGGAAAAGTTGATCAGAACATGAGTGCATAAGTCCAAAACAGCATCAGAAATATCAAGGAAGCCTCAAGTTTTATCTAAGAACTGCAAGTGGTCTCAAACTTTAGCTTTCAGCTTATGGAAAACATTTGCCATATGAAAAAATGTTGATGCTGAGAATATGGAAAAGCATGTCATTTCCCATTGGTTTGTTTTATCAAAGTGATATCTTTGTGCAAGCTGAACCATTAGGTAAAGAAATAAGGATATTATCCGGTAGCCATCACTAAGCTTGAAGATTCCAGGTTGAAATTAAGCATGGAGGCAGTATTGAACCTTTCAGTGCACCTTTAGTGACAAAACCCCAGGGCACTGGCAGGTGAGTGTCCTGTACCTGAGACACACAGACATGGCAGTGTGGGGAGGTTCTGCTGCTATTACAAAAAGTGCATTTTTAGGTCTGGCAGTACTGCAGGAATGCTGTGGGAGGTGAGGAAAGGTGAGGAAGGGGAGCGTTGTGGTGGCCAGCAGCACGGACTGCCCTTTTTCCGGACCTGAAGAACCTTCTGGTTGGTGTTTCTGCTTTGAGGCCATTATTGGCCACTCAATACAAAAGAGCTGAGAGCTCAACGACTCGCTAGAAAAATCTGAGCTCTTCAGAAATAAATTTTTGGAGTGCCATAGGAATTCCTGTCCCTGTTTATGAGGCCAATTCAAGGTACACTTGTGACTGAGAAATCTTGGCAGATGCCCATCTGAATACTTAGAAAACCAGAAGCAATGTGGTTTCACAATCTGTCTTGGGTAAAATTTCTGCACTGCTGATGTGGTCTCCAGATAGGCTTATCGTGAAACTAATATCAAACATTGCTCTAAGCATGAGAGAAAAGTATTGCTGGCTGAAGGGAACGAATGTATTCAGGGATGGAAAAGAGCTTGTTGCCTCTCTTCTCTCTGCAGACATGCAAATGTTCCTCATCTGTCAGGAAGATGAGGAAGAGACTGTCAAGTAACCAACTTGGCATGCACATATCCTGCAAAACCACAGGAAAAGTTTTCTTGCCTAAAAGAAAACAGCTTTTACCTAAGAGAAAGGTCTATGACAAGGTGTTTCTAATAAAAGGAAGGCCAGACATTGATGCCTAAAGAGGACAACCTAGAAACAGACACTAGACAGGAGTAAGGGAATAAAGGTGGATATTTATTTGAAAGGCCTTCAGAGGCACACCCTGGGCAGGCCAAAGGCTACACCCGAGATGGACCCAGAGTCACGAGTTCTTCACACTTTTATAGGTTTGGTCCATTTGCATATCAGCATAATTTCACCAATTAAGCTTTAGCTAATGAAATAATTTCCCTCAGCTTGTCCCCCTTTTTAGAGACTTTTGGTTTACACATTTTGGGCCTAGGATGGGCTGGGTGTCCTTGGAGAGCAGCCTGGAGAGGCTTTGTTATGTCTGTCTTAGCATGAGAGAGCAGCAGCTCACAGGCTACAGGACACTGCAGAGTTACACACTGGGAATACAGAATTTGAAAAATACAAAAGCTAAAACGTAAGGCATCAACATGACTTTTGGTTTGACCATAGTCAAAAAAGTGGTTGCCACTTTCCAAAATCCTGCTACCCACAGGATTATTTCAGAGAGCAATTCAACATTATGCACAGTGAGAAATGAGCACACTGGGCAACTGAGTGCTAGCAACTTCCTTTGCGACAGCTTTGTTATCTTATATGCATCACAGGCAGAAAAAAAAAAAAAAATCTGAATCCAAAGGATTAGTGAAAGGCTGTGCAATTTTTGGATGTCTCTGGATGGGAATGGGCCCAGCAGAGGCAGCTGTGGGAGTGATGGGTCACCATTCCAGCTGAGTGTGGGTAATAAAACATGAATAGTTCACACACAGCTTCTACCTAGAAGAGGGACAGTAATTGGAAGTGGAATTGGAGTAAAAAAATCCACTTGGTTTTGACTGAAAATATGAAAATATCCTGAACACAAGGCATGGACCAATGTAAAATTTGAATAAGAAAACTAACCCAGTACCTAGAAACATGGGAAGCATGTTTGGAGGTGGGGCAAAACCTTCAGCACAGCCAGAGCCACTGCTTAGTAAGTTGGAAGGATGGTCAACACTAATTCTTCCAGAGTGTCTCAGGAAAGGCCAAGAAAGCAGACAAAAATCTACAGTGCCATCTCCTTTCAGATAAAAGCTGAGATAGAAACCTCTTTACTGCTAAAATCCCGTGGTCAGAAAGCAGCTGTTCCTGGGTCACTGATTGCTGGGGGCATTAAGTGATGCTGCAAAGTTGCTTGGTGGGCAACTCATTTTGTGTTTAGGGTTATGCTCTGCAAAGAAACATCAAACCACTGGAGCACCTGGTCATTCCCACCATCTCCTTTTGAGAGGAGTAGCCCACAGCAGTCCACACACCACATCCATTCTTGTTCCTCAGCAAAATCCTCTGATAACAAAGAGCTGTGCAGCCATTTCTACACCAAAGCCAGGCATCTCAGCCACACCTAAAGCCTTAAATTCAAGAGCTTGTTGGCTTTTGTACTTAACCTTTCTCTTGCTCTTGAAAAGTTTCTTTCAAGGTGAAAAATTTGGAAGCACAATTTCAGTTTTTCCAGGAGATGGCAGTGCCACTACAGAAAATAGCTGAGCTGCTAAGGTGACTGTTCTGTAATTTGCCAGTTTAAAACTCATATATAACAAGTTTTGATTTTTTTTTTAATAGATGATCAGATAATTATACTTCAATGACTGTCAAAAGCAATAATGATAGCACTCATTACAAGTTTAAAGTGTGTCTGAATTCCCAAGGGCTCACAACAAGCATTAATTCATCTGAATGGAAACAGGAGACATAATTGGGCAGTAACTCATTTCTATCACATATAGTATATGCTATAATTAATTTTCACCTCACGTTTTCACACTGGATGTTGAACTGCCCTCCTAACACCCATCTCCCCTGACTGGGGCAAGTGCAGGTGTTGCAAGAGTTGCAGCATCAGGCAAGTAGGCAGAAAACCCTGGATTCAATCTGAGGAAATGCCATAGCACATCTGGCAGCACCCAGCAAATCTGAAGTATAAAGCAGGTGAATAAATGTATTGAAAATTAACAAGGAACAGAGCACTGCACCAGATGCGGTGGTATGCTAACTACATTGCTAAATAGATTGCAATATGCTAACTAGACTGTCTAAAATATATTCTTGCTTTCATGAACTCTGTGAGCTGATGCCTTTAATTTTCAGGTTGAGCTTGATTTCTGATTATTTTTGTCACATCGTATTTCAAGGATTTTGTATTATGATTACATGTGATTTACTAAAAATAACAGATCAATGAAAAGATGCAGAACTTACTGTGCTTCTCTTTCCATTCACTCATTATATTTTCATATGTCTTTCATTACAAAAAAAAAGGCCTCTATTCACACTAGAAAGGCTACCTACCAGTTCAGTGAGAAGAAGGCAAGCAAAGAGTTATTCTACACCCTGCTAACATATTCATATAAAACTCATCCAATTTTGTTAAGACCTTTTGTGGAGAATCAAAAGTTAGCTAAGATTGTATTGTAATTCCTCTTCCTGACCTGAAAGTCACACAGCTGGATTCAAGTAGGCCAGAAATACATGCTTTATAGAAACACCTTGTGGTTGGGGCTTTTTTTGAAGCTCTGAAAAGTTTATGCTGCTGACCCTGCCCTCCGTACCAACGACCGAGTCTCCGGTAGGACCTCACGGCAGAAGACAATTTGTCTCAACTGTCAAATAGCTGGCAGAAGGAAAGAACCACCTTGTTTCATCCATGTCAGCCCCTATGTCTCACTTGTAACAGGGCAAGAGTGACACACTGCTCATTAGACCCGAGAGATTCTGGTTTTGTGGGACACAATCAAAACTTAAATACCCCGGAGGAAAATAATTTGCTGCTTGATCCGACAGCACCTTTTGAAGTAGGTGTAAAAATGCTCATTAGCATCAGTGAGACTCAGATTAGATCCTCGTTGCATAGTCAGCAGTAATATAACATAATTGGCTGCTCAACATCATCTTTTGCAAATCATAGGAATTTGTGGAAAGCCATGTCAACAGCAGTCTCATTTGTTAGAACAGCAGCAGCACCTCTGTGCTCTTTACAGCCACAAATGTTATATCGTTTGCATCCCTCCTGGGTGGTGCTGAACCAGGTCCCAAACTGTGTGGGAACACTGAACTTCACTGTGGGTGCTGGTAGGAAGGAGTGATAATTTATGGTAATGGACATCACTAAGGTACAAGAAGGAAATTAAGGTATTGCATAATAACATTTTATAGATGTAAATTTTAGTTCTCATTGTTAGTGATGATGGTGAAGTAACTGGTAACGGGGCCTTGCATTACATACATGATAAAAACATCAGGAAATTAATGTATGTTGCAGGTAATCTCTCCATGATTTATCCCTTTCAATTTACTGCTTAGACTTTATGAAAAATACCACATAAATAAGGTATTTGAAAAAATAATTTTTCAAATATAACATTCCACATATTACACTGTGCATCAGATGAGTAGGACAGGGTGACACTAAGCTAATCAAACAGGAGCTCAGGTCCTACAGCTGATACCCCTCATGTTGGGGAAAAGGAAATTATCACTCATCCTGACTTCTGACTAAGCAGTGCTTCAACCAGCCTCAGGAGGATCGTGGCATGACTCTGCACTCGTGGATAAGAGGATGGATGGACAGGGCTTGAAAACTGCACTTCAGTAGTGCCACCTTACTTTATGTGCACTCAGGATTTAATTCAGCAATGAAATGTTGTCATTTCCTACAAGCAATGCCAGCACGGGTGTCACAGACTGTATTATTCAGAGATGTTACTCTGTACCTGTGAACAACAATGAGCACCAAACAGGTCATTGTGGAGCGTGGGGCACCAGAACCAGCAAACAGAGCACAGCAGGTTCCTGTCACATGTGAGAAACAGCCAAGTGTCAGGGATAGAACATTGCTCATGCACACACCTGACAGCATGCAAATGCTGTCTGTAAAACTCCAACCAGACCCTGGAAGAACACATTCCCTCAAAAAACCTGATGGAGCTGGAAGCAAACTGGATGAATAAGACTGAGAGCATGTTCATAGTCATCCATTGTCACCAAGGTAATTTTCAGAAGTAAAGATCTATACTTTTAAAGGCACATGCACCTCCCACACAAGCTCAACTGCAACTTACTCTGGGGTGCGATTCAATGCCATCCTTCTCATGCAAGAAATACACGAGCAGCCCAACTCCATACAGCACATCCATCCCCCTGCAGCCCCAGGTAGGATTAGTCACCAAAGGACAGGCAGATCGAAGAGCAGCACATTAACCAGGGTCTCAGGGGACTTGTTATTTCTGGGACAGTTACTTTCCATGTGTCTTTACTGAAGTCATTCAACCTCTCTGTCTTTCATTTCTGCTTGGTTGGGATCTTCCAATTGCTACCAGGACTTCAGCTGTAGTCTGCATTTTATGTGTTTTAAAGCTTGGTTGAAGCCTCTGGGCACACCACTGTTGCTGCTACTAACTGATGGTTCCCACAAGTGAGGAAAAGAAGAATGCCATGACTATGGCTTGTTTTAGGAAGTCCCATTCTCAGAAACTGAAGAGACAGCCTCAGAGAGAGGCACTGGGGTTACAACAGCACAGGGACGAAGGAAGAATCAAGGGCTTGGCAAAGAGGGTATAAGTGATAGCTTGTGATTTTCAGTGACTGGCTGAGAAAATAATCAAGTTTAAATAATCTTTGGATGTGCAGCTGTAGGGACAGCTAATACAGAGTTCCCATTAAAAACCTCTCAAGAGATCCTGCAAGATTAAGTAAAATTAGCCCAAAGGCCCAAATTCTGTCTGCAAATCAGGCATCATCCACTGCAATTAAAAAGTCCCTGAAGAACACAAGATCAGCCCCGCCACGTGGGCTGGCACTCACCCCGTGTGCATCTCCCTGCCTGGCCCCTCCACCAGCACCTCTTGCCTGTACTCCCTGCTCCCTTCAGCTCTGCTCCCAGCCACTCTCGGGGTCATGGCTTTTCTCTCACACACACAGTTACACATTTAAAAATGCCTGGAGAAAAGGCAGTTGGCTGATCCCATGAGGACCAAGGCTGGATGTGCCTGATACAGCAGCCACTGAAAACCTGGAAGGCTGGGCACCCGCCGCTGGGGTAGGGATGGCTGTGAGGGACTGTTTGGCTGGGACTGTCAGATCACACGGCAGTGACAAATGATGATAGCGTGAAAAAATACAAGGAAAAAAATGAAAGAAAATGCAAAAATCCCAGAGTTATTAATGGGTATGAGCTGATGGTACAGGTTTTCCTTACTTTCCCCCGTTACATCCTTAGGCTGTGCAGCAGACCATCACATTGTGCTACAGCCTGTGTTACAGCTCCGGCAACAAGGCTCTTCTCCTGATGGCACACAGATCTCTGGTGGAACTACTGCTGAACTGGGGGCAGGAGATCTGCGAGCCACAGCTTTGCAGCGTGCCCAGCTCATCTAACACACTGGCCAAAATTTTTATGCCAGTCATTACTGCTTGCATTTGGCAAACCCCGGCACTGCCAAGTACCTGCACCTGCAAATAATTCCCTGGGAGTCGCTGGTGTTGCTGGTGCAGCTTGGAGCTCAGCAGCCTCTCTGCTGGTCCATTAACTCCGGGAGATGTTTATTATGAAGCAAGAACTTATTCGACCAAATCTCACAACAAATAGAAAGCATAAGAAAAATATTAGGTCAGCACTTGGTAAAACAGTAAAGAATACGCTGTTTACCAGGGTAGGTCTCAGTGCTGTTTAATTCCTGTAAGAAGCAGTTCCAGGAGGAGACCTGACTGCACAGCTATAAGGCACTGCTTTAAGCAGACTTTTCCTCTCTGATGCATAAGAATACTTCTGTGGGAGTTGCTCCCCTGTGCTTCAGTCACTGGAAATGCAAAGCTAGGTCTCTTAAACCTGACCAAACCCCAGCGGGATTTAAGCTGAGGAGTCCTGTGTGTTTGAGGACGTTCCGGCGTCTCAGTCTGTCTGCCTGGCTGGCTGGGGAGTGGGATGCAGTGCCAGAGCACGGATGCATCCTGCTGCACTGGCACAGAGTCCGAGATGTGGTGTAGCTTCTCCAGGAGTGCATCCATACACATCCATCTTCAATAAGGGACAGTTTATAGATCGAAACGGAGGATAATGGGAGGACGGTAATTTAAATCAGAGTAGTTAATTGCATGTAAGGATTCCTACCATCCTCTTAGTTTCCTAATTGCTAATATACTTAACACTGATTTTATCAATAGTCCATGATATATAAAATTACTTCATATCAGCTCATTAGTTAATTAATTATAGGAAGGACACACACATCAAAACCAAACATAGACTGAGGACCCAAACTTCTCCTTGAGCACAAGGAGCAGCTCTAGTGCAGTGGTGCCAATTCTCACTGGTCTCTGTGTTTTTCTAGATACTTATTCACAGCAATGCAATTTTGCAAAGGCCAGGTGAGGAGGAGATGTGGCCACCACCCCAGGACCAGCCCTTCTTTTCAGCTTTTTGAGACTTTGTCTTGAGGGACAAAGAAGTTCCAGCTCAGAGCTGCAGCCAGCAGATCAATGGCTGAGAGAAAGTACAGAATTAAAATTTATATATATGTATATGTATGATTTTTTGAATCTACTCCAAATAGCTGAATGAGTATGATAAGAAATGGGATATAAAGTTAATTTTTCTGTGAGAGCGAGTATCTCACTAAACCAACGGAGAAAAATATTAGTTATAATTACCCAGACAAGCACTCTGAGCTGTGTTTAGTGGCTGCCTTCTCTATGGCTGGTTTTGGTGAGAGTGAAATACCATTTATTTTTCCTACATTACACAAGAATTGGGTGAACTGAATGTTTCTGATTACCCAACCCAACAAACAAAGTCATTTCAAGCCACCACATTCTGCTTCTAAAATAAGTCTAGAAAGGGACAGGCAGCCATTAAACTGATGTGCTACAACCCTCTAAGTGATGGTCTGTCCGTAACCCGGAGGTCATCCCACTCATTTATGAGTAAGAACAGATAGGGTCGTTCAGTAATTTGTGGGGTTTTGCCTTTTTTTTCCTGGTCAAAGTGGAGCAGGAAATAGAGGAAGGTTCCTGCTCCAATACAGAGTTTTTATCTCTGTACAGCAGTCCTCTCTTTTATTGTCCAGTGAGCCAAAATTTGATTAATTGTCTACTATTAACATCATCGACAGAGCAAAATGATCACACCTTCTTCCCAACACTGGCAAATGAATGGTTTCAGTTTCCTCATCTAGGATCTCTCCCTTTTATGGGGCTGGAGACCCCTCTGCCCAGCCCAGTCTCTGTCTTCTTCCTTGCAGCTTCTGCATGTGATAAATACGTAGATAAAGAAAATGTGAACAGCCTACTAAAGCGAACAATATGAATTTTAGATTTGCAGCCTTTCAATTTATTATTTACAGAGAAACCTAAATTCCAGTGTTTGCTTCATGCTGATTATCCTTCTGGGGATTAAAAAAAAAAAAAAAAATCACTGATTTTTCTTTTACCCTAATTTCCCCATTGCTTCTGTGCAAACAGTCTATATACCCCCCTTACATGATTTTTTCCTCCTGTTGAAGACCAAAGTGAGGGCTTTTTGCTTTTTGCAGTCACAGACTCTTACGAGCGCCACTGTTTGTCCCATTTCTCACCCCAGCCTGCAGTTACCCCTCCGGTTTCATGTGCCGATTTGCTGCTAAAGATTCCTTTTTCCATTAGAGGAGAAGAAGGGAGGGAGTACCAAACAAACTCCAGTGGCTGTATTCAAAGTGTAATGCTTCTTATCACAAATAATTTAAAAAATGCAAGAACCCCAATTTGCAGCTAGGAGGCCCACTTGAGGGATCAGTTAAAATTTACTCCTTTATACGCATGCCAACTTTGACTTCAAAAAGACTTTATTCCCAAGGATAAACAACCCAATATTTGTGTAATATAATTAAGTGAAGGCATCTTTAAATGTCATACCAGCTTGTGCCATGCTTTAAATTGTTATGCATCAACAGAATTTAACGAGATGGCCAAGGATCCTGCTTCCTGCGTGAATGCGATAAGCCACAAATACTGTATAGCTCTTTAATAGATTGCCAAAATAAAGCATTTTGTATGCAAATTATTCATGGAGTGGCAAAGCTAATATAGTGCCAAAATTACGCCCACTGGTCCCCTGCAATTAGTAGTTAAGTTGAAGTATCTTCAAACTGCAGAATTTCTTTCAGTGTCTCCCAATACTTGAAACATCTTTTCATTTATGAAAATAGGAAATAACAGCTTTTATTTTCTTTTTAAGGTTTAGGGTATGTGGGCTATAGCAGAGAAGTGGCAAGAGGGATCTAATCAGAATAATTGCACATAGGCTACCCGGGAAATAAATATGAAAGTCCAGTGACTTGCAGGAAAGTTGAAGGAGAAAGGAAAAATTTGATTTCCCCCTCCCCAGCCCATGCCCCTGAAATAAAGTCTGTGAGCACTGTGAAGTGGGTCTCAAAAAGCTAAGTGGCAAAACCACAGCAAGACTGAAGGGAAAGTAGAAGCATTTACTGGCAGCTGGAAAGGGATTTTGGTGTCCCCCCATGTACAGCACCTTCCCATCTCCTCCCAAAGTCTCACTGTCCAGCAAACACCTGCATCCTCCTGGCAGCACCAAGAGAAAACTTCCTTGGGGTGCACCAGGCAGAGAAGCTGCCACCATGAAAGGCCCACACCTGTAAACCATTTAGCCTATAGCTTCACTGGCAAGAAATCACCCGAAATGTTCTTTTCCAGCAAATTCGGGGATAAGCCATCCATAACCAGGAGTTTCTAGTTTCAGGTTAAGTACACAAATAACCAACAGGCACACCACCTGGGAAATACTTGCAAAACTCTCCATTTTTCTGTGAAGTAATAATATTCTGCCTTGAATATCGGTTACAGGAATCCTTTGTGAGAAACAGAGAGGAGGAAAGAAACAGGCTTTCCCAGTCTCCACATTTCCAGTGAAAAACCTCTTTCCATCTGTTTCTGCTCTCTAAGACAAACGTAGGGCTGGTGAGGGACCCATGGCAAGGGGGGAAAGCAGCATTGCTCCTTGATGGACAAGTCTTTTTGAGAAACCTTAAACTGCAAAGTATCCAGGCTACTTTTACCCTCTTTGCAGCAGCGTGTGGAGATGCAGCTCTGTGAAGGAGTGGAGGGGCAGGTAGGTCCTGTAGATCAAGTCCCCGTTCTGCAGAGGGAACTCCAACTGTATTTTTCATTTACAACCTAATCATCAGAGTAGTATGGTCCATGCCAGGGGCCTGGGATGGTGATTTAAGGAGCCTGTGTCAAACTGCTTGGACCTACATGGCCTTTCCAAGCTAACCTGGAGGATTTACTGCCAGCCAAACAACAAATGTAATTTCGCTCGCAAACTGTTCTATGAAATGTTGTGGAATACCATAAACAATCGTACTCAGTCCAGTGAACTCCAAAAGCTGTAATCTACAGCACTCTCTCAACCTGGGGGGCAGTGGGGAGACCCAAAGCCACCAGACCCGCTTCCATATTTTGATATTAAGGGAAGAAAAGGACAGCAGGCCTTACAGCAAAAAACTGCAGCCCCTTGGAAAAATAAATAAAAGCAGCCACCACCATTCATAACACAGATCTTGAGTTTTGTCATTTTTTATAGCGAGGCAAGTTTAAATGTGTCCTTTTTCATAGCGATGTGGGGTTTAATGTCCGCCCCGCTGAGGGGAGCGTTCCCACAGCATCTCTGCCGGACAAGATTTGGCAGGAGGCACAGGGAGCACACTGGCCCAGCACTTCCACGCGTGCCTGGCCAACAGCAGCCTCCGTGCCATGGGCAGCACTTGCCAGCTGCTATTGGTCAGGGTCCCGCACTGACAACTTGTCATCGATTCCGCCGGAAAAAAAAAAAAATGGCAACCAATGAAAATCAATCTTCTGATGCTCCGCTGCCTTAAATACCACTAGAGCAAACAAACAGCCCTAAACAACACAGCAGAACCCATATATCAATTACCCTAAATGCTCAAGCATTTTTACTTCACAGCCTGCAACATCCGACTGTGGTACCCGCGCCCGCTGCGCCGGGATGATAATGGTGCCGCATTGTTCCCGGGCGTCTGGCGGCCTGATAAGGGCTGCCTGTGCTTAGATGATAATGAAAGTGGGCAGACTTAACATTGTGATTGGAAAATTTCTTGGGTCTCAGAAAAAGGTTCTATTAAGCCCACTGACCCCAATTGAATATTAATTAGCTAATTAACAGATTTATTGTTCCACGCAATTTCTGGAGAGGCAATTTTTTTTCAAGTGCCATTATTTTTTTAAATTATTTTTTGCATTGTGTATAATTGAATCTTTGCAGCTGCCAGCATCTTCTGCATGATTTGGCAAAAAAAAGAAAGAAAAAGCACTTATAGCTTTGCCTTTTTTTCTGAGGCCCAAATGTTTCCAATCGCTTTAGTGAGCATTTGGGGGTGGGGAGGGAGGGAGGGGGAAAGACACAGCTGATTTATGTTACATTCTACAGATTTATTTATTCTTAAAAGCTTAACTTAAAAATGTCCACACTTTTTTTTTTTTTTCTATTATGATTCACTGGTCTGTCTTTTAGCCTGAGGTTACTACACAGTGCACTGTTATTCCCGGGGAAGACACTGAGGTCTGTGCCCTGCCTTTCATACACATCCTTTTAGGCATTAAGCATCTTTCCTGTCCTCTTAGCTGTTTGCTCCTGCTCTTTCCTGCCATGCAGACACCTTCTGCCCAGCTGGGGAGGGCAGGGAACTTGGGCCAGCCTGGCTCTGCCCTTCCTACAGGAGGGCCCCTTCCATGGACCCCATGGTTCCACATTTTTTGCAAAGTATCTCCCTAAATACTGAATTATTGGTGAAGAGAGGAGAGGTGATGTTTTACCATATGGATGATTTCTGACCATTGCAAAGAAGTTTATTTGGCACAGACTGCTCGAAAATCTTCACATGGAAGTGAGCAGGGGCCCAGAGCAATCTGTCGCGTGATGCTATTGCTGGGCTGGGAGGGTTGTCACAAATTCCTTACAGATCATTTACTGCATCATATCTTTTTCTAAAGGAAAAAGATGTCTTTTAAATAAACCATGGTATTTTTGCTGTTCAAAGACACTAACATATGCACTTTTTAATGTTTCGGTATTAAAAATTGTAGATATTCTTGTAACGTTACAAACTGTAGTGGAAAACATCAACAGAGAACAGCATTATCCCATTAAAAGTAGGAAAGACAGAAATAATCTTGCATTAGAGAATAGAGAACTCACAATTTATGGGTGTTCAGATTTCTTAAGTCCATACACCTGGACTTAGGGCTACTTCTGATGTCCAAACACAGGATTTGCATAATCTGCCGCAGCAAATGTGGTTCAAAACTTAGACCTGGATTTTCTAACAGTGTCTTCTTTCAGGGCTTGTGTCTTCCTTCTATGACCATCATGTAAGAGCACCAAGACAACCATATATTATGGTTAAAAACTACAGAAAGAGACACCCTGAAGGGACACCTGGAAGACTCTTAGGCACTTATAGAAATGAAACTGCCTTTGCCTCATGCCCCATGGACAGAAGACAGCACAAGAGAGATGAGTTTATACCTGCCACAGCTACAGGGGGATGCAAGGATGGTGAAAGCTCACAGATAGTTCCTTCTTGGATTCCTTCTCAGACTGATGCTTTTTCTGTTACTTTTCTTTCTTTTAAATAAAACTGCCAGTGTTCAATGAAATAATTAATTTGTAGCTTTTAAGCAATTCATGTTTCTACAGCTCACAAGTCGTGTTTAGAAATCTGCGAAAAAGGTCCTTGATAGCTCAAGACACTTTGTGGATCCGCAGAAATGCTGGTCTGCCAAATTAAATGAGTTAAAACACACCCAGTATCTTGACTGCTGCAGGTGGCATTGGTGGAGATTATGGACTATTCTTGCACAGCACCATCAAACCCAGCTTGTTGCACCCCTTCTGAGGGGGGACTGACACTTTCACTCCGTGTCCTGAACTAAGCTGTATGACCCAGAAAACAGCAAGCCAGCAGAGGCAGCCCCGGGCCCTGCCTACATTTGGATCCAGCCAACAGTTTTACCAGTCATGGGGAGAAGTGCAGGTGGCGGGGTGCTCTTGTCTATTGCAGAGATATTGCTACACTGAAATATTCAAATCGCAGAATCACAGAATTGTTAGGGTTGGAAGGGACCTCTGGAGATCATCCAGCGCAACCCTGCTGCCAAGGCAGGGTCACCTGGAGCAGTGACACAGAACACATCAGGTGGGTTTGAATGTCGCCAGAGAGGGAGACTCCAGGACCTCCCTGGGCAGCTGTTCCAGTGCTCTGACATCCTCAATGTAAAGAAGTTCTTGCTCATTTTGGGGTGGAACTTCCTGTGTTTCAGTTTATGGCCATTGCTCCTCATCCTGTCACTGGGCACCACTGAAGAGAGGCTGGCACCATCCTCTTGGCACCCGCCTTTGAGATATTTACAAGCATTAATGAGATCCCCTCTCAGCCTTCTCTGGACTAACCAGGCCCAGCTCCTGCAGTCTCTCCTCATCAGAGAGATGCTCCAGACCCCTCATCATCTGTGTGGCCTCTGCTGGACCCTCTCCAGTAGCTCCTTGTCTCCCTTCTCCTGAGGAGCCCAGAACTGGACACAGCACTCCAGGTGTGGCCTCACTGGGGCTGACTAAAGGACAGGATCAGCTCCCTCGACCTGCTGGCTGCACTTTTCCTGGTGCACCCCAGGATTCCATTGGCTCTCCTGGCCACAAGGACACGCTGCTGGCTCACGGTCAGCTCATCACCCACCAAGACTCACAGGTCTTTCTCTGCAGAGCTGCTCTCCAGCAGGCCACCCCCAACCTGTGCTGGTACTTGGGGTGATTCCTCCCCAGGTGCAGGACCCTACACTTGCCCTTGTTGAACTTCATCAGGTTTCCCTCTGGCCTAGGTGAATCAAGACATTTTCATGAAGTGCTGCTGATATAAACTTCTTTTTATTCAGATTTCTCTGTCTTTTTTACAGCTATACCCAATCCTGAAGTATGCTAGTCAGGGAGGTGATGTTTAAACCACGTGATCATTTACTTAAAAATGTTAGATTAAATACTACTGGGGCTCCAAATAAAAACTAATAAAAACACCACAAAATGGGATTTCTATTTAAGCATAAAAACATAAGGAATAGGGAAAGAGAAACATAAAGCTTGCACTAGGCTTATGGACACATGTGAACTGTGCCAACAAAGAGCCTGGACTAGACTCATCAAAAGGTTGGTTGATACTATTTCATATTGACTTTGACCTTCTACTCTAATGTAATTACTAGGAACAATTTAAATAACTTTCCTTTTTTTTTTTTTTCCCAGAGGAAAAAAAAAAAAACATTTTCCATTGCTTAAAACTGGAAAACAAAATGTTTGATTGAGGTCATCTTGACATCCATTAGTGTGATAAATGAAGTGGAATTCAAGGCTGCTCCATTATCAAGGTTCATTTTCGTTGTTCAGATCTGGTTTCCCCCTCCCCTCTCCCTTCTTTTTTTTTTTTTTTTTTAAAACAACATGGCCTCAGACTCAAGGCTGATTACAATAATTACATTTTCTCCCCATAATAGTACAAATGATTCAAAGAGTTATTCAGAATGTTTCAATGTCAGCACTTAGATAAATGCTCCTTCTTTCCCAGGGATTGCATTTTTTATGCAGAATGTTAGTTAGCGGCGGCAGTAACGGTGTAGTTGTCAGAAAACCGTGAATTTACGTGCCCAGTAACTACATTCACAATTGTTTGGTACTCGGCCTGGCAACGAGGCTGAATGGGATACCAGATAATTTATAACTGCTCCCCAATACAAGAAGAACAATTATATTGTGTGCAGTATAAAATGGCCATTATTTAGCTCAATTTTTTAAAATTATTTGAACAAAATGCCTATCCTTTGCAGGGCTATTTCCTTCTTGGATCTAATTAGATACCCGAGGAATACAGGATATATAAATTTTAGCCAGCAAATATATTTATGGAATTTTAATTTGCTTCTTGTGTACCTCTGCCATAAACCTTGCAAGCCTTCTTTGGGAGGTTTTTAATCTTAAACATAAAAAAAAGTGGAAAAACCCAAGAGTTGTACAAAAGGTAGCTGCTGTTTTTCTGATGAGCAGCAAGACGTTGGCTGTACATTTCTCCTCTCGTACCATAAAATTACTGCTGTTTTATGAGAACAAGTTTGTTTCTGCAGATTTGACAGATTGCATCTCCTGGTAAAGGGAAGCTGGGCAGAGCTTTGGAGGAGCCTCAAGCAGGTTGGGATCCATGGGACCTCCTAGCACCTGAGCTGAAGTTTCCATCCCCAGCCTCCATCCCCTGCCCCGAGCCTCCCCTTGGCTTTCATAACAAACAGACTGCTGTGGAAGGAACTTCTCAGGCAAAATTCTCCACATAGCAGTTCTGGCATCTCACAGGAAAGAAAACAAACCCTAAAACAGTTCATAAGCTCCTGACTGCAAAGAAGATGGAAACTCCCTTTTTTCACATGGCAAAGATGAGGGGTAATGGCTACGAGTTACTCCTGGGGATATTCCAGTTAGACACAAGAGGAAATTTTTTTACAATGAGAACAATCAGCCTTTGGAATAATCTCCACAGGGAAATGTTAGATTCTGCAACCTTAGACACTTCTAAGATTCAGCTGGGCCATTTTTTTCCAGGTCATGCTTTTGCCAAGAAATGTTGGACCAGATGATCCTTGAGGTCCCCTATTCTATGATCCTATGAGTTTGTGACTGCCCACCTTCCTCTGCATGGAGGCAGAGAGGTTCCACAGCACTCACAACACCTGGCTCCAGTACCTGCTCTGGTTTCCCTTGCAAAACATGGAAATTTTTGTCTAGATGGCAAAATTGATTTCCATTCACAAGGGTGGTACTTTTTGTTACTTTCCTCCAAAGTATTTCAGGGATGAACAAAATACATGAGTAGGGATTGGAGGAAAGTCAGGTTTGACCAGTTTCCTTATAATTTGTGCCTAAACAGGAATTCAGGTAGAGAAGGGACAGACAGATGTCAGAAAGCTCAGGTTTGTTAATAACTGGGTCCAGTTTAAGACATTGTCGAAACTTAAATTTTACCAATTTTGAAAGGAAATTATCCATGCTATTACCAAGATGGGCATTCAATCAAAGTCTAAAATTAGGCTTTCTCCTGAATGAAACCTTAAAATATCTGACATACATTAATCTAATCCAGCTGAGAGTTGGTATCGCCCATCACTGCAGAGCCAGGTCACAAAACATTGCATTAACCCCTGCCTTGGGAAGGAGATCTTTCATGGAATTGCATCTGCATCCATCCAACTAAAGCAAACCCAGTCACGTGTGCTCCAATGGAAAAAAAAATAATCAAGGGAGACCAGGAAGGCAGCAGGCAGGGAAAGGGCTGCAGTGGTGTCCTGCCAGTATTTCAGCTGCACAGCTCCCACCTGCCCTTTCCTTCACAGAGTCCAAGGGTAAGGATGCAGGAGAGAGCTGGGATGAGAGGCTGTGCTGAGTGCAATTAATTTATATCTCCATTTAAATAAAACCCTCTCATAGACGTAGCTTGGGAGGAGGCAGCGCCACTTGGCAAACAAAATTGTATTAAGTGCACTCCACTAGAAATGTTTATACTTTGTCCCTGAGAAATGTTTATGCTGGAGTACAGTATTTAACTTATCAATTTGAAAGTGAATGACGAGGAGAGGAGTACAGAGGTTTTCTTCTTTCAGAAGCATTTGTTAAGTGCCTTTCGTTCGTGGCAGCTCCAAAATCAGGGTAAGTCTTTTTTGCCTGGAGGAGTCTGCAGTGACCAGAGCAATGCTGAACATGCTCCTGGGGACACTCTAGCAAATGTATAGCCAAAAAATTAGTGAAGGTTTGGGGAAACGTCTTCCTTTCTGATTAAATTCCTTTCTTCTTACCCTCTCCTGGTGCTGACTTGCCTCAGGAGCATAAAATAACATTAGAGCAACTGGACCAGGGCTTAAAAGAGAAGATTGTACTCACGAGCACGAATTCTCCCTCCCATTGAGCAAACCAGTGCCTCCACATTTTGGTCAGGGGCCAGCAGCCCGCCGATTCCATCACCACTGAGGCTGCAATGCTCTGCATGTTTCCAGGGAGCCTGCCTCTTAACACCTGCGTGCATGAGGAGTGCACACACAAGGAAGTGCTCGAGTTCACACTCCTGTTTGCTGGGAACTTAGATTCCTTGCTGGAGAGCCTGTAGGCTTCACGAGATGAACATTTTGTCAGGGTTCTAAAGGCATTATGGAAAGGCAACGCAGTGGTGCAGAAGATACAGTTCTCTGCTGCAAAAAAAATTGGAATTAGAAGTTGCGTTCTGCAGAAAAAGAACAATGCAGAAGTTTTGTGTGTTGGGCATCTTCAGGAGGCTCGAAACCAGGATTATCTTGTCCTTCCCCTATCACACCCCAAAAACACCACAAAAGACTGTGCTGCCAGTCCCAGTTGCTCTTGCTTGGTGCAGTGAGGATGTGGGAAAGATCAACTAGAGTGGGGGGACATAAATAAAAAAAGAGGAGCAAGAGGGGGGAAAGGAAGATTGCTCACTCTAACCATCCTCCATAACATCGTATTTGATCTTTACATGAGGCTCCCAGGGAGGCAAAGAGGCCGTGCAGGTCTGAATCCAGGAATAACAATGTGCACTTAATAGTTCTCACTGCATGATGGAGTACGACACTGACATTTTACCAATGTATCTTCAGGGGTTAATGAGGGAAAACCTGCCTGGAGCTGACAGCCCACGACATGCCAAGTGAGAACCGGTTGCTTCTGTGAGAAGAGACCCAAAAGAGGGAAATAAGAGGCATAGAACAAACCCCCTTGTGCAACTACATGATATTTCAGTGGCTAACGACAAAGAGCAGAGGGAGGGGAACCTTCATTGTGTCCCTAATGTATCTGTCCCTGATATTTCTTCCCTCTTCCAAAGTTTTGCTTTGGAGTATACATGACCTGGGTGCCTGAATCAGCTCAGGAACAGCAGAATTGTGTTTAAAATAATAATAATAATTTTTAAAAAGCATTCATGCAGAGTGTGAGAAGTAAGCACGACCTCTGAGAAACCCAGAAAACTGTGCAACTCTTGGGCACGAGCATTAAATGAGGTTTAAAAGCTTGTCGCCCTCTCCAGCACACTTGTCAAGACCAGAGGTGGTGGAAGATTGAAGGAGAATAATTTTCAAGGGAGGGGTGTAATTTATCAAATTCTGGGGAACTCATCACTTTGCATTGGACAGGAACTTGCAGCAAAAATAGGCAGTAATGATGAACAGGTTTTAGGAGGCACCTGCTCCAGAAGTGCTTTGTATTATGCAGAAACAGAAAATAATCATAATTTTAAAATTATTTTGCCTTCCCCATAATTCATTTGGTGTCCTCTCACCAAATGAATGAGACAAACAAAAAAGAAAAGCTCTCTGAGAAAAGCAGCATGTGTCCCTGCTGATACACACCCTACTGCGGCCAACAGAGCTGCTGCCTTTGGGAGATCTTGGGCCAAAGGTTGCACTTTTTCCCCCCAGTTTATTTTAGGAAAGTTACACTTCATTGCTAAGAATAGCATTCTTCATCGACAATTAGATGCACAAATGGTCAGCCTTGAACTACAGGAAAAGTTGTCTCCTGCTAATGGCACGTGTTCTCAGGGATGAGAAATCATGGTCAAAAGATCACGTGCCTAATCCTGCAATTATTTCTGACTCTGACACGTGGTGAGCCACAGACATGGCATCACATCTCATTTCAGTGCATTGGAGGGGTTTCGCTGGCCATCCCCAGGGCTTCCCAGAGCAGGGAATCCCCCACACACCTCAAGGGGCATCCTGTTCCTAGCCATGGCGTCTTGCAACACGATCTGACCCAGCCTGGTCCAGCCTCATGGTTTACTTGGGGCTTTTTCTAACACAAGACCAAGGCACCAAGTGCCCAAAGCAGGCGGCGCGTGGCCGAGGTCAGGATGCGAGGGGCTGGACCATTCCCAAATGGTTCCCATCCACTTGGCACTGGCTTCATATCAGCCACCCCAGGGCTGAACAAAGCCAGCACCCCACACAGAAAGCCCCAGACCCCAAAGACAGGCCACTCTCCAAAGCACTACAAATCTCCTAAATATACAGGGGTGAGATGTGCAGCCTGGCAGCAGGCACAGCTTTGTGTCCGCAATGTTCCTGGGAAGCATCGGTACCACTGCTCCCCGACAGCAGCACAGACACACGGTCAGGAGAACATGGAACACTGCCTGGCCTGCCCCAAGAAGGGGAAGCTGGTCCTTTATAAACACCACTGCTCTGGAGCTGGGAAACTGCAGGGTCCCTCCCGTCACCCGGAGCCGAGATTTATATGGCAGGAGGCGGGAGAGCACAAGCACACGGGCTTGAGCAACTGGATACCCTCAGATTTATACTCCATTTGGGATGATAATGAGGTGGTTAATACAGAAATACAAGACAGCAATAAACCACTGACTTTTATAGATCTCAGTGTGAATCTGAATCATCATTTGGTGAGCAGGAGATGGGTGATATACAGCGGCCTGTCCCGCCTCGCTCCTCGCGGCTCCCTGGGAGAGCAGCAGCGCAAGGGAGCCTGCGAGCACCGGGGCTGATAAATCCTGCCTGCCTGTGCAGGAACTGTGTCCATGGGACGGGATTTGCTAATGGAATATGGATCAACTAATCTCAATTAAAAGCATGTTCTTTTCCCATCGAGATCCCTTTTCCTCTACTCAAGTTGTGCTCGTTTTTAAACCCTTACATTCCATTGGAAATGCACGCTGGCAGCTGAAGACAGATTGTGTTGCTTGCTTTAATAAAGGGACTAAAAATGACCTGCTTTCTGATGGGCAAGGAGCATTAACTACCACTAAATGATCTACTTTCAGCTCACGTAAAGTCATCTAAACTTGCATCAACCTGTTTATAACTTTGAAAAAAAAATCACAAAACTATGGAATATGTGTTGTAAATGTCTCAAAGTTCACAAGAGTTAAAAAAAATTAAAATAAATAGCAAGTTGACAAATCAATGGCTTGAAAGGCCCCTTTACCTTACAAAATGACACTTCCTTACAGCTGCCCCCAAAGCACAGACACTGGAGGCTGGACAAATGTTGTGCACAGCCCTGGGTGCTCAGTGCTGCTGCCGCAGGGCTCCTCTTGCAACTGTGCCCTTGGCTGCTCCTGCTGACCCTGTTTTTTGGGGTTTTTTATTCTATCTTGGACCAGAAAAGCCAAAAAACCTTATAGAAATATCTTCCAAAGTAAAATAGGGACTTTAGGGTATCTGGTTTAACAGAGAGCCTGACTGCTGAGAGCAGACGCTGTCAGCAGCTCCCAGCAGCACGGCCATAAAAATCACGAGCAGCTTCCAAAAGTATTTCTCTTTGTGCATGTATGTACTTTTCTGTGAGAGAGAAGCTGAAGTGAAATTTCCTTAAGGTAGCTGGAGCTAATCCTTCCCATCCCTATTCTTAGAGAAGAGGCACAGGCAGGCAGGGTTTCTGCTACCTCCACACCCCAAACCCATCAGGAATGGAATATAGGAGGATTTTATTTATATATGATGGAAGAAGAAGGGAAAAAAAAGATGTTAGAGGAAATGGTCCAGAAATGCTGAAATATAAATGAAGGACTGAAGTAATCTACCCCTACTTTATGCAGCAGCCTAGATAAAAAAAAAAAAATCCTGGGCTTTATTATTATTTTTTTTAAATTGAGAATCCTTTTTTCTTCCCAAGAAAATTGTTTATGTAGAATGTCCCAAGAAGCTTCAATTTTTGTTTATATATCCATATATATGATTGGTGGTAATTTGAAGTCCTCCAAACAATCACTTGTAAATTACAGCCTTTCTAAGCAGCAATATATATCCACAAATCAGTCCCAGGACACTGAAGCCATATATGAAAAGGCCTATTTATGTTACTCCAGATAGAGAAAAAAAAATTGCTCGGTTTTATGTAAAAGAGAATTTCTTATTAACATTTACAGTTAGTTGGATAATAAAAAAAAAAGAAGACCTGGGCTGACTAGAAAGTTGATCTAGTGAACTCCTGAGCAGAGTGATTTACCAGTGCAGCGATCCCACTGCAGGTACAGATTTCCCTGCTGCACAGCCCCAGGGGTGGCTCCTGGGCCCCACACACGCACTGGGAATGCTCCTGTGGCACTGGGAATGCTCCTGTGGCACCGGGGAGGAGCAGCCCCGCTGCTGGAGGTGGTCTACAACAGAGCAGTCACCAGGAGTGACTCTGCAAGGAATCCCTGCAAACCTCAGGGCAGAGCTGACAATGTGAGAGGAGGCAGGCTTGGAACAGGATGCTGAGGGACAGCACCCCCAATCCCAAATCCCACCTCTCACAGCTGCAGCAGACAGGCAGCCCTGGAGCCTCCTCCTGTGTCAGACCATCTCCAGCCATGGGAAAGGGGTGCTGGTTTGAGCTATTGCTAATGGGGATAAAGCCTGAGCTTATTTTATTTTCCTGGGGTAGTCAGCCCTCACCACACATCCAAGCAGGTGCTGCCCATCACACCTTGCTGCTGAAAAAGCCCCCTTGGGACCCTGATTTGGGACAGGCTGGGCATTGATGGGCAGGGTTAACTTTGGCCAGATCAGCCCTGCCAGTGATCTGTACACAAGGAAAGACAACAGCAGCTCAAAGCATCATGTGTTTGTCCCTGCAACTTTCTCACAGCCTTTATCTCCTGCTGTAAATGCGATGTTCTGGGGGGTGAGGGAGGAAAGTTGCCCCAGTGCTGCCTGATCCTGTTACCAGCAATAAGGAAGTTGAGTTTCCAGGACCTGGAGCCTCACCACTTGTAACAGCAGAGTCCAGGTCATACATGCACTTCTTAAAATATGCTTTTCCTCAAAGCAAGGCTTTGGGAGAAGCCACTCGCAAAGCCAGCAAATGACATCAACCAAAGGTTCCATTCATCAAGTGGCTTCTTAAGTGGCAGGAGTACTTTATAGAGGCCAAAGCATCTATTTGCTGCACCTTTTCCTTCCATAAATTATACTCTTGGCTTCCTCAGCGGAGCGCCACTGGAAATGGGGAAGAAAACTAACAGTTGTATTGGGTCAAACATAAGAAAATAAAAATTACTGGGAAAATGCATCCAGGGCACTCTCTCAAACTCATGAGTTTAAACATGAGCAGCCCTGCTTAGAGGGCTTTTGTCTTCATCTTCCATCAGAGAGCAAGCTTTGCCTACAGAGCTTTTTGTGTTAGGTGAATATTAATCCTGTCCACACAACTCTTTGCTTTTGCCATATTTTCAGGGAATTAGGACATTTCTAGGACCTTTGTCCTGGCTGTGCAGAGGGAGAGTGCTGGGGTACTCTGGGAGGGTACCAGAGTGGCAATTGGTGTGAGCCACTGCAGCTGGCCAGCACAGCCCGAGCACAGACAGAATACACCCACACATCCCAAACCAAAAGGGAAAAAAACCAGACTCCATTAATTCTGAGTACCAACAGTTTCAGGAAGAGCATAGCCCCTTTGCAGATATTCAAAAACAGGAGTTATGCTTGCTGAGGGAATTATGCACTGGGAGTTCTTTGCTCTACTAATAAACTGCTTTCCCTCCACGTGCTTGCTCTCACCTCTCCTCCTCCATCAGCGTTCAATCAGGCCTCGTTCTGCAACGTCACCAGAATCACCCCAAATTTCCAACGGCACTGGGACGAGAAGGCATCACCCACACACGGAAGGCTGAGGGGAAAATCTCCTGGATCATAGAGGGAGAGAGGCCCCTCTGCCGGAGCCAGGGCCTGGCATCAGGGGGCTGTCACAGCACGGGGACGCTGTCCTGGAGCAGTGCCGGAGCCACCTGGTGCCGCAGTCTGTCTGCAGCAGCGGAATAGCAGGAAAGCACAGAGAGCATATGCTGGGAGACACGGGCATGAGGGGATGGGGTAGTGGGGCACCGGCGCTCGGAGCAGGTGGTGACACACAGAAATAACCACAAAGCCAACCTTACAGCCCGTTTGCTTTTTAGGGGTGCTAATTGTCCCTGCCACAAGCTCATTCCCTGCAGTACCCCCACAGCCAGGGTGGGGCTACAGGACACCCCCTGCTGATGCCTAAAGAGGCCAACCTGAAAACAGAGACTGGACAGGAGTAAGGGAATAAAGGTGGATATTTATTTGAAAGGCCTTCAGGGGTACACCCTGGGCAGGCCAAAGGCTACACCCAAGATGGACCCCGAGTCACGAGTTCTTCACACTTTTATAGCTTTGGTTCATTTGCATATCAACTCAATTTCACCAATTAAACTTTAGCTAATGATGTAATTTCCCCTCAGCTTGGCCCCTTCTCAAGATGCTGGTTTGCACATTTTGGGCCTAGGACGGGCTGGGTGTCCTTGGAGAGCAGCCTGGAGAGGCTTTGTTATGTCTGTCTCAGCATGAGAGAGCAGCAGCTCACAGGCTACAGGACACTGCAGAGTTACACACTGGGAATACAGAATTTGAAAAATACAAAAGCCAAAATGTAAGGCATCATTGCAAGGGACACTGTCCCATGAGCCCTGTCACACACCAGCGAGGCAGCACAGAGACAGGTCATGCACTCTCTGTGCTATCCTCCCCAAAACTGCCCAGTGACCATCTGCACAAGCCTTGGGCTCGAGTCTGCAACCCTTCTCCCACACTGCTGGCCAAAACCAGAGCAGAGCTGACATGTTCTGATCTTGGGGAAATTACATCCCCCCCAAAAAAGGGCTCTTCCTGCTGTAGCATGGGGGACATCAAATGCTGAAAGGCTTCAATAATTCAAAGGTTTTTGATCTTGGAATAATCCCTTTGCGCAGTGCCACTTGGAGCAGACTTTGATTAAAGGATATCTTGTTAATTGATGTTTAAAAGAAGAAGGTTTTTTTTTTTTTTTTTTTTTTTTTTTAGTTTTTGCCTTTTTGAGAGGGGTTTAGTGCTTGTGCTATCCTCAAGCTGCCAGAGCAGTGTGACACTGCTGGGCATCGCGGCAGCCTGGCAAGAGCCGAGCTCCTGGCCATTAATTGCCGGATGGCTCGATGTCCTCCAGCTCCTTCCCCCCTTTCCAGCTCCAGACATTGATGAATTTTAAGCTAAAAGACCAGCCGAATTTATTATCTTCCATTAGTCTAATACAATACAATTTATTTTTAAACAGCTTCGCTCATGCAAAAGCATCCCAAAATGATTCACAGCAGATGACAGGCTCTGCATGCAAATCCAGGCAGTTTATACCCTCCTGCATGAGTTGTCCCACTGGCTGGACCACAACCAGGAGGATTTAATTATCCACAAAATGGCATCGTTGTGCTTTGTCCCACAGAATGTGCAATCAAGACAAGGTAAATACGGGAAACAACACATATAGGCAGAGCCAGGGAAGAGACAAAAGTGGATTAAAACATGAAACGAAATTTGAGCAAATCACACTGCAAATAAAGATGCTCAAGAACTTGAGGAGGAGGAGAGGGAAAAGCAAGGCTATTTTGTGGAAAGCAGTGGCACAGAAAGCAGGAGCTACTATGGAAGAGCAGGGAGCTGACCCAGGACTCAGAGGATGAGAGAAATACAGTGGCTTGACAGGCACCGAATTTATTTGCATCAGTTCAGGATCTAGCCCAGTGCCATTGCTACAAACAAACAACCTGAACTTCCCAAAAAACCCTTACAGAAGTTTTTTTGACCAAAAACAAACTCTCCCCTAAGTTGTGGTCAGGAAACATAAATGATGGAGGGGAAAAACTCTCACCACAACAGCCTGAGTCTGTCTCTCCCACAACGCAGCAGGAGAGGGGCAGTTTTGTGGGAGCTTTGTGACCAAACAGGGGCATCATTCCCTCCCACAGCAAAGACCTGTCCTTCAGCCAAGGGGATTTGACTTAACCAGTGATTTGATTTCCTTACATACTACTGCAGCTCTCAGCAAGAAGTCAGAACAACACAGCACCAGCACATCCCATGTGTCCATCACTTCCCTCCTCACAAGGCCCACCCCATTCCCCAGGACGTGCAGACACATCCTGCACTTTCTCCAGCCCAAACAAAAGCCCAGAAAAAGCCCACAGCCATACCTGTTCCAAGCAGACACTCCCAGCATCTCACCCCAAAGAAGCTCCCCCACCACCTGCAGAAGGTGTGGTCCTGATCATCTCCCTTCAAACCACCTGCAGCTGTTCCAGCACAACCCCTGGGACAATTAAAGAGACAGAGGAGGGACACGGCAGCAGCAGCGTGTCAGAAACCTGTGGGATGTGCCTCAGAGTTCAGCATTCCCACTCCTGGCTGAACGTGGAGAATCAGGGCCTGCAGAAGCATGGGAGGAGCAGCATCGCTGCCAGTGTGTAATGCAGCCATGGAGGAGACAGGAACCATTGTTTGTACACAAGTGTGACAATTCTATAACAACACAGCCCTCTGCATGGCCCCACAGGTCATGGCAAAGTGATTTACACGGTAAAGTGACACAGCCATGGCCAAAAAAACGCCCTGCCCACAACGGGTGTCTTTCCCCGAGCCTGGGACCATCCTCAGCCCTGGCTGCAGGTCTGGGGACATCACCTGGCACACGCTCACAGATTCTATATGTTTGCTCTGGAAAACAACTTTCCAATCACTTGAAACTGATTTCAAGTCAGACGCCCCAAAAATCAAAACAGATTAATCCCACATGATTAATTGCATCCCACATGATTAATAGCATAGATGTTGTCTCAAATGCCTTGATTCTTTTTTTTCCCCTCCATAAAGAAACAGACACTTATGCCATGTGAGAAATAAATTTTTCCTTCTGATTTTCTCCCTGTCTGTAGAACATTTATAAAGTGGAAAAGCCAGCGGCAAAGCATGTCAGAATTGTCTTTTAAGGGGTTAACATTTGTAAGATGAATGCTGCGAGAACTCTTTTTTTTTTTTTTTAATTAAAAAATATATTTCTGGAGCAAAAACACAAGCAATAAAGAGTGTTTGCCTGTTGGGAGACTTGTTTTGTAATGCGGTATGAATAACCAGCTGACAATCCGTTTTTTTTGTTTTCTGTTCGTATGGCCAATGGCCACGAGCCAGCCAACTTTATTGTCCTTGAAATGTCATGATTTTGAGTATGCACAGAATTCTTAACTGCCCAATTTACTGCATAACATCCCTTTTTATTATATGGCAACAATGTGATCCTGGGCTCAAAGACTTACTAGTTAAGAAGATTATGTGTTTTCCTTTTTCTGTTTTGTTAAAGTGCCAAGTCTTGCATTTTTGGCATCTTCTAAAGAATAAAATGTCTTCTGAAATATTCTTTCCAAGCACAGAAGTTACCTCAGAGGAGCTCGGCATGGCAGGGCTTTTCAGTACTTTCTCGCTCGCTCAGAAGTTCAGACGCATTTCTTTTCCTCAAAAGCTTCCAATTTTTGTCTCTTTGTGCGTATTGACAGCAAAAAAAATTGTCCTTCATAAGTTTGTGTTTCTTTACTTTACTGATAATTTATTTCTCTCTCTTTTTATTTTTTTCCCCTGCTTCCCAAGTGTTGAACGTTCGTGCTAGGGAGCGGGAGCGGGCTGGAGACAGGCAGGAGGAGGGGGGACTGCCTGCCTGCACCCTTGGCCGCATCCCTGCATCCACAGCATCCTTGTCCTGCACAGTGCTGGCCACCCCATCGCCCGTGCTGGGAGTGCACACCCCAAACTGGCAGAGTTTTAGCCAAATTCAGCTCTGGCACCAATGTGAAACCCTCCATGGGTAGGAGATGGATGTGTTAAGAGTGTGACAGCGCTGGCTCCCCCAGGTCTGGCACCCAGGGAGCAGGAATATATTGCAGCTGGAGGGTGCAGGGGTCCATCCCTGCTGGCCTGGGTTTCAGTGTGGCAAGAAACAGTGTGACTTTGCATCCCCTCTCCTCCAGCTGCCTGTGCTTCCCTGGGAATGGAGCCTTTTAAATATGTTTTCATCAGCTGACATTTAAGTGTGAATAAACAACTATTATGCATGCACTAAATATTCATGTTTTACAACATTGCCATTACACTGAGGAATTATTTATGAGGCTGCTGCTCCCTGGTGAGGTGAGGGGACCCGGCTCAGGGCAGCCAAGAGCAGCCCCTGGGCTGTCATTGTGGCCACGACCAAGCCACAATGTTGATGTTTGTACCTTGCCAAAGGATGGCATTTCCTGCAGCTTCCTCTGGGGTGCAAAGGCAAGGCATCCTGCTCTGGAGGATGTTGTGGCCTGAACTTTTGCATTCCAGTTGAGACTTTGGGGCACCTTTCCTCCTCCTCCTCCTCTGGCAGGGGTCACTGCCTCGGCCCCCCAGGGCTGCTGTGACTGCACCGTGAGTGCTGCCAAGGCAAGACGCTTCACTGCATCTCTGGCCTCTGTTCAGCAAGGATTTAAGAAATAATAATTAAAAAAAAATTAATTATGACAACGATACGCTCTTCTCAGAAAAGCAAACTGCAAACAGAATCCCTCCTTCTGAACCCAAGCACTGAACATTAAAGGGGTTACTTAGGTCAAATAACAGACGTATTGAAAAGCCATTCCTAGAGACTGGGGCCCTTTCTACAGCTGCTGCTGGAGGATGGGGACAGGGACACCTTGGGCAGGGTTTTGGACATCCATTGCCCTTCAGCCACCAGCCGGAGGCCACAGCTTGAGGAATCACCACTGTGATGGGACCTGAAGCCAAGGGGAGAAGAGAGATCCAGCAGCTTCCAGGGTGGATGTCAGGGTGGGTGTCACCCAGGGTTTGTCCTTGGAGGGTGGCAATCCATTTCTGAGCAGCATCGATGGCCACTCTTACCACTAACAGGCTACGTGTAACTCCACTGGGATAGACATGGATGGCAAAGTGCACAGGGAAGCCTTTTGAGGGTGAAAAAACCCCAGATGAGCTGCAGAGGGAGAGGCAGACCAGAGGAAATTGATGCTTTTCCACTGCTGGGATGCACACAGGCCTGCAGGGAAAGCCCCAGAGCAAAAAAGGTTTTGAACAACAATATTTTCATTAAATAAAATCACAGTCTTCTATGGTTTCTGCAGGGATGTCAAGACCTTTAAGCAAATACCTGATTCTATTCAATAATAATAAAGCTATCCTCAAGGTAATTTTCTAAGTAAAATCACCCATAAAAGTTCAGGTTGCATTAGCAACATTTCTTTCCAGCAGTGTTATTATCAAGGACTAAAACAGGCAGCTGGCCCCTCTGCTCCCTATCAGGCAGACAGCAGGCAGCATCTTCTTCCTCTGCTCAAACAATTTAAGTTCGTAGTGAAACATTCCTCCCAGGAAGCTCCTGTGACTTCAGGGTCATGTGGCCAGTCAGCAGTGGAGCCTGGATGTGCATTTATATTTACACCTCCACTGTTTACATCCCTTATGAGGAGCTTCATAGTGCTTTTGTGGCAAAACTGATCTCTCTTTTGGGCACTTGCCCTCCAATTGCTCAAAATAATCTACCAGTATTTGGTACTTCATCTGCAGCTGATCCCCTACTTCATTCCACCTTCTCTGGGTTTGGTCCTTCCATCTCTGCTTTCTCTCAGTCCTTCACTAAAAACCTTCAGCACCACAAAACTGCCCTGCCAGACGTCTCAGCCTGGACAGAGTTGCCCCTGGCATCCTTCAGCATTTTGCTATTAAACCCAGAGGGGTCATTCCCTTTCCATAAGCAGCGGAAAGCAGCAGCTGCTGGAGCAGGGGGGAAGCCAGGGCCCCATAAACAAGAACAGGGTTTAGCAATGGGACACAGAGTGAGCTAATGAAGAATTAAGCTATCACTGGAAAGCCATTCCCTCCTCCAACAACTCCACATTTCCTGACCTAGCAGGGACAGCCCCAAGTTCTGGATCACTGATGTCACCCACAGCCACCGTGGGGCATCCCCAGCTCCATCCCAGCGCCCTTCAAGCACAGCAGCTGGCACGGCTCCATGGGGCTGCTGGATCATTTGGGGAAGTGGCTTTTGAGTGAGTGCTTGGAGGACTTTGCTCACGGCTCCCCCACCCCAGCGATTTGGGAGTGAGACGCAGGGCCCTCACCGTGCTGGAGCACGGACAGACCTGGGTGAGTCCCTGGCGTGGGGCAGGGGCTGGCGAGGGAGCACTCCCTGAAAGCCTGAGGATTCTGTTGGTGTTGCAGACGTCTGCCCCTGTGTCCATACGTCTGCTGATTTCCCTGCTAAAGACATTTACTGTACATGTTTGCCGCCAGGGAAAGCTGCTGTCTACGACTCAGCTCTATTACTGGAAGAGCAGCAGCGGCATTTGTGCTCCTCTCAATATTGCATTTCCAGGACCTGCTCTGTGGCTTTCAAAATCCTCCTCCCAGCTGCCCACATCCCCCCTGGCCAATTAGGGAGGATGCCTGGCGGGGGTGATGGCCCCCTCCCCTGTGGTGGCAGTGCCGCACCGAGGGACTGGCGCCGAGCGGCGCGCACCATCCCTTCTTGGCCTTGGGAAGCGCGGTTCACAAGCCAATGACAGAGGGATGAAATGCAAATATAGCATTTCTTGTAAAGTAAATTAAGCTAACAACGAGGTAACAAACCGCTGTTAATATTAGATTAACTTGTTTGGCAAGATATGAAATGGGGTGAGCTGGATTGCCGGTGGCGCGGTGCTCAATAGCGCTAATGCTGCTCAGGGAAGTATAACATCCCTCTGACAGACAGGGGCATGCTCCAAAAATAAAATAAATTAAGTCTGCAGGAAGAGCCAGAATCTGTGCAGCAATTACACCAGCATTAAAGATGAATGGAGACGAAGCCTAAGATTTTGATTGCCTTTAAACACTGGCTTGTTTTTTAATCTCAAAATCAGGCTGTGCTGTGATCAGCCATTAGCCCCAACCACAAAAAGAGACAGAAGATCCTAGATTTTAACATTTGTAGTATGAACTTAAAATTCCTCTTTGATCTAAGATAAGGAGGCAAATGGCAGATAATACAGAAGTTAAAGCCAGTTGAGTGCAGTTGGCAGCTGGGGCTGACATTGGGAACGATGCAGGCTTGGGCAGAGGGGTCACCAGCAGCCGTGTCCTCAATGCGGGGACTGAGGCACAGGCTTAAATGTCATACTATATGCCAGTGGTCACTAAACTGATTAGGCAGTGGTTATCTTTAGCAGTAAAAAGGCTATCTGCTAATACTAAATGATTAGCGGCTAAAATGCCATTTACTCTGCTCTGATTCCTTGAATGAATATTTATGCCAAGTGATGACTGTAACACCATCAAAAGGTTTCCATGCTCTGCTCTGTAGAGTGGAAGCGATTATTCAACAGCAGGTCTGCACTCCAGCACTTGTTTCTATTAAGCAAATTTGCAGCATTCAGACAAGAATTCATGATTGCATTGTCCTCCTGGGATTTTGATTTTTAAAGGTATCCCACCTCCAGTGCTCTTTGGGACACGGGCTGTGGCAGGTAGGCCTTGTCTGCTGTGCAGACACAGAAAAGAGGAATACAGATGCTGCACAATTTCCCCCTTGTATTATTATTTTTTTTAATATATGACAATTGGACGTTTGCCACAGCCTATTCAGCAATGAGAAGTTGTGTCCTGCCCCAGGCTTTTCTCCCACCTGAGTCATGGCCCAGGGTGTAACTCAGGGACCTTTCTCTGAAGGACTCCATTTTTAAACTGTTACCAAAACCCTCCTTAAGAATCTGAACTGAAACTGAACAGCCCCTCCAGCATGTTTGGTGAGTGGTTTTGGTTTGGTTTTCCCGCTCCCTTCCTCACCACAGGACAGCAGCCTTGCACTGCCATTGTGTGCTGGATTGCAGCAAATCCCATGGGCAGGCAGGCAGGCAGGGAGCCACCAATCCACAGCACAGGCAGGGGCAGTGGCTGTCTGGCAGCCCATTTCAAAGCAAGGAATCAAAACATTTGGGCAACAAGCTGCTCCTTCCGTAGCCCCAGGGTGGCTGCCTCTGATAGCCCCTACAAAAAGAGCATCAGCTCTACAGTTTCTCAAAAGACAACCTCCCCCACCCAAAGAAGCACTAAAATGGAGCAGCAGTTTAAACACTGTATATCCATAAGTGGCTCTTTAATTGCTATTCCATGTTTATGGGAATAAAAGGGGACGAGGCCATGCATTTTATACTGGGTCTCCCAACCCAAAACATCTGTTTGTGAAGAAAAATCACTCAATCAATCCACATGTCTGAGGCAGCTCTAGATGGCAGGCAATATTTTGAAGTGGGCTAAGTGTCTGGTGGTGCTTTGCTTTTGCTTAGCCATTATTCAGCACAGGCGTACATAAAAGCATTTCATGCAACAGGCAGAGCAGCACCAAGCTGCACTGCATCTGGCATTTGCAATTCAGAGAGCACACACAAGCGACCCAGGACCAGCAACCAATTAAGTCACATCAGAAAAAAAAGTACTTGGTGTCTATTTATTAAAGGAAAGGGGGGTAAATCTGAGAAAAAGCAAGAAGACAAAATAAATAGAATTGCAGCCATCCTTTACAGCTACTGGTGCACTATATTAAAGTGACACTCACTATACAAAGAAATGTGTTTGATACAGTCCAGTGGGTTGCACATGAATTGCATAACCTTGAAAATCATTGCACAAAGCATCGCAGCAGGAACACAGTTCAGAATTTTTTCTCTGGAAGATGCTTCAAATCTGATCGCTTTTATTGCGTGGGAGGTCAAAGCACCTGGCACGGAGTAAGCAAAAAGGGCTGGGAGCAGGGATCTGCTGCATCAGCGCCCGGTCATGTCCCAACCCTGACATCAGCTCTCGCAGCAGCTCTGACCTGGACAAGTGATGCCCCATGGGAAAATCCCGCTGCCTAGCAAAGCCTTGAAATTAATATTCTGATCGATGCCTAGGCACCTTTTGGCAGGGCTGAAGGGAGCCTGTTCCTTGCAGCCCAGACTGGAGACACCGTATCAGCCAGCCAGCAGGAATTCCATGGAAATGCTCTGTCTGAATCCACAAGGAGTCTCTCAGCCAGCAGCTCAGCACGGCACAGCAGCCTCGGTGGGACCCCGCCAGCTGTGCTGATGGTTCCCAGCCATCACCTGCCCCCAGCTCATTCCCTCCCATTGTACAGGGAAGCAGGTGGTTAGATGGAAGTCTCCACAACCCTGCAGCAGCATTTCCCCCAGTTATTAGGAGAGAACCTGCCTCTGCTGTGATCCATGCAGTTTCCAGGGATCTATGTACACGTTTCCAATAGTCTGCTCAGCATAAAGCACAGGAAATACAGGCTTTTGCCACATGGGGAAGAAACCACAGCAAAGATGACCAGGAAACATTCATAATTTTTAATTCACACCAGTAATAAAATTGCATTACATTTTTCATAAAATAAATGTTCCAGTTTATATACAGAAAACAGACTGTACAGAGCCCTCCCCCAGACCCCAAAAACTCACAAACATACAGGCAATGCAGTGCTCAGCTAAGCAGGCACAACTGTACATCTAAAATTGTAACTGCTTTGTGTTGGGGGGGAAAAGTACTACAATGTATATAGTCCTCTCTGGACCAAGAATTAAAAAAATATTGCAGGCAAGCTGACGGACGCCCTCGCTGCTCGTGCGGCCAAGCGCCCATCCCACAGTGCTCCAGCGAAGCAGGGGCTGTTATTGAACCTGGGACTCGAAGCTCCCATTCAGCTGCCCTTCCTCATAGTCCATCTGACACAAGATCATGTTGTTCTTCAGGAAAAATTTGTCTCCCACGCAGAATCTGGAAGATGAAGAAAGGATTAGTGGGTGTGAGTATGAGCAGAGGTGAGATCGGGGGGGATTTGAGGCAGTTTGGGTCTGAGGGTGACTCTGGTGAGCGGAGTTTGATTTCTAGCTCTGCCAGTGCTTCTCCCCTTGCTACCCTGGGGTTTTGCTGTCCTTTTCCCTGGCACATCCAGGCCAGGTTTGGTTTGGCCAGGCTCCAGGCCACAGGGAGCAGCTTAGGGACCAGGTCCCACTCCCTGCAGGGTCCCGTGGCAGCTGAAGGAGGAGGTTGGGAGCAGTTAAGGGATTTGTCCCTGCAGACAAGAGATGTTGGCTCTCCAGCCAGGAAATCAAGCGGGTGATATTACACCGAGCCTATTTGAAGTTTTTGCTGGTATCCACATTTCCACAGCTCCCTCGGGTGAAGCAGTATTTACACTAATTTCCAGGCAAGGACTGGCTATTAAGTCCTCCCTCACCCCCTTGTGTACAGTGCTGAACAATAAATAGAAATTTCTCGGTGGCTGGACTCCTAACCTTTATCTTCATTGAGCGAAGGGCACTGCTCTCTATATACCATGTAAATTGTTCTGTTTGTCTTGAAGTTGACAGAGAAGCTTGTGATATTTAACAATTTTATTTGACCATTAAGGTCAAAAAAGTTCCACATATAAGATCGGAGAGGTGTGAATTGGCAGCCAATAGCTTTTCCTGCCCTGCCGGCTTGCTCAGGAATCAGAAGCTAATCTTTGGTTCTTGAGATAACAAATAATGTTCTCTGCACCCAATTCGGGGGCTGTTTTTTATCTATCACACTGGCAGGGCAATGACAGACCAGAGCACAGGCTGCCCCAAGAGCTGAGCCTGAAATCAGCCTCAGGTCCCTAAAGCAGAGACACCCTGGGTCAGGCACTGTGCCTCAAGGCAGCTCTGCACTGAGAGGAAGGGGTAGGTACCAGCCTCTGGCAAAGCCAAATATCCACTGGGCTTTGAAGGAAGATAATTGGAGATGACCCCATCCTCAGCAGACTTAGCAGACCTCAAATGCCCATTTCCCCTGCTCCCAGGCAGAGCTTTGGCACTGCCTACTCCTTGTCTAAAGTGCTTTCATCATTTGTAACTCAGGCAGCTTCAGGCAGAGCATCTCCATAAAACTGAGTATTTTCTGCTAAAAGAACAGGACGGATAAAATTTTAGAGCTCCTTTATAGGGCCAACACGGGCACAAGTTTTCTCCAACTGGACACCTGCAAATAAGCTGATTAATTTGCCAAGTTGGTACAGAGAGAACTGGGCATTGGTTCATCCTCTTCTTCTTCCCTCTGTGGCACATGCTTTAGTAGTTCTTAAATTCAACCTTTCTGTATGTTAAAAAGATAAAAATTATTCCTAATTTAAATTAACAGCTTTTATGGTAAAAACTGTACTGCACACACTCTCCTTACGACCTCCTTCCCCAGCAGCAGGTTTACTCACAATGAATAACAGACACACCTGCTTGCTTTTCACTACTTATCCCCACCTTAAGTGCCATATAAATCTCCAGGAAGAGAAATGCAAAAATTACTCTTGCCAGCAGCACCATCAACAGCTGTCTATTGCTAAACCTGGTTTTGGGTCTAGAGGAGCTAAAGGAGGAGCTGGAGAATTTGGGAGTTTAAAGCATGGTAGGCTGAGTAGTAATTCAGGACTTGCTGCAAACCTGATGTTTTAGGGAATGAAAGTAATGAAAACACTGCACACTTGGTAAAAATACTAGAGATTTTGCTGTGATAGATTTAGCACTCTATACAGAGTCCCGCTATAGAAGGGCAAGTAAGCTGGAAGAGAACTAAGGAAAGGTCTCCATCATCAAATCTTTTCAGAGCTGAAGAACAAGAAAGGGTTTCAGGTGAGGTTTCCAATTCAGAACTAGCACTGGCATCCACCTCTGCGATTTTGACTTTAGGGTTACTTAATCTCACTGTTCTCAGTTCAGCATCCAGGGTCGTCTGTTACAGGATCACTTCCATTCTGCCCTTTCAAGCCAAAATCACTACAGAGTAAGTCATAAAAATTTGTAGCCCTCTGACCTCAGCCAAAAGTAAGAATCTACACATAGCCCTTCTTTCAGAACAACTCAGCCCCTCACAACCTGAGCAAATCCCTTGTGCATCACAGCACAACTCTGCCAGAACGGGGGGATTACCTGCGCTCTCCTGCCGGGCAGTGACAGCCCTGGAGGGGCTGAAGGGCAGAGTGGGACCACACTGGCAATTGAAGAGGGAGGGGAGGGGAGCGAGAGAGGTGCTTTGGAGCCTTTGAAATAAAGGGTGAAATTTAAAAGAAATTACTGAAAATGAGAAGTAGGCGGCACTGGGTTTTTCCATGAGAGAAGAAGGGTAAAGTAGGGGTTTGGTGACAGATACTCATCCAAGGCCAATCTAGCACTCCTGCCTGTGAAGTCCAGAGCTGGGACTTGCCTCTGCCTGATGGGACATTTATAATGCTCCAGCCCTAGTTCCAGCATGGAGAGAGCACCCCTCTCCTGCCCGGGAACCATCAGGAGTCTGGAAAGAGCTGATCCTGAGGCAGCACCCACAACACGCCCGAGTGTGGAGACAAACCCCAGAACGGACTGGTGATTGCAGCGGTGTGGAAGGAGCATCTAGGGGAACGAGGGGATCAGCTCTGTGTTCAATAGTCACAAAACCAGACCGGGCAACTGAGAGCTCTCGGGTGGCCAGGAGCCACTAGATGTCACTGCCGCCCCGGCACTGCCACCGCGCCCGTGCGGCGACAGCATTGACGGGAGTTTAGTGCCTCCAATAAACACCGCCCCAGCCTTCAGCCAGCGAGAGAAGCCACCTCATCCGCCTCCTCCGTGCTCTGGCACCAACCAGCCGACACCAAGTTCTAGGGCTGAGGCCCTGTCAGAGGGTGCGAGAGCAGAATGGACAGGATGTCCCAAGTTCAAGGGGAAGGTGGCAGGGGTTTGCATTCACACTCATGAACGGCTGCTTCGTGAGAGATCCCACTGTGACTCTCTCCTAGAGTGAGCAATGCATGTCTAAGTCAGGCTTTTAGCTTGACTTTTACAGAATTGGGTTCTCCATCTTCCCACAAGTTTTGTCTCTCTCTCACACTTTCCCATGGGATGCGGCATGGCATCCTAGTTTCATCTTTGGGAAACACAAGCACAGATCCAGAACAGGAACCCCAGCACAGCCCTTGGACCCTGGGAAGTCACTACAGCCTGACTAAGCAAGCAGTAAGGACAGCAAGCAGTTTCAGGTCTATCCTAGACAAGGATGGATGCATCAGAAGGTGACACGGTATCATACCTGGTTCTGTGGGCTTCCATTCTGCCTATGATGACCAACAAACATAGTGCTGGGAAGATTTTTCACGGCCCTCCCAAATTCAACTGGCTACAGGTAGTCCAAGTGAAAACACTGTGCATGACCCTTTATTATACTCCCTGATGTGCATCTTCCACCTAGCAGAAATACGTAAGCTCCACTCAAAATTATACCAAAGATCCCCTATTAATTACACAACAACTAAAGGGATTTGTTCCTAGTGTTGGAAAGGGCTTAGCAGGAGTATTTTTCTCCTTCCTGTCCCTTCTCTTTATCCTTCTTTTCCATCCCCAGTTTTGAGTGTGTCAGAAACGTGATTTAAGTGAGATAATGTCAGTTTGCCAGAGGAGGTCCATTCTCCATCGTCTGCCTTCTGCAAAGAGGGTAGATCCTGAAAGGACGCTGGAGCAGTTTGTTTTATTCAGCAGCAGCTGTACAGCCTGTGTCTGTGTCCTCCCCCTTGCCCCTCCAACTCCCACCAGCTCCAAGGGGATTTGCAGTAAAAGGGCTACAGGTACTTACATGCCTCCCCCAGGTCAGCCTGGCAAACCAGCCCCAGCCCTGCCAGCAGGCTGCGAGCCCCAGACGGGCAGCGTGCATCAAACATTTCCCCTATTTCACGGGCAAAGGTATAAATTAGTTTGTGTGTACAATAACTGTGTCCTCACCGCTGGTTGCAGAGCTGACAGGCAAAGCAGTCCAAATGGTAAACATTATCTCTGGCCCTCATCACCATCTCAAAGGCAGGGATCAGTTTACTGCAGGCAGCACAATTCCCGGTGGTACCAAAGAGCCTGCCAAAGAAGCACAATCATTAGAAGCCATTTTAATTAAATGGTGGAAAGACTAATTAAGTGTAATTAGCAGTATCAAATACTGTATTGCACCAATAAATAGAAGTTGCAGTCTCCATTTCACTGACCAACCAGCGTGCGGGAACTTGGGATAAAACTGCCTGGTGAGCAGGCTCCAATCGTCGAGATGAAACTTCATTTGGTTTGTGAGCCTAGGGCTAATTTGCTGTCTAATGGAGAAAAGCATTAAACACTTAGAGCACTATTTTGGGGCTCACAAAATTTCAGTCAAAAACTATCTGCCTCTCTGCAGCAGTGGGGTGGGTGCTGGGAGCTGCCCGTCCTGCTCCACATGGGCTTGCCGCGCTTGGCCGCAGCCTGACGGAGGGACAGGCTGGCAGCAGGACACAGAAGTCCTGCAAACTTTGCCAATCCTGGCAGGCAGAGCTGTAACAGAGCTCAGGAAGAGCCTCACCTACCTGCTGTTTAAGAAAAAAAGCCCGACTTCTCTTGCAATGAGTGCACAGCATTTCGCAAGGCATCTCAGAGAGCAAGCCCTCCTCCCTGGCTGTGCCCCCCTCCTGCTGCTCCCCAGCCCTCCCGGGAGCCAGCTAAGCCCTTCCACGGCGGCCTGAACAGCATGCTCAGCCGTTCCACTTCAGCTCCCCGCTCCTCCAGGACAGCCCTTCAGCACTGGAAGCTTTGCCATTTCCATCTTGGCTTTCACTATCTGTCTCCCCAGATGTCTGCTGCTGTTACAGATCCCGCCGGGGGACTCGAGCAAGACTGCGGCATCCTTCCCGCGGCCCCCTGGCCCGAGGTGTCCCTGGAAACCCTCTGTGTGCCAGGGGCACGGTGCCACTGCGGCCTCACAGCCGCACTGACCACGGGCTGACAGAGCCAAGGCTCACCCCAGCCTCTGGTCAATGGGCATGCGGTTAGTTACTTTGCCTAGGAGATGATAAAAATCGTATTTTGGGGGCGATGAGCCTCAAGACGTACGATCCCTGCTGGCCATTAGCTCTGTGCACGCAACGCGCTGCTGCCCGCAGACAGATCTGGGCTCACGGTTTGTTTCAAGCCATCGGTTCTGGCTGATTCCACAACACGCAGATGAGAAGCATCAGGAAAATCTATAACCAATTTCTAAACCTGCAATTTGCCAAGCTAATCAATACTAATTATTACTGGCCAGTAATTGTGAATTAAAACACCCAGCAGTGTTATAGAAGCCTTCACAGAACTCTCCCACCCTCCTACAGTGCCGTGCTCCTTCCCCTGCTGTAAGGAAGCCCACCCTTATTTTTCTTTAGAAGTGGGATCAGTGGTCTTTCATTAGGCCTGGCTGGAAAATCCCAGGCCTTCCTATGAAGAAACAGCACTATGTTTCCCCCGAGAGCAAAACAATGCAAGCCAAAACAGAAACACTCGTGCAGGACAGAAAATTCGCAAAGGGAGTACCAAAATTTCTTCCCCTATGATTCCATCATCTGAAAGCTGAGAGGCAGAGTGAAATCCCTGCTGTATAATTTGCACCAGCAAAAGGCAGCCCCTTTCTCACTACAAGCTGACCCCTCTTGCTCCAGCCCCCACAGGCAGGCAAGGCAGGGGAGGCAGCTGGGCATGGGCCTCGGCTGCCTAACGCCAGCAGACCAGACTGGAAAAATGCAGCACTGAAAAGCGTCCAGGTCTCCACCCTGGAACGCCCTGGCTCTCATTCAGCACCCACTCACAAATCAAGCCACTACTCCAGACATCCCTCCCTTCCTCAGTGTAGCTGCCCCTTTCCACTTGGGCACAGCAAAGCCTGACAGCTTTTGCCAGGATTTTCCCATTTCCCATAAAACCAGGCATCCGTTTTTAGAGCACCCAAGTCACAGCAAACTCAAAAAAATGAGTCAAATGCATTAGGCAGGGAAACTGGGAGGTTAATCCTAGATTTGCTCTGTGCCCAGCACTGCTACATGCACAAGTATAAAATATCCATTATTCATTAGCATCACAGTTGTGTGGAGCTCAATCTAGATTAAACAAAATAAAGGGGCCCCAGACAGCACCATTTGCATTGTTAAGCAGGTGCTTTTCTTCAGCCTTCAAATAGGAGACTTTTCTAAATGGAAATGATGGGGAAATTTGGACAGATGTTCACTTAACTATTTAAACAGTTAGCTTAAGAAACATGAAAAATGTATTTGGCATCGTATTCACCTGTCTCCTTTCAGGGGTTTTGGGGGTAAACCAATTGTTAAACAGCTTTGACTGTTTGCATAAGATCTGAAGCTTATGTTCTGTCCAGCTGAAATTGTGTTGCCTTCTAATGTCTACATAACGTAGCTTCCAGCGAGTCAGCGTGCTAATCTTTTTCTCTTCTATCAAGTTTCACAGTCCTCCATACCCTCCCTTTCCCAACAGATGAACATTTCACACTTATTCTAGCACCTCCTAATTTTAATCTGCTTTTTGGGGAGTGTTTAAGAGCCCCATATATTCAGCATGCTTTTAAAAATACGCTGTAACTTGTACCTCAGTGAACACGACCTTTTTTTCATCTGTTGGAGGAAAACACAAAATGAACAGAGTCTTTTGCCTTTTTTTGTTTGCTTGTGGAAAACCTGCCACCTCTGATATCTCCTGATCCAGAAGCTACTTGAGCTGAAACTTTCTGAAGTGGGGAGCTTAACGTTATTGGAAAGATGGAGAGAAGATAAGGAGCAGGAGGAAAAACCTTCCGCCCCAAGCCCCATCTGTGGTTAAATTTAAAATAACCCCACACGAACAAACTGATCTGCATTCTGTCCCCCAGACACCTTCGTAACAGATGCAACACTCTCTCACACATTCACACACACGAAGTTGAAGTGCATTAGAAAAATCTATCAGAAGATGTTTAGCCTCTACTTACCAGCTCGGAGCCATTGGCATAAAAGAAGCTGGAAATACAGAAAGTTTTCAGTTTGGGGTTGTTTTGCTTCTTCTAAAAAACTCTATTTATTCACTTCCCTTTGAAGTTAAAAGGCAACAATTTTTAAGTACAGATTTATTTCCCTTTATGTAACAGGAAGACCCAGCCAGCTTGTAAATAAGCATAGACTATGCAGATTTAAAATTTAGCACAATTAAACTTTTACCCTGTGGTAGTAATTATGTTTAATGGCTCTTAGCCTGAACTTAACCATGTCTATTGTTGTCAGCCAGTCTAAAAGCAGGAGTTTGTCCAAGGACAATTTTCTGTAGTTTATGGGCACACTAAAAACCCCGCTATGCCCTGTTCTCATTGGCCATTGATGTCAGTGTGTATAGTAAAAATTAAAGCTAATTGGCATACAGGAGCAGCCCTGAGTGCAAATGAATTAATGGGAAAAGGAGGGAGTGCTCCTGGAAGCAGTAGGAAACTATCAAAGGATGGGTTTTCTGTAGTCTTGTCTGGGCTAAAGAGCAGTCCACTGCATGGTGACCCAGACCTCAACAGCTCCGTGAGTACACCTCAAGTTAATTCAAACTATAGTAAAGCCACAGCACCCTGCAGGATGGTTTTTTTGGTGGGGGGGAAGAATGGTAAAGGGTTCTTACTGTAAGGAAAACAGTAAGAAACTTCTCATATGAACACATTAAGTTTTTAGCACCTTTTAACAGATTTTTCATTCAACCAAGATGTTCAGGGGGGCTAAACTGAGAACCTGTTTGCCTATTTCTGTCGCCACTAGGAACAACATATCTGGTTTAGTCATTGCCTACAAGGAGAGAGTCTCCATTTCTTCTCGCCCCCTCTAGCCTGGTGTCTGACTACATAGCAGCTTGCAATCAAAAAACAAGGAGAAAATCTTCCCTCCGCAGAAAGAGTAAAAGTTTTGGAGCTCTTGACTTCATAGGAGACAAAAAAAAGAGAAAGCAGGACAGGCACATATAAATAATGACTGGTACAGAAAGGAAAGGTTGGCAGCGTCAATTGGATTTTTTTCCACACAAAACAAGTTCAAAATTCAAATGGCTGAGTCAAGACTGTCGTTAATTCCCCCCCAAAAAAGAGGTTTTGTCAACACTGAAAGATAAGAATTATGAAATGAAGGAGGACTAAACACTAACCTACAGATAAATATCTACATTTGTAGGTAGTGTGTACAACTGCATATTTTTCTACGTATTTATATAGCCAGATTATCTGGATATACAAGTTTTAGAAGAGCTACAGAACTCCATACTCATATCCTCTCCAGCCAGTAGGTGAAATAGGTTTTCCCATACACCTTCCCTATTTTCCTCCTGCTGTTTATTTCCTAGCTTCATCGGGACCTGCTGTAGAACAAGACTTGTACCTGAAACCCATCATCATGAAAAGAAACTGTTTTGCCCCTACCTTTTGAAACAAACCAACAACTGGTTTTTCAGTGAGAGTGGCTCTTAAATACTGCAATCAGTATTTTTCCCATCTGTGGATATTAGAAATATGCTGAGCTACAAGTGTAATTTGACTGGAGTATTGAATATACCAATAAATGCAGGGAAAGCCTGAACATCACTTGAAAAGATAAAAAGAATAAGCTTAAAAGCAACTTCAGACAACTTTCCTGTAATCAGCCTTTGTGTAATATTAGAGAAAGCCTGAGTGATAAGAGATTCAGCACTGTAAATACATATTAGCTGGTGCACCCTCCTATCCAGGACACCGTTGTCAGGGCTGCAGTGGGAAGTCATGTCAGCTGAAGGAAAGGAAATGCATTTTGATACTAATGAAGTTGGTCAAGCTGTCCTCTCATGAAGCCTTCAAGTTCAATCCCAAAGAATTTACATCTTGCATGCCAAAGGGTTTGGCATTTAAGGACAGCATAGCAAGGGGAGTTGAACCAGTACAAAACAGCCCCTGGCCAAGTGACCGCACTGGTTCAGAGATTACTGGGCGTGAACTCCAAGGTTGCTCAAGGGAGTCTGTTTTCACTTGAAGGACACATCTGAATGTTCACTTATTTTCACTCATTTGGCCTCTCCCTCCATCTTTTCAGTGGATATTTACAGAGGGGTTGGGACTCTTAGCAGGTAGGAGAAGCCCAAGTCCTCCTCCCCTACCCTGGCCTTTCCCATGGTATAACTGAAGCTGCTGACCTTAAACCCATACTTGCTCTGGCACTGCTGAACACAAGTGCAACATCCTCTTAGGAGAGTTTAAACACAGCAGTCAGAAACCTGCAAAGCTGAAAGTGCTAGAGGCATGCTAGTGTACCACAGCCAGGCAGAATTACCCCCCATTAGCTTTCCTCCTCAGTGGGAAGTTGTGGAGATGGAAAAAAAAGGGCAGAAAGCAAACAAACAAACAAAGTACAGGCACAGGCTGTGAGAATCTCCTGGACCAGCCACTGTGGAGAAAAAAAAAAAAATCTGTACTTTAACATCACAAAGCACAGCAATGTTGCCAAGACACATTGTATTTTGAGCCTAATTAATCCTCCTTAATCTGTACAGACACCAAGTGTAGAAGTGAGGGTGTCCTATGTAGCATGCAAGACGCTCCCTATTGCGAGGCAAAAGCAGCACTTCAGTTTAGTGACATTTTTAGGCTCTGAGCAGACACCATTTGTTCAGCCACACTGCATTTATACCTCTCCTTCCCACGCTAAACATGTCCCTTGAAAATCCGGCACGGCATGCTCCCAGTGCATGCGTGCACACTGTGCTTCTCCGGAGGCAAAAAATATCCCAAATTCTCTCCTTCCTGCTTCAAAGGTGCTGCAGCTTCTGTAGGTTAAAGCCACATTCTGAGTATTGGTGATGTCTCAGGGAGATTAATTGAAATTCTGCCTGTTGGGGCACACACGTCTCAGTTCCCAAAGGCTTGTGCTCACACATCCAGCCGTGGTTTCGTGGTTTGGCTCAGGGCTGTTGTCACTGACTTGGGGAAGGCCAACGGGAGGAGGGAATTTGTCCACATCCTCCTGTGCCAAGAGAGCAGGGCACCCGTGTTTGTGCTCTTATCCCACAAGAAAATTAAACCCTGCACATTTGCCAGATACAGAGCACTTCACCTAAAGGGCTCCTAAAGAGATTCACTGACAGAATGAATGCCCTGGGCCATTTGGAGTAGAGCAAAAACCCCAGGACTCGGCACTTGAGTCATTTGAAGTAGGAGCTGCTGAGGGTGGAGTTGAAGCCTCCGTGATACAATCAGTGCTGAGGGGTGACAGGGGATGGCAGTCCTGCCAGGAGGTCCCCGTCCCTCAGACGGATGCAGAGGGCTGCTCTGCTCCCTGGAGGCACCAACACCAGGTGCAGAGTGATGCCAAGTTGAGTGTGCAGCCCTGATGCGGGAAAACGGGTGAAAAGAACTACCACGAAACCCACTGAGAACAGCATCAGGGTTTCCCGGAAAACCCTTCTCTTTTACTGATTCACCATCATTTTTTAATGCAGGTTTTGAGCTTTCTTTGGAGTCTAATTAATGCCCCAATCAGTTTACATGATGAAAAACTTTCCCAACACCAGCATATCAAACACACAGAAGCAACAGTTCTGCTCCTCTCAAAGCAAGCCCGACTCGCCTTTGCTGGTGTGAGGGCACCATGCTGAGTAAAAAGGAAAAATCACGTTCTTCATCAGCACTTCACAGTGAAATTTAAGATGTCAGTTCCTCACGGGAAATCCTGATGCAACACCCAGCCCGTCCCTGTGAAGCGGAGCTTGGTGAATGTTTAATTACGCCTCGCAACAAACACACATCGCTGCGTGGGGGCTGCGAGGAGCCATCTGAGCCTGCATGCTAAGCTGCTCTGTCCCAGAAGCAGTTCCTTCAATAGCATTTGCTTATCAAAAATAATTAGAGGTAGGAATGCTGGAACTGTGATTATGGAACAAATGGTAAATCTATTTGCTGAGACGAAATGTATTGAAAGATACATTGAGACACAGCTGGAGACTGAGGTGATACCACAAGGATAACAACTCGAGATCCAATTTCATGATTAAAAAATGAGCAAGAAAGTGTTTTATGAAATGTGAAGGTTAACAAATGTTCCTTCACAAGCAATGACGACAGTTTATCTTTTGAAACAAATGATCGGGCTATGCTCAGCTCGTGGCTCCTGGAACACGTCGCAAAGATTTCTGCTGAAAACCCACTGAGGATCAGCACACACAGCTGGCAGTGTGCAGCCCACCGTGCCCCCAGTGCCTGGGACACAGCCAGCTCCAAAGGAACGCTGCCACAGCGGGCACGGAGCTGGCTGTGCCCCTGTCCCAACCCTCTGCCATAAGCCCATCCCTAGCCCTAATCCCTGCAGTGGCCATGGCTCATCGACACCTGCCCTCAGGAGGGGTGCCACAGGAGGGTCCCAGAGCTGCAAATCGACAACAAAATATTCCAGGAGCCCTCTGGCTGAATTCCTCTGGCTGTTCTCCAGGTGAAGTGCTCCTTTTACGGTGCAACTACATTGTGAAGTATGAAAACTTATTTTTAGGAATGAATTCTGTTAAAATTTGACTAGTAGACCAAATACTGTGAGTGGTTTAAAGGAAAAAAATGCGGATAGAGACTCTAAAACTACTAATGTGAAGGAATTTATATAATGATGGGAATGGTTAATTCTCCAAGAAAAAAAATTCAAATTACCAGGAGGGAACAGACACTAAAGATTGTGATGGCAACTTTAGCTCCTTCTATTAATAGAACTAATAGTTAAAATTGAGAGAGAAAGAAATATTATGTGAAGAAACCAACACAAGTTGTTTAAAAGTAAAAAAATTGCTGTATATTTCTATAAATATGGGACTGTGTAGCAATGCCCTTATTCCTATCCTGGGAGCCTGAAAGGGTTCTTTAGCATCAGGAGAACAGACCCCAGGAGTTCAGCAGAACCCCTCAAAAAACCCCAGTGTAAACTAAATTTACTTATTAGTAAGAATAAAAGCCATGATAGCTGTAAAGCTGCCTAAACAGCTGAAGGCTAATTAACAACACTGCTACAGAATTAATTATTATTCCTTCCTAGCCGAGTCTTGATCAAATTTCCTGGGGTATGACAATTACACTGTGCTTCCCAACAAAAACACTCAAAGCTCTAACACCCTAAATTCAGATAGGGGGGAAATATTTAATGCAAAGGTCACATAAGACTTCACGGTTTAACCATGCTGCACAAATAGCCACAGACTTCGCCCTTGTCAGGCCAGGAACTATTCCAACCCGAAAAACAGAGACAGAGGTGTTACAAGACCCCTTTCAGGCACAGAAGTTTGTTCCACAGACCACATTTAACTGGTTCTGTGACAGAAACTGCATGGCCACAGTCAAACACAAGTCCCAGTTGTTGCCTTCCGTGGTTCATGTCATGAATTGCCCTCTCTTCTCAAAGCTGGGACATGGGCTATTTCCTGGGGTCTGCAGTGTCCGGCTTCTTTTCCATCTCCAGCACAGGCTTCTGGTGTGCCCCAGAAAATTCACATCATCTAGGGGCCAGTGGGGAAATCACAGATTAAGATTCTCCAGCTCAAAGCAGCATCCTCGGGATAAATCAAGGAAAGAAAGAAGTTCTCTACAACTGCGGTGATAAAAAGGTTCTTCTAAGCCTAACAGCATCAATACTGCTGTCCTTTGGCACTTTACCATGTCTGCTTTGATGCCACACATTATTTTTGTTATGAAACTAGAATAAACCAAAATCAATATGGTGCTTATTAAATGGACAAAAGCATGGGGTAGCTCATAGGTCTCAAAAAGCAAATGTAAATTGGAAACACTGTCCAGCTCAGTATTTCTAGCAGGGTTTTGCAACACATAGAATAAAACTGAACATCTATCTTCAGGGTCAAATTTGGAAAAAAAAAAAAATCACAAACACAACACTTTTTCAAGACCAGAAATGACAAAGTCAAGTGATAAATAATGAAGTGGAAGATGACAGATGGAGAGACCTGGATCACTTGGCAAGCTGGGTGCAAACAAGATAAAGAAAAGATAATGTATAAACAAGATAAAGTACAAATACCTCAGAAAATAATGCAGCTGTTCTTCCTGGAAAGAAAACTATTCCTGAAAGTAGCTCTCCTGAGAGATTTTGGGGGTCCTTGTGATAGTATCTAGCATGACCCAATTGTGATACTGTGATGAAAGGCTTCCTCAAAACGGGAAGATCAAGAACTGAAATATTCTTCACTGACACATCAGAATTATGTCCACGACACAGAAAGAGTATAGCTGAGCTGAAGAACCAAAAGGCTAATTTGGGGGTGGAAATCTCTGTGTTGAATTTCAACCTTCTGGAGCTCAATTTTTTTTAGCTTAGCACACACAGGGTTAAGGATGCTTCCAGAGCAAGTGACTTGTGACACTAGTAAATATTCAGATTTAAGGAAGGTACAAAAATGATTTCATTATAGTGAAGATAGTTAACTCTTTCCTCATCACACCCATTCAATTTTTCCGAGGGCTGTTTATCCTGTCTTTTCCACCTCAGATGTGTTCACCCTTACTCAAACTCCTCCTCACTCAGATTTTGGGGATACACCCCACCTAACCAGATGTGGAGCTGCAACTGCTGCCTGTGTGGCAGAATTTCAGCCGAGATATTCCATGTGTGCCCTGAAGAGTTTCAGCTCCAAAACCCTCCTGTGAGCAGGATGCTCTTGTGCACTGCTGGGCTGAAGGGCAAGGTGACAGCTCCCACATGGCAGCTGATAGACTCAGTCCTTCTGTTTGGCTCAGTGCTTAATCTCTCGTCTTTAGAAGGAGAAACTTGTTTGTTCAAGTTTACTAAGAAAATATTTACTGAAGACTTTCAGAAACACGCTTTCCATTGAAACACACCAAGCATCTGAGCACTGACACTAAAGCAGGCACTGCAAGGTTAGAAGGCATTTTACCTCCCTATCTTACAACAGCGTGTGGGGTTTGTTTTGCTTCAGATGTTTGGCTGGTTGAGCTTGCCTGGGAAATGCTATCAGTGCTTGAGGAAAAATAAAAGAAAACATACACATTAGCTGGAGATCAAGTACATTCTTCCAAAGGAAAAACAAAGCAAAACTCAGAGTGTTTTGCAGTGTGACCCTCATAATAATGTTTGCATTAGGCCTGCTGTCTTATTAATATTCATTTATGTTTGCATAAAGTATTTTGCACAAAACCCCCATACACACCAGGCAAAAAAATCCCATGTGTTGTTATGTATTGCAGACACACGCTGACAGGATGGTTCTAGCTCCGAGTTAGCGATGGTTTCTGCTGACTTCCTCAGACAGAAACATTTTTTGAAGTTGATCTGTAATTTTGGAGTTTTGCTCTGTTTATTTAGGGAAGAGACAAGAGCCCCTTGGGAGGAACCTTACTCAAGACTAGAAGTCTGTCTAAAAGCTATGACTGAAAAAGAAAAGGCAAAGGTTTGGTCAGGTCTCAGTCGATATGCAAGGAGAATTAAGAGTTTTTCCTAATTTACTCAGCAAGCAGAGATTGTTCTTGACGGTCCATAATAATAAAAAGCCATGACCTCCTCCTTCTACCTTCACCTAAAAACAGGATTTCACCTCCCTGACTACAAAACGTGTTAAGTGCAAATAAAAAGCCCTGCTTAGACAGTGGAAGAAACTCCAGTCTCTTCTGGGCAGGGCTGGCCATGCACAAGGACACGTTTTCACAGGAGAGCTTTAGGAAGCCAGACAGCCGGCAGCATGCTGAGAGGCTTGGGGAAGAGCCCACACTACGTCCCTCTATTTACCTCAGGTAATCTCTGCGGCAGAGAATGAGATTTGCTTTTGTGTAAAGAGTTGATCCAACCTCTCCAAGACGACAGTCACAGCAGGCACACTTTAGACAGTCTTCATGCCAATACTTATCCAGAGCTTTCAGCAGGTACCGGTCCTTGATCTTCCGGTTGCAGCCAGCACAGCCCTTCTGCTTCCCTTTGGGTTGTACGGACAACATCGGCACACCTGCAAGGCAAACACAGCACCTCCTTTAGAGGACATCCAAACAGCTCGGGCAGGCTGTGACATTTGGGGCAGATCTGTGAGCAAACACTGCTGCTGCTGCCATCACAAGGAGCTCACATTGCATGGAGCTGACAGTCAAAGGAATTCTAACTTCATCTGCTGTCGCAGGCTAAGAGGGAGTGTGACACTTGCAGGAACGCAGCCCTTTTTTCCTAAGGGTAGGACTGACACAACGCACCACTCTTTCTGACTAACATCTTGCAGCAGAATAAACTGGCTGCAACTTCAACATTTGTTTCTTCCCCTCATTACCCGTACCCTTGTGTTGTTAATTACCTGCCACAGGCAATTAAAAAGAGCAGAAGGGCCATCACTGTATGTACCCCCCAGTCCAGCATCTCAGCTGAATCAAGTGTGATGGGGAAGGGAGAGGAGTGGGTATAAAAAGATGTTGTATGCCACTGTTTTTCCTCTCTTGTGAATCCTATTGGTGACAGAGGCCTGACTGAAAGCCAGAGCAGGCCAGGAGCTGCTCCAAAGTAAATGGGATTCAAATACCCTTCAGGACTGCTGAGAATAACCCCACCAGTTATAACCCCACTCTGCCACTAGTGAAGCCACATTCTTTAAGCAAAGCAGAGCTTTCCCCCTCCTCATGTATTGATGGAGATAGTAGCAAAAAGCCAGGAGTTTCTTCCTCCCTGGAAATCCCTGCTGGGACTGCAAAGCAAGCATGAGATAGCTGGGTATGAGGTGGTGACAGCATACTCAGGTCAGGAGGCTGGGGGAGACTTGCTGTGGTCACCTTTCTCTCAGGGCTGTCTCCAGCTTTTTCCTTTTCTCCAAGCAGCCAGTGCCTGCCATGGTGAGCACTGTGATACCTGTCACCCTTCCCAGTTTAAGAGCCAGGCAGGAAAGGACTTCATGGAATCAATAGGCAAGGTGGAAAAATTAACAAGGATTCTGCTGTGGGTGAGGGACAGGACAGGATATGATGAAAGAAGAAATTAACTCCCTGAGACGCCAGAATTCCATTTGCTCTAGAGCCTTGATTTAATTTGTTATGCTTTTTATTTTTACTGGTGTCACTCACTAAAAATGACAATGCTGGGCCTTTAACAAGCACACTGTGGGCTTTACCAATGCAGAGATGATGAGAAGGGACACTCTGGCACAGTAGCAGGTGTCACTGGTTATATACTCTTACACAAAGTTAATCCACCCTTTCTGTAGGAAGCTCTGGATGTCCCAGAAAGTAGCGGCTTGATAATAGAATTATTAACAGTCCCTTAACCAGAGAGGACCCAGCCAGTGCCACTGCAGTAAGTGACATTTGCTGCTTTCCTTAAAAGCCAGGGTGACCTGAGAGTGGCTAATGGTCAGCACATGTAAACCCACCACTCCCACAGTAATAACTGCTTTGTCAGAGCCGCGAGCAGACGACAATAACACTTAAGACACCTCCACACAAACAGCGAGGTATTGATCCATCTGTAATCAAAGTGGTCTCAGCAGCACAGAGACAGGCCAAGTAACATTCAAAAACCTAAAGGCTTAAAGAAGCCTCCTGCCCTCTGTTGCAGCACACTCAAAACCCACTTGCTAAGTCTCTACAAGCAAACTTTTGACGCCAGTGACAAGTCTGCAATAATTAAGTGAAAACCCGTATCTGTGTTAGACTGCCACATATGCAACCTGTAATGCTCCCGAGAGAAATTCTACATACAAAGTCACAGAGAAACATACACACGTTTGGAAAGAGGGAGAAGTCAGGGAAGCATCAGAAGTGGATTATGCTGCAGGTGCCAGAGGTCAGACTGCAGAAGTCTTGTGAGCCTGGTGAGAGTTTCTTACAAGAATGAGGGAAGTGGCCCCGTGGTTCTAGACACACCTTTTTAGTTTGTTTTTTGTTTGTTTTTTTAATCCAAAGCACATTTTAGTAGCAAAGAGAAGCTTCAATTTTCAAGTAATTTCCATGCTCTTCCCGACTCCACGGCAGGGAAACAGCACATTGTGAGAAGAGGCTGCCTTGTTGTGAGGCAGAGAAGGGCGAGCACGTGAATTTGCATTTGCAAGCTGTGTAAGATCAGTACCAGTGATGAAAGAAAATAGTTCGCACCTATGAAAACTAGGACCTAGATGTGCGAATTATGTTTTTAGATAGCAGCCCCAGACACCAGCAAGTCATTACTCACCCCCCAAACAGGCTCTCTAAATGTGTACCCTTAGAGGCAGAGGAGGATTTCTCACAAGGGGGGGGGGTCATCATGCAATTCTTTTGCAAGGTTTTGTAGGTAACGTGAGGATCCTGCATCTGGAAAGACGCAGATTCCAGATAATCAGCACACCTTAAATCCCCGCTCAGGAGAGCTGCTGCATGGGTGGGGTTTGAGATCAGCTCTGTGGTTCAGAAATACAAGATCCTCAGCCAGATGGGACTTCCCAAGGCCCCACTTTGGAAAGGAGTACCCTTTCAGAAGTGCAGCTGCCCTCACCCAGAGAGGGTTCCACCACAGCAGCATCGTCAAGCACAAGGGCAGTTGTGAAGGGATGAAACCCTGGCTGGACCATTAGGAGAGGCTGCTTTGACCATTTAGGGCAGTTTAGGAGGGTCTCCTGTGGCAAGCAGGCCAGGATGGCTGAGGGCTGACTGCAGGGGCAGTTCTTGTTCCATCTATGGCCCTGGCAGCCCTCGCTCTCTTGCAGCCATCTGAGCTCCTCACTAGTGCAAGAGCACCACTGTCTTATGAGAGGCTTCTGCGAGTAAGGGGAATGTAACACTTTGATTTGCTTCTAATAACTAGCAAAGGAACAGGTATAGATATATTTTTAAGCAGTACCTTAAGCAAGGAAAAAAGCTATGTATTTGGTCAGTGTTCAGCAGGGGGCTTTCTAATGAAAAAAGGTACCATTTCAGAGATCATACGATGTTCAAAGCTGCTATTCCCACTCAGATAATAACGAGCAAGGTCAGCCTCTGCTGGTCAGGTTCAGTGTTTTGAAATTACATTTTGGGCTGTGAGGTTTCCCTCCGACATCCCAACCAACCAGTCTGCACGGAGCACACACGCCACTACAGAAAGTTGCAGCTGCAATTAGCTGGTGAGTTGACACAGCAGGCAAGGCGTGAAACAAAATTTCAAAAACTGCCAAACTTGATCAGCAAGGGTTCCTGGAACACTTGCCATGTCATTTCCAAGCAACAAGAGAAGCATCTCAGAAGCTTAACCCTTTTCAGAGTCAGAGGCTTGCAGAGAGAGGACACAATCAACACCAAACCCTGCTTTCCTCCTCCTGCTTCCCCCTTCCAGCAGACCTCAAGCAGCCTGGGCTCTGCAGGCAGAAACCACCTAGAGAACTGCTCTTTCTTTTTGGAAATTTCCCCACTGCAAGACTGTGATGCTGCTTCATTTCTCTATGTGTATTTTCCCCCAGTATTTGCCAAAAACCGCCAAGATACCTAGTTCAATTTGATAAGAGGCTGTCAAGGAACAAAGGGGTCACCTTCGACAAATTCCACGTGTGCTCTGTGGGCAAGGATTAGAAAATGAGAAGTAGGGTTGCAGAACTAGAAAAATTAACAGCTGGACACTCACATATTTAAATACATGATCACAAGGGAACACTGATTATTGCCAAATTCTGAAAGTACCATCAAGTTGCTCTCTCCTCTCCTGTTGCTAGACATCCAGTGCTCTCTTTTCTTAGAAACAGTAGATGAATCCTTTCTATTTCTGGCTACCTACACTCCCTTCTTTGCCCTTTACAACTTAATAGACTTGCTGCTGGTAAATACAAAACTAAACCCGCTCTGAGTGCTCAGAGCTCCAGTACACATTAAAAAATTATAGACACCACCTCTGGACATACTGAAATTTATGTCTGTGTCTAAAGAGGCTGTTATTGTAGTGAGTAATCCAAACTTTACCTCTATTCACAGCCAGACAAACAAGCTTTAATCAGCCCGTATCTGCTCAGTCGGAGTCTTTCTGTAAAATGATTCAGCTGGCTTTATAACACAAGTGTCCACTAAGTACACCTCTAAATTTTTCTAAGCCATTTTACTGATATTTCTATTCACATGGCAATCAGCTGCAGTTCCTCTAAGGGCACTGTTCATAAAGCCTCCTTTCCAAGAGAGCCTGGGAACTTTTCATAAATGGCAGACCTTTTAAATAACAGTTATCTGCACTGGTCCTACGGCGCACGGCTCCACAGTGCTCTGGTCTGCAAGAGAGCGAGAGGTCCCCTCTGAAAGCAGGGAAGTTCACCACCTAATTTCTCTAATGCAACTCTAAAGGTTAATTGGTCTGAAAGAGTAATGGGGGACTGCTAGCTAATGATATATGCCTCAAGGCTTTGCAGCTTGCCTATATTTTATACACTCGAGTCCAGAGCATAAAACACAGGTGATATCACCAGGACTTTTCAGACCCCCCTCCATCCCAGCTCGCCCCCCTCAGCCTCCCCTCTCGCCCCGAGCGTTTGGCTACACCCACATGCGCTGGGAGAAGGCAGCAGGAGCTGAAGGCAGCTCTGTTCCACCTGCATTTCATGCCTTATTAGAGGGGGCTCGGAGAAGTGCCGCCGCTGCACTCCTCATTACCACTGCGGAGAACTAAAAACAACCCTAATGAGGAGAGCCAGAGCGTACAGTACGGGCTGGGAGGAGGGACGTCCTACCGCACTCCCCGAGGAATCTGGCCAAAATCTTCAATTTGCCATTTATGACAGCTAATTAGTTATTCTATTCAAAATCTTTGCTTTAAATAAAAGAACTAATTATACACAAAGGTCAGTCCCCCACCTCCTGCGAAGCACACATAATTGGCTTATTTCCCCAACATTGTGTGTATATTTTACACAATGCTTTCAGGCAGATGGCTTTAACTCTTTCCCTCGACAAGTTTTTTTGGTGTTGGCTTTTTTGTTGTTGTTGGGGCTTTTGTTTGGGGGTGGTTTTTTTGTTGTTATTTTGTTTTTCTTTTTTTTAAAACCCCAGAACTTTTCCTCAGAGTAGCTACTTTAAGAGTAAAAGCTTGCTCAACAACAAAGCAAATAACTATGCATACACACACAATACTTTTACTCTCCAAAAGGTTTGTGACAATCACTCCCTGTTGTACAGCACCTTGCACAACACAGCACTGGAATTATGTTTTTATTCTCCAGCACAAATTCTTCCTTGAATGAAGTGTCTGAAGGCACTGCTCCCGCATTTCTGACCCTTCCTCTGCCAAGCACCACAGTTATTGCAGGTTTACATTACACTTTTAAAAAATTATTATTATTTTTAAGGTTTGTTTTGTTTTTTTTTAAATTTATATAAGTGGTTATTATAAGGATGCAGCATTTCAGTGCTAAAAGCAATTCTGGTTTAAAGACCAGGGGTTTGGCAGTCGGGCAATTGAGCCTAGGTTTCAGAGTTCCACTTGAGGGAAAAAAATGTTTATTTCTAGCATCAACACCCTTTAAATGAACTGACCTCCTTTTGCCTGCTAACAAAAACCCCAGCATTTGGCTGCAAAAGATGAAAAAGTAACTGAAGAGTAGGAGTAATCTTATTAACTCCTGTCTCATCACAATAAATAGGCTGCAGTCTTATGTCTTTTATCAGAGGATCTGATATCATTTAAAAGCATTAGAGCCCTGCATCACCCATTTAAGTAAATGCAGACAGTCATTGCCAAAAAGATGCAGTGAATTTCATTCCCTTAAAAAGAAACTCACTTTGTGTTCCCAGTATTGTATTACTCACCTTCTATGAATATTGCACCCTGTGAAACAAGTCAGACCTTGCACTCCCACTGAATGGAGAGTACGCTGTCTCGGGCATCTTCACCAAGAATTTCATCAGAAGAATTACAGCCAGCAAGGTGAAACTCATCCTGTCATCTGTATATCCAATTAAAACGTTACATTCGGAACACCAAGTACTTGCAACTAAATGCTGATGAGTAAGCCTTCGACCATTCATCAAAATTATTCAATGAGTAACCACAATCTTTTTTCATTTCCAGTTTCATGCTGCAATATGCAGCTGGTGATTTTTATGGTGGCTTTAGCAATTCATTTGTGGTATTCTTTCTTCTGAATCATTACTGAACAAATTTCCCAAGTATGGCAAAAAAGTAGTTGGAGAGGGCAGTTAATGGGACAAACAACATTTTGATCACTGCTTCTATTTTAACTATTCTATAGTCCTCTGCCCAATAACACAGCAACTTCTTTTTGTCCATACACTACATGACAAGCTGTAGAGAAATATATTTTAGAGTCTAGTGTCTCCTGGCAGTTTCAGCTGCCTGAAAGTAACCCAAAGGTCCATGGGTGGCTTAAACCTGCTTCCAATCTCACATGTAGGGTCCTGGTTTCAAGCCATTTTCTCAGATAGACCAACATATCCAAAATAATAATTGGCATCATTTGAATCTGTACCAATGCAGGTCCTGATTCAGGACATGAGGTTTAGGGTTAGAACCCAGATTTTCATTTTCTCCACAAATTTTGAGTCTTCCAGTATCTGCTTTTAGCCTCTCTCAATTACAGAGTTGCTCCTACCAGAGGCCAACCTGTAGCTATAAAGAAACACATGGCAGCAGGACTAAACACAAACCACAATAATTGTTGCTGCAAGACAGTTTCTGTAAATCATTTCAGGAAGCAATGTTTTCCCTGTGCTCATAAAATATGTTTGTTTCAGCTTTGAATTTTTGTAATTGGCACGTGTCCAAAGTTTATTCTTAGCACATCCAGTGTTTCAGTAAAATCCATTTTTACTGTTTGAAGCCCTGGAAGCAGTACAAAGACATGCAGATTTCTTCTACTTTCAACATAATCTGAGAACATTCTGATCAAGTTTTCTCCATTAGTCACAATTTAGCATACTGCAGTCTGGCAAAGGTTCTGATTTCAGGTGGCCAGCTCCCTCCTTCAGTGTCTGCAGTAGAAAAAAATCTGGCAATGGAATGACTACCCTCAAACCACCTTTTCAGCAGTATAAGAACGAGAAAACCATTATTAAGGATGAGAAACAGATAAGAAAACTATTATTAGGGATGACTGGCCTGAAATTCCTCCCATATTCCTCAATATTACATCAATTTGCAGGTGACCATTGAAAAGACACTAAGCTCAAAAGTTGTGGGTTTGGGTGTCAGAGCAAACCAGTGGAAGAAAAGTCTCTGAGTCAAATGGTCACAAAGGTAAGAACTCATCCCTCATTTTTCAGCTCTTTTAAGAATAACCTATGTACCAAAATTAAATACAAGGAGGGGTTTGTTTCCTTCCCCTTTTCCGGAAGGCAAGAAAATCAAATAGAAAAACCTTGTATCAAGTTAAATATCCCAAAGAGTGTTCGAGAAGTAAAAACTCCTCAGTTATTTCCTGGCACATGTGTAATACTACACAATTCTCACCTCCCAGTTAAAATGGCCTGTTTAACACACTGGGGTTTTGAGACACGAGCAAAGATGTGCGGTGCAGCAGGGCTCAGGTTCAGCAGTGAAACATCAACATCACCCTGACAGATTTGGCCTGCTATATATGTGAATATTTTAAAGAGAGCAGAACTATATCATTGCACAATCATCATCACCATCATCTTTTCTTCTACCTCTTTGCAGACGTATACAATGTCAACCTAAGCTTTCGGCAACCTTAATAGAATTTCAGTGCCCACTGCCAAATGGCCATTTGATGTTCTGCTCTGTGTACACTGATGAAGCAATCTGTCACAGCCCTTAATGCAGGCAATGATGACTATCCAATCTAAAGCTTTCACAGGCTTATAGAAATTTCTCAAGACTTTTGGAGCCTATAATAATTTGCGCAAAGCCACAAAAGAATTTGGAATCCTAGTGCGCTCTGTATTTAATGAAATATGAATATATTGCTTTAAATGTTTCTGGAAGAAATCCTACTCAGGCCAAAAGCATGTTTTATACCATCAATCACCAGAAAGTTGTGCTGGCAACTCTGAAATAGAAAATGCTATAGTGATTGCAAGTTATTGTAGTATGAATAAAACAGCCCCTCCTGCCCCTGTTCAAACTTACTGCCAAGCCAAGCACTGATGCTCATGCCCTGCACAAGATTAGTGTAATAAATATACTAGGACTAAAATTTATTTGCATATAAGAGACAAGGAGAGATTTGCCTATGGAGAATGAGGAGGGAATCTATCTGCTTAATGCAACCTGTGTAAGAGATACAATTGCTGTTGACTGACCTTCCAGAAGTCATGAAATACACTTCTCCAGTGATTTAGGAAGATGCAGTTATCCGCCAAACCTATCCTCTTCTCCCTTTCCCAGCAAAACCAGAGCAAACCGTCTGCTATTAAAAGTGGAAAGGAGAAGGGCAAGCTATTTCCTTGTCTTCTTGTTGAAAGGAAAAACACAACAGACAGTCCTTTGCAGGACCATTTGCATGCTGAGCTGTCAGACCATGCACTTTCCATTAAAGAGATAGCATCCCTTTTCGTAAGTCCATTTGGGATCCATTTTAGTGTTATCTAAAAATCAAATCTACATGGTAATCCTTTTAATGTACTCTTGACTTTTAAAAACAGCTTTATGTTCCTTCAGGAAATGTTTTAAGCCATTACTCAGTAATTACTACTCACCCATGAAAACACCGATCTTTTACAATATATAATCAGTTTGCTGACTTAAAAAATAAAGCAGACTGGAATTCTGTCTCATGAAAGTAGGAAAAGAAAACCAAGGTTAAGAGAGCATCCCATCTCTTCCTCCCCTCAATTATATCCAAGTGGTGTGTTTTTCTTGTTGTATGAGACAGGCTGAGGTGGTCACAGTGCTAAGTGCCTGTGTGTGGAGACTCTCAGTCTCAGTCGTGCATTGGTGAGCAAGTTAACCAATAAATAAATACTCATTTAGGAAGTGGAGTTTCTATCACTGTAGATATAAATAATACCCTAACCTTTTGCAAGCCCTGAAGTTTTGAGTGACACTACACAACCTTCTGAAAGGCCATGGAATTTGTGGAGCTGCTTTGATAAGGTTCAGCTGCACAAGAACAAGTCTCAGAGGAGGTGTCAAAAATGGTTCACGTCTAGTGCAGATTTACTGGATTTTTCCACCCTGCAGGTGTCTGCCTAGTCAGACCCCAGGGGCTTGAAATTACCTTGAAGGTCCTGCTACCAGCTCCTCAAGGTTTTGCTTTGCTCCTTTCCAAGCTCCTCGATGCACCCAGAGGTGATTGGGATGCAGAGGAGAGTTTGAGTGGGATGGAGAGCCAGAACTGTCTTGCCCTTTGCAGCAGAAGCCACAAAGAGGAGCAGAGTGCATTTTGCTCAGGTACAGCTGCTGTCTGAGAAGGACTAGACAAAAGCCCATGACTTGTGTGGTGCAGACACTCGACTGCAGGAAGTCCCTGGATATCCTGGCCTTGCAAGCAGTTCGACAAAGACCCGAGATGTTCATACAAAGTGTAGCCCACCAACAACCAATCCTTCTTCTCCGTGCTGACCCCAGAGAGCACAATGCCCTTCCTGATGGCTCTGGCAAAGCAGTTTAATATTTCAAGACCAGATAAAGGGCAGGGTGATGTTTGTCAGAAAGAATTTGCTGTACCTTGCAAATAATATCAACCAAAGTTGTTGTTCTCTTAATGCCATGAAGATAGAGAAGGCAGAGAAAACGGAGGCTAAATACTTCATTGCCTCTGCTCTTCTATTTGCTGAGGTCTAACTTAAGCCTTACTGAGCCACAGTTTGCTTCCACAGTCAGACTGTACTCAACCCTATTTTGTTACTGCAATTAGGACAGAGAAAGTCCCGCTCTTAGACATTTCCCCTTTCATTCCCAGGAAAAGGTATGCAGACCCCAGTGCAAGGCTGTTCATTAAACATTTGTTATAGCTGCAGTTGGCTAGTAACTATAAGCCTCAAATTAATTTTTATTATTTACTTCTGATTAAGTCAGGGCTCACGAGCCACAGCTGGCCATTAATGCTACCCTTCTTTACAAGAAAATATGCTGATAAGAATGAAAAGTGGTTTCTTGGCTGTTGTATACTCATTCTATAATGAGTTCCTTTGAGGTGACGTATAGAGGCAGGATTTGAGCACTATTACCCTGGACAACAGGAAAGACACAAGTAAAATTGCAAGACTTTTTCTTTTTTTTCCTTTTTTTTGGTTTTTTTTTTTGCCATGCCCAAGCAAGGCTTCGAAAACCCTGCTGCAATTCATATATTCCAGAATAAAGTGAGCACAATGGGTTTGGGGCAAGTTAGCATGACATTTAGTTTGCATTAAAACATCCTAGAAGTCATATGATGTATATCGTAACAGAGCATATTCTACTCTATTAAGCATTCAGGAGCATCATAGTATTCAGAATATGGATGAGAAGTTGGAATTGCACAAGATATTCCTCCTCTTACAACTGACCACTGAGTTGAATTCAAGCTGATCCTGAGGGAGCCATTTTCATTAACCTACTGTAGCTCTCTAATCCTATTCCTTGAATTTCAGACCACCACCACTACAAGAATTTATGACCTGCTGCCTGCACTTTGGATGGTGCTCACACTTCACTCTTTTCTTCAATGCATCCTGCTCCTCTGGATGATTACCACTGCTTCGTGCAGCAACCCATCCCCTTAAAGCGCAAGCCTGCTCTTCAATTCAGTTCTTTATGCTCCATTTAATTCTCACCAACGTACGTGAAGATGACGGTGGTTACACTTGGCCAGAAACAATGAAAAAACCTAATAATTGTATGACCCAACCCAATGTGCAGAACTGAAAGCCTCCTAAAACGTACCTCCTGAAGTCTGGCCCGGATATGCAGCTACTAATGCTTTGCCTGAAACCTCAGACTAAAAAGAAATTCTAAACCCTTAACCTTCAGCTCCAAAAACGCCACACTTCCGGGCCAAGAAACTTACTGAGCAGGTTTTCCTCCGCTCCATTTCCGCGGGAGTGTCCGCCGCTTGATTTGCTCAGTTTTCGCCCACCTCATCATGAGACTCCTGACTGCTGAAAAGAACTCCTTCACTGAACTAATGAAATAAGGAGTCTTAAGTGCCCTGCAATCCTTTTTAGAAAAGGCTGTATCTCCAGATGAGTCTCAATTTCACAGCATCAGGGAACCGTGTGCCAACGCGCTGAACCGGAACGCCAGGGCTAGCAGGAGTTGCAGACAACAATGCTAACATCAGGGTTATTTTAGATTAGAGCACTTCCAAATCAATTTTGGATTTAAACTTTTAAATGCACTCTCCAGAAGGAATCTGCACTGACTGAGTATTTTCAAGGCTAATTTTCTAAGCTTGAATGAAACCCATTCTTATCTAAGAAAAAGATGCAACTAACCTTTGCCACAAAGGCTGGGTCACAGCTAGAAAATGAGGCAGACAGCAGTCCTAGAAAGGAATAAACTGCCTAACTATACATCCATAAAACTGCTAACAAAAAAAAAAAAAAAAAAAAAAAAAAAAAAAAAGGAGATTTTAACTGAGACCAGAAGCTGTCAGGATATTTGGGATCCAGGGCACTTCTCCTATAGCTGAGGTACCCCACCTCCCACCAGCAGTCCCATTCTAGCAGGGGTAAGAGAATGCTCTGAGCTATGCAGGAGAGCAGGGCTGCACTCCAGGAACGGGCATCATGCTGCAGTGGGCTAAAGGGAGAGCTGAACATCCACAGCCTGATGGCAGTTTTTTCCCAGACTGAAACTCCTGCCGAATTAAGACAGATCCTCAGCACTCCACAGAAAAGAAAGTGGTTGTGATGAGAGAAGAGAATTTGTAAGACAGATGGGAGAGTTAAGGTTAAAGTTCAGACCAGAAGCAATTAAGACGGGTAAGAGTGCTCTGCAACTTGACACAGGTTTGCTTTGTATTCAGAACTTTTCACTAGCATTAAGCATCTTAACTTGTGTATAGAGAGATTATAATTAAAACCTGACAAGCTTAAATTAGCCATTTAGAAAAGGTTCTCCAGAAAGCTTTTAAAGTAGACTAAACATATCTATTAAAATGGAAGAAAGGAAAAAAAAAGAAAAAAATCAGAGCCATTTTCAGTTACAATAGTTTTCCCTACCTAGATATTTCAAGAGATTAGACAAATTTGAAATCAAAGTTCTGCAACTGTCCAAAGCCACTTAACAGGGGGGAGAGAGAGGAAGCGTGGCAATTAGAAAAACCTTTAAAACCCCCTCTATTTAATAGCCACAATCCTCTGGATGAACATAAGCACTCCAGAAACCCCATTAAAAAAATAAAAAAAAAAAAAAAGAAAGAGGGGGGAAAAAAAAGAAAAAAGAGATCCTTATTTCCCTTTGGGATTTTGAGCACTTCAGGGAGTGCTCTATTATGGTTCCCCAGGGACGGGGGAATTATGTCAATCTGCCACAAGGTGGGCAGTTAGCGAGGGAGGCAGCCTGGGAACTGGCTTTCACCAGGCCATTCCAATTAAAGCATAGGGAGCATTTTCACCTCACACTGGCTATTTAGATTTAATTCCTAGTGTTTCAATGCTATACAATTTTTCTATGAGTTCAGGAAACTGAATCTAAAGCAAATTTGCTCTTTATCAAAGAAAGAAACATATCCACCAGTGCCAAATGACACCAGGTAATTTATTCCCCCTCGAAAGAAAAAACCTACAAATATTTTGATATTTCAAGAAGAAGTTCACAGATTATAAGTATCTATAAACCAGGTTTGTGAAAATAAAAGTCATTAAGGGCAAGGCTGTTGCAAAGTCCACCTTATTACTTCCAAATCATATTATATTCCTTCTTTCCCTGCCTTGCCTGTTCATAAAGCAGATGAAGTCCTGGAGAAACATGGCTGGACATCTAGCTGGGACACAAGACCCAAGGCTTGGTTTCCCAGTACACACATCCAGCCCTGCCATGCCCTCCTCTACTGCCCAGGCCAAGCAAGCAATCCCAGCTGGCTCTCAGGACACCTTTTGGTGAGCAAACAGCTTCAAACACTTGCCTACCAACCTAAAGAAGCTCCAACATTAACCCGTTAACCTAAAGAACAACTCTAGATTACTCCTAGCTCTGATTGCTCCCAAAGCCACATCAGCTTCTCTCAACCCTCGTTTTTAAAGCTCTGGAGCAAATGCTTTTATATGCATGAAGTACACGATATGGGTATTTGGATAGGCCATAGGGTGCCCTTGTCACAGCCTGCTGCATATTGAAGGCTCAGAAGTTCCACGATCGCAGCATCCTGCCTTTGGGTGAGAAAGGAGGGTGGACAGGTAGTGGAGGAACAGAAGACAGCACAAATGTTATAGGAAATATGGTGTAGACACGAGTGCTGTAGTTCTTCAAAGCAAGGAGAGAGCCAGCACCTGTCCCTGAGAAAAATAAGCAAGCTGCAGCAGCAATGATCGCTCTAAACCCACGTCGTTTATCTGCAGCCTACATTCATTGCCTCCACATGCAAACTGTAATCCTTTTCTCCAATCTACCTCAACTCCACTGCACTCCATGCAGCACCTCTTTTCAGAGGAGTGTCTAAATTATCTAAGCGCAGGAAAAAAGAATGTTACTTTAAAGCAAGCCATGATCTGCCACAGCAAAGCGTGAGATGAGTAATTTGTTACTTTGAGTGCTAGGAGGTCTTTTTTTTTTTTGAGTGCCAACAGTATTTGAAGTGGTAATGTGCATATAAAAATCTCAATTTACTTTGCCTCATCTTCATAGACCACCAGTGTACTTATTCCTAATTCACAGTGAACCAAAAGTCTGATAAGGAAAAACAACACCTGCTCCAGATCTAATACCTAATGGAAATGTGTGAATGAGGATTTCCAAAGCTCAAGATCCATTTGGGTCCTTAACTCAACTGCTTACAAACAGGAATTGGGTGCAAAAGAATAGATATCTGCATTTCAGGCACCTTAAAGTCCAAGTAAAAAAATATATCCCATTTTTGGTTTTCTGTAGCAGCATTTTCACAGCAACTGCCGGGTGTGCAATTGCCACTCTGCTTTCAGAGAATTAAACAGCAGAAGACTTCTCCAGAGACTTCTCACTTTTTATGCAGGTTCAGCCTTATTTTTACTTCATTCCCAAACCTGTGGCAGCTGAAATCCGGCTCCAGTCCCAAGCAGGTCCATCAGGCACACCAGAGGAGTGCAGGTCCCTGTTCCCAGCGCTGTAGCGGGACCATTGCTCACTGCCTGTCCCACTGTGCCTCTGCCTGCCCCTGCTGACAGCTGCCTGGGGCAGGGGTATTTTCCCCTGGAAGTTCCTGGCACAAATCCCTCTCTTAGGTGAGGGCCTCTGCGCTCCTCTGAGAAGAATTTGGCTCAGTTGTCTCAAAAACCCCCAGTGGTGACACCTCCCTGTTGTTTTCTCCTCTCTCTCCCAATTCCCTCAGCCTCTCTCCATGGGTACTGCCAATAAGCTGACTCTGAATTGGACTTGCTAAGCTCTCTCTAGTCTGTCAATAGGACTGCTGGCCCGCTTTGATGGACATGTATCTTGTGTTCAAAAGCCTACAGCTGATCCCTGACCTCTGGGGAGCAAAAACTTGTCACTGTTATAGGACATCACCAATGATATCAACCAGGTACTCCAAAATATTTACTTTCATTTTAATGAGCTCCATGACAAACTATTTCTACAGCCTGAGCAACCAGAAGATTTGATTTTTTAAAAAATATGATTCCAGTGCTGACACTGCATGTTTTTTGTCCAGAGACCCCCATATTACAACCATAGAACTGGGGGGTGAAACGTGTCCATCCCCAGAGAGAAGCAAAGCCAACGGGCAGCACTATTTAAATAGCCAAGAAAACCAGGGGAAACCCTTCCAACGCATTAGTGCTCTGAGACATCCTCTGTCTATGCAAAACAGGCACCACTTCCATGCCTGAGCTTTGCCCATCCCTCTCCCTAGGATCAACCCTCAGCAGGAACAACAGTTCATCTGCTGCTGCAAAGGTCAAGGGCTCCGCCAGCCCTCAGGAGATTTGAGCTACTGGTTCCACAGAGTCTGCCAGTATCAAACCTGACACTTAGATTAGTAGTTACTCCCCAGACATATCTAGTTTCCCATTTCTTCTGTTTCTAGTGTCAAAATACACTTGCAGTACAATATGCAAACCTCCACTGACAATATCCTCTCTCTCTTTTCAGTTGTGGTGGGAGGAATGCTTATTTTTTCAGGAAACAGTTGTACTTCTATGTTAATGTATTATCATACTAATATACTCCTGAGCTCATGTTTTTGTTACGGAGAATCAAAAATGGTAAAGCTGGATTCCACAGTTACCACCACATTATCAGCACACAGAGAAATATTGTGGAAGTTAGCATTTAAGACAGATGCTCTGCACTATAAACACCAGAGAATGATCAGTCTTTGATATGCAGTTCATGGATGGCTTCATCACAGCTCCATTTGGTGGCTTTCCTTGAGCCAATCCACTGCAACACTAAATTACTGCAGATTATTCAAATCTTCTCACCCTGGTAAGATTTGAGTAAGCACAGGCACCTGCATGTTACTCTCTTCAGAGGGCAGTGAATAGTTAAACCAAGGGACCACTTCTTCCCATTCCACATGACAAAATCAGAGCAAACTACTGTCCTCGCCTCTTCCATAGACTTGATATATTAAAACTATTACTCACTTTTACTCATAATGAACAGGGGTTTGCCTCATTTTTATCCTAAACTGTGAAGTGGCAATTTCTGCCAGCACTTCTGCAATCCAGGTCCACTCACACACCCACAAAAGGCTCCTGCCATGTCACATGAGAGCCACTGTCCCTTTGTTTTGGGATGCCAACATCTTAAAAGCCTTACAAGTAGAAGGGGCAACCGGAGTAATTTCATGCCTAGCTGCAAGGAATTTTTAACAGGGAAGGAGACAAAATGAAGCTTAAAGGGCAGGTATTAAATCTCATCAGTCCACTGTGTGCCAAGGTTATTAAGGAAGTTTGGAATTACAACAGAGCTCTGCTTCAAAACCTACAGACCTGGTTCTCCAAGGCTATGTATTTAAGACACACGCTTGTGTCATTGAAGATGCTTTTACACACTTTTACACGGGCCCAAAGCTGCACGAGCAGCCTGCACACAAAAGCTGTTCTTGCACAGCACATGGTGGCACAGAACAACTTGTCCTCATCGGCTCCACTGGGGTAAACAGGCACCACCTTTGTCCCATTAACTACATTTATTACGTGGCTGTGCTGGTTCCTTTCCCTTTCCCTCTGTCTGTCAAAGGACAAGCCAGCTCTGAACTCTGGGACTTTTTATAAAACTGCCATTGGTGATTTTTGAGTCCCATTATTTCAGGGGCAATTCTGCAGAAAAAGTCCACGTTTGGATGCAGTGCACCTTGTAAAGCGTCGAGAGAAGAAAAAGAAGCCACGGCAACACAGAGGCTCAGGCCACAGAAACAGCAAGTGGATATCAAATGTTGCTTTAAGTGCTGAAATATTTGTGCTTTGAAAGAAAAATGCCTTCAGGAATCCCAGCAGGAGTCACCTCTATATAAAGACTTCACTTATAAAGGGACATTTATTATTCTCAATTAATGGCATTCTGATAGACACGTTTACATTTCTAAGTGTCAGATTCAGCAGAATACAAAATGACTGAAGGCCTCGCATTTTGCTCTGAAAGTGGCCATAAAAGGATCNAAAAAAAAAGAAGAGAGAAAAATCCACATTTTCTAGAAGACATATGATGTCCTTTGGTTCCTTGCAGTTCTGAAGCCTGGTTAGTACAGCAAGGCTTTCAAAATACAGATTTAAACCTGCAAACAGCAAAGTGAAATGACACTACAGCTCTTCATGAAATTAGGTGACGACCACACTGAGAGGCAGTAATAGATCCTGATCACATCCTCGCATGGATTATTAGATAAACCTAATGTGGCAGAACACTGTATAGTAGGTTTCTGGAAAAACTAATAGCTAGAAGTCTCAAAAAAATTCACGCTTTGCCAGCAAAATGTATATAACATTACTGGATTTCAAACATCTGAAATAAAAGGAGATAGAGAATGAACACCTTCATCTTGTAAGGAAAAACAACCTATTTGGGGGAAAATCTAGAAGTAAAAAGCCACTTCAGTGACATGGTGTAACTGAAGCACCAATAAATTCCTCCCACATACGCACACATGCCCACAGGTTGCTGGTGGCACAGCACACAGATGGCCAGGACTGACACACAAACGTTTGTCACTTGTGAACCTCCCTAGGGCTAAGGAGAAAAAGACAACATTAAGTCAACCATGAGAAGGTAAGGATCATCTTTTAAAAAACCCAAAACAGTAAAAATAAAAGTGCAGCTACTTAAGGCCCAAAGGTATTGCAGTCCCCAACTCCCTGAGGCAATAGGTCGTCTTTGTGACGCATGAGCACACATACATCAACCATCAAATCCTTTTTCAGTCACCTCCAAATAATATACGTACCAAGAAGAACAATTTTACTCATATTCACTCTCCTTTCTCTGCTGGAAAGAGCCGGAGGCTGTTTGCTTTACCAAAAATTGGAACACTGGTTGGTTTTGTTGCTGGGTGGGTTTGTTGTGGGCGTTCTTTGATATTTTGTTGTTGTTGTATTTAAAATTAAGAATACCCCATAGAAAATGAAACCTTCCCATCAATTTACAAAGGACTTCAAATAAAACTGCCTAACCACCAATTCAACTATATAAATCTACATGTTGTGGGTATTCCCACCCAACAGCCTGATGCTAGACCTGTAAATAAATAATTCAGTACTCAAGTAATAGCAGCTAAATTTAAAAAGCACCCACAAAACCTACTAGCTTTAACTGGAGCCTTCAATGCCCAGATCTGGTTTCTTGGGCAGGGTGGGAAATGCAATTTATTACCATGGGGGAGGTACAGGTGTTGAAAACCAATTCAGCAATACCTCCAAGCATGGAAGATGTCCCTCAGCTCAGGTGATTGGGGTTTTGCGGGCTCTGCCACCACCTCTGGACTCACAGGACAAGCCCACCCTAAAAACCCTCGGGAAGAACTGGGTTTGGATCCAAATCCCAGTTTCAATTAAGCACTATGAACCAGAAAAATCTCAGATCAGAATTGCAGTTCTGCCACTGATTTTACATGTGAAAATCTCTGCATTGGTGCCTTTGCTGGCAACGGGGAACCAGGAACACCGATTATTTCCAAAAGATTTCAAGTGGTCTCCAGCACTGTGAAAGCACCAAGTTCCTTTAAAAGTGTAAATGTGCTGCCAGCTGCAAAAGATTTAACAGGCTATACTTACCTTATCCTAAGATCCTTTATCAAAGGCCAGGTAGATTAAAGAGATTAAACTTTCTGGAGTATTTCAAAACTTCCATAAAGTCGCCACACAAGTTTACAATTTTTTTTTTTCCACAAAAAAACCTTTGGAAATTGTGAGGTGCTCTGGCAGATACAACGTAGATGTATCTTACCAGCAAAAAGGCAGTTTTCCCTCCTTCTAAATGATGGAAAGTCAATTTGCATCATAATTAAACCAAGGCCCTGTGACGTTACTTTTAGTTAAAACAGTAAACTACTATAATAAAAGTGTACCTGGGGAATATTTAGAGAAAGCACTAATGATTTCTTCCCTAGTGGTTAATAAATTCACTTCCAGATCAATTTGTTCATGATAGAAACTTGAGAGCATAAACAGTTACACAAGCACATTAGAGTGTGTCTTTCTCAGTATAAATGATTTATTACAATGATTAGCAGCACATAAACAATTTAAAATACAACTCTAATTAGCTTTTTGGAAGAAAAGGAGAAAAACCTTCCTGACTCCTTCTACACATTACGTTTTACTTTTCTAAGTGTGTACTTTTTAATTAAATCCAAATGTCACAATAAATTTAAAGTGTTTTATTACCACCCCGGCTAACTAAGCCATTCATGCAAACACCCATTATATTAAACCAGATGCAGGACTGAAAGTGGTTGAGGAGAGAGGAGAAAGAAAGGGGGGAGAAAAGGCAATTACTTCTATATTTGACAAGAGATTTGTACAAATGTTTAAAGACAAGAAGATCTTTGGCAAGGTTTCCCTGTTTTATCCAGGGAGGCTGGCCAGCTAATTGCTCTTTAATACCTGTTTCCAAGTTTGAAAACGTTGCACGCTGTTAAACTTTTCCCATCCAAAGCATAAGGAGGGGACAGGAGAAAGGCAGGAAAAAACCAGTCTGCATGAAACCTCGTACAATTCACCACAAACAGGCAAAGCAAACCGTGCCTCCACCTGTAAATACACACACCCACTTCTATGCCTGGGCAGAGCAGTGGGATAAAGACAAGTCCTTCCCAAAAGCTTTGAGACTTCCCCCACGGAGGAGTGGCTGACAACCAGCCCTTGCTGGTCATGTTCAGCCCTTGCTGACCACCACTCATCGGTGGGAGGAGGGGCCACCTCCCCTTAGCAGCGTCCAGCAAGGAGGTGGATGTGGCTGGTCATTCCAGACAGCTTTCCCACAGCCCAGGCTGGTGCCACCAGCACAGAGAGGGACACCAGCAGCAGAGGGCATTTCCCTCTTGGATACAGGGAAAAGGGGAGGGAAAGGCTTCAGGTTAGAGGAGATGGGGGGCTGGATGTGATGTGAGGGAAGAAGGAGGAAACTCGGCCCTAGAACCTCCCAACCCATGTGGCCATCCTGAAGCCTCAGGGCCGCTCCGCAGCACTTTGTTTTACTGCTTCCTCAGCAGCCTGGTCTAAACAGGACAGATTTAGCATAGTTCAACAAAAGCTACCCATTAAAGAAAGCAGCTGCGATTATTAAAATAGGTTAGAGAAAATGGGCACGGTGCAGATAAAGCTTTTGACCTCAGCGTGCAGCTCTCTCAAGAACATTTTAGCATAATTTATCTAAATTAAAAACCAAACACCAAATTCCAAAATGGCACAAAAAGATCGTTTAAAAAGCACGATTAAAAAAGCGGGTCAGGGGTTGGAAATTAGTAATTACTACTACAATTAACCAAAATCAGACAGAGACACATGAATTGTGCACATTACTGCAGTTCACGTCAGAAAGGCAAATGTGAGCAGCACGCAGAAGAAAAAGCCGCGAGTTGCAGAACCACTCGTATAATTAACCTCTGCCACAGCAGAGGACCTGCTCTTGTAAGTCTGCATCATTTGTTTCTAGAGAGAAGTGCTGCCAGCTCCTACACCCAGCTATCACACCACGCTCTTCAACAGCAACCCAGTTCCTTGGAAACCAATATTTTGATTTTCTTCCGGCCTAGGATCTTAGTGCATCTTCACCCTATTAGCAGTACTTTTGCCCTTCACCTCCTATTTTAGCAGTTCTGAAAAAGATGAGAAAGGCCAACATCTGAACGTCCTGGTATTGAGAAGAGGTCATTTGCCAAAAATTCCACCTGCTAGAGTCCATATTGTTTGACAGCAAAAGCCTATTGAGAGCTGGAAAGAACAAAACATAAAGGTTTTCTAAAACAGACTACTTAACACTGGATGGAGACAGAAATACTCTGTATGCAACTAACATCCTTCAGATGATTTTCCTTAGGTTTTGGGGGGATAAAAGATAATTTAACAATTAGCACTTTGTTCCCACTTCAATCTCAGAAGGGCTCTTTGTGAGCTTCCTTGGAACAACTCTGAAAGAGCCCAGTGGGAAAGAACAGACTGACTACTGTTTTGAACTATAACCAAAATGAACTATTCTCTAGGTCCTCCCTTGAAGCTATCATCTACTTTAGGTTAGATGAGGGAAATCTAGGTTCAAATCTTATTCAGGCTCCAGTTTAATTTTGAGAGCTCAGAAGGCTTCACAAATCATTTTAAGTTAAAGTAATGAAAATAGGTGAACTTGAGAAGGTGGACAGGCACGAATGATCTCTTCCAAAATAGGGAAGAATCCATCTGTTCCCTTTAAAAGTGCATAAAAGTCTTTGTAGCAGTAATGAAAATTCAGGGATGTAAGTCATGGACATCATAGCAGTCTATTAGAGAGAGGACTGAGGCTGTATTACAGAATACTGTGAGCTGCGGTGATTATATAAAAGAGATGCAGCAAAGGCAGCATAGCAGAGGGCAAGTCAAATGATTCAAGGACTCAAGAATCTCAGCTCTTCAGAAATGGAGGGAGAAATGAAGATTTCTATCTTTTGAAGAGGCAGGATGAGTACAGAGCCACACAGATGTCTGAGAGAAGCTATGAAGATGAAGGTATAAAGCAGAAAGGGCTCCTCAGATGCAGCGGGCAAATGGCTGCATCTCCAGCTTTGCACCACAGCCGGCACAGGGACAAACAGGCTCAGCCACAGCTCTTGGGGAGGTCTCTGCACTTCTCTCTTCATTCCACACACCAAACCACACCCTTCAGCCAGGCACTGAACCAACCACCCTTCTGAGCCCTCTGCACAGGACTGTGGCACAAAGAGGAGAAATGCTGCACCCACCACCTCCCAGTTCTCTCATTGGATCTGGTTTCTGTGAGGAACCCTGTGCAAAACCGTGCATGAGACTCGTGAGAAGACTTAATACTAGTGATCAGTCATCACATAAAATAAAGAACAAATGCTGACAAACGCTTAAGTAGTTAGAAATATTCTTCTGTGTATATTTTAGAAATGGCAGGTTCCTCTGTTTGCCTCTGCATCAGCTCTTCTGACTTGGAGCCGGTAATACCAGAAACTCACAGAACCCCCAGCACGTCCTGCTTTAAACTCATGCACGCCCTTCTCCTTGGGACTACACTTACCTCCTCGCAAACACAGAGATCCTGTTTGCTTCCACATTTCCAAAGATACTCACGTGCTTTGTTGCATATCTCTTTGCTAGTATTTTTAAAACATCGCCATGTGCCTTATTTGGTTTGTGCATTGTTCCCAAATTGGTTTTCCCTGTTTTAGAGGAAAAGCACTTTGCCATAATACACAGTATACAGCAGAGTAAATCAAGCAAGGGGGGATGTGAGGATGACATATTAAATTGCATAAGTGATACAAAAAGCACAGCCAGATTAGCATTTGATGCAGTATAACACAAAATCTTACTCCCAAAGTAATGCGGAAACAGACTGACAGCCAGCACCCGTGCTGATCTGCCCTTGGGTCTGGTACTGAAGCAAGAATCACATGAACTTACAAGGTTTTTTTGCAATTCAGCATGTAGCATTCACACCTGAGATCTGGAGCCCTGAATTTCATTCCACCACAGATTACCAAAATGCTGCTATTTTGTCAAAGTTACTGTACTCTCGTTGCACTTCTCAACCTTTTTCTTGATGCTTAATTCAAACATTCTAACTTAGAGGCTATTTCTTGCTCTTCTCTAGGCATACACTGACCTACACAGCATAATACCAAAGAAAATAAAAACACAAGCAGGATCACGTCCTGTTGGGTTTTTCTTCCTGCATGATGTCTTAGGGATTCCTTCCAGGACATAGAAAGCATTTTCAGCATTTATTTCATGAAAATCCTGCCATTCAGCATCCACAGGATGTGCAAGACCTTTCCTTCACTGGACAGGCATCTCTCCTGAGCTCAAGGGTAAACACTTAAGTGGAAGGAGTGCTCTGAGAGCTGGCAGGGAAATGCTGAGTAAACACAGCCCTGCTATCAACAGTACTCCTTTAATGATGAAATCATTCAGATGTTAAAGTTGCCTCAAGTGCTTGATCATGATATGCAGCGTGAGGAAAGTTCAAAATCAACTCCTCCTCCTGCATTCTCATACAACTTCAAACAGTAATAGGCACTTACCTGGCTTGCTTTACAGAACCTGCTTTGATAAGCAAAATTTTAACTAGGTTAATACCATTTAAAAAGTATTCATTTAACTGAAACAAAATGAGACTTGTCACACCGTTCACAGCCGGTACTGTAGCAACTCTCACGACCCTCCCTTGCAGCAGGGACCAGCGTAATGATCTTCACAACTGATTTGTTCTGTAGATCTGATAGAAACTTGAGCCAAGACCAAGAAATGTTTGCTTTCTTTGATTAAGCATCATGAAGGAACACTTTTCGGAGAGTCAGTGCTGCAAGCTCACAAGCTGAATGAGAACAGCACACACTGAGAAAGCCTAAGTACAGTTCAGGATTTGGCAAGGGATTTGCTGAGCTCAAATTTTTATCTGTCTGCTTGGGATGGGAGCAGGGTGGGAAACAAGTCATCATTTGAGACTAAAACACTTGGAGATTGTGCAGTAACGAGGAAGGAGCCAACCACCCTGAGCAGAAAGAAGACAGGATGAAGGGAAGCAGAAGCAAACACTGAGTATCCCTCAAGTGTAGCACGGGGGTTACTGCACCGTGTCCGCAGCTCCCTAATGCACTGCTTAATTTGGTAGAAAGTTTATCATGGCAAAAGATGGTCAAAATATTTGTCTCAAGAGGCAATCAGAGCTTTGTTTACTGTACAGAAAATGGATTCAGTTGCGTACAGTGAAACATGCCACAACTAAACTACAGCGACCACAAGGCAGCAGCCCCTCCAGCCTGAGAGTGGATGTGAAGCGAGGACATGACTGTCAGTGTCTGGTGTCATTTTTCAAGTCTTGCAGATGGAAACTGTCTGACTTCATGGCTGGTCACCTACAGGAGACATCAAAATCATTCTCTTTTCCTCCACCCTGGCTGGTGCAGTTGTTGTCACCATCAGCTCGCCGAGGATCCCGTCAGCACATATTTTTCTTTTGAGAGTGACCACTGGCAAATTGCAGCTCTGGATGCAAACATGGCCAAGTGCCCATGGGAAACTGCACTGGGCACAATTAAAGCTGAGCAGTACATTACTGCAGCATGGCCTCTCTGCTTGCTCTAACTCAGAGCCTGTCAGCATTTCCAGCATCTCTTCCTCCTGGGTTTGTTACAACAGTTGCAAGAAAAAAAAAGCAAAAAAACCCCAAAACCCAAAAAACACCAAGGTTTTAGTTTAGCTTTTGATATTGGCTTACAGCCACTTGCACTCACCCCAAGACAACCCAGAAGAACCCCTAAGAAACTGCTCGGAGAAATCTGATCTCTTTAACGCAGATGCACCAAACCTTCAAGGCTGTCCAGCTGGGAACAGCACTGATGTCTCTAACAAAGCCCAAGCAGGGCCTCAGTGCTGTGACTGTCACCAGGAAGGTCTTACAGTGTACCAGACATCACAGGAGGCAGGAAATCAGGAATCCCCACCTCCAGCAAGATGCTCACTGGTTGATGTGTACACAGCAACTCACTGACTTACACTAGCTGGCCCCTATGTCCTGGCTGAAGTTTTAATGCTGGTGGGGCAACTTCCCTGGATGCTCCGTCATTTTGAGGAGCCACTGGCTTGGTGAGGAGGCTGACAGGAGGTCAGGAGCATGCCTCAGCCCAGACCGTTTCCTTTCTGTAAGGTGCTCAGCAGAACTTTCACGTGATGGGCTCAGCTGCAGCAGGAGCAGCAGCAGTGCCTCATTTGGTGCAGACCCTGATGGAGCAGGAATACACCAGCCTGCAGCCTGGCACTGCTTCCCACTGAGCCCAGCACTGTGTGAGGCAGCTGCATTCAGCAGGACCTTTTAAAAGCTGCTCCAAGGCTAGCAACTGCAAGTGTGACACCACAAACCCCACAGCCTTGTGTGAGTCAGCACCATTAATGTCATTCCCACATTAATGCACGATGCCTTTGAACACTGATGCTCACATGAAACCAGGTTGAAAATCTTCAAGTCCTGAAAAAGGAGCAGTGATAATGCTGCACCAAGCTCATTTTATTTGGTCTGGGGTTTATTTTCCCATTCAAAAGAGCACTCTGCTGCCATTTCCACTACAAGCCATCCCATCCCATTATGGTCAAGCCCACGGGGTAGACTGTGCATAGGGGAAGAGAAGGAAAGATTACATGATACTTAGGAGCTGCACTTGCTGCAGAACAGCTGCAGCAGTCAGTATCCCAAGCATGCTACCACAAGAATTATGTTTCTCTCCCATCCTCCCCAAAGTACTTAATTCAGGGCAGAAGGGGTAGAACGTGTTCGCCTTTGAGCTCCCATGCCACAAGCGAGCGTATTCATTCAGCTTCCCTATTTAACTAAATGGAGTTCACACATGCTGCAGGATAAAGTTACCTCTTGCCATCTGAAAGCAGTCCAATCAATGCTGTACACAGAGAGTAGCATTTGAATCAGCCTTAAGTTAATTCTTAGTCGTCGAAACTGTGACAGCATGCTGACCCTTTCAAGTCAACTGGGAGCAGGCAATCTTTGCAGAAGATCCTCAGGCCTTTAATCAGATTCTCAGTGGGTTTTAAAGAGATACTACAGCATCAGTTTGTAAACATCTCTCTAGTGAAAATAAAGATTACTTCTGACCTAGCCAATTACTCAGTCCCAGAAGATATATCCTAGAGTTATAATTGAACGAACCATAGGGAAAGAAAATACATTTTAGGTAGGGGGTAGCAAACCCAAATCCCAACTTAGGATGCAGGCAGCACTGTATCCCACAAAAAGATCAGATACAGAGTGAAATGATTATAAAAAAAGTCCATGAAATCATCTAGTCCTTTTTCCCACCATGGCAAGATTGCTCTCTTGAGCACAGAGCCCTACTAAGAAGATTGCAAATTATCAGCTGAAGCTCTTCCTGAAAAGCAGCTGTGATGGGGAAAGACCAGATCATTATTTTGAGGAGACCCATAGCATAAGGTATTTGTTTACCACATCACAGGGAATCTGGGTTGAGATGCCAGCTCCTGGTAGCATGGATTTGCTGCAATATGAGTAAGGAATGAGAAAGAAAATGCTGAAGAAAGAAAACAGAGGACCTCGGTGCTCAGCACTGAGACTGTCAGAGACATTAAACAGTCTCTTGTTGCATTACTTTAAAACTGTGCTTTAGCACGAGGAGCCACTGCACTCCACTGTGGAAAGATATAATTACTGATTAAAAAAAAAAAAGAAAAGAAAAAAAAAAAAGTTATTTATTCTGGAGCTATTACAGACTAATGTGTAACAGACATCATCTGATGGGCCATAAAGACTCCGAGGGCCATTACAGCCTCACAGGTCAGGACCTATTTGAAGGTTTTAAAGTTTGTGGATCACTGCTCTCAAGCTGAACAGCACAGGCAACACCTGCACACAGAAAAGCTAGGAGAGACTTCTGGGAGCAGCAGCTGCTTATGCGTTTTCACACTCAGATCAAACCAAATCACATCACTGAAAAGCAGTTCAGAACCTGCAGACATGGCTTTTGCCATTCTCATCAAGGAGTTCACCCGTAAGATTGTAGCTTGTGCCTTTTTACTTACTTATTTATTTATTTTTACAGGGAGCACTGAGGAAGAAAATGACACTATAACCTCCATACTTCCCCATCAGGGCCCCCCTTCTATTTTACTTTCACAGAAAACTAAAATTCCCAGCCAAGTGACAGGCTTATAAAATTTTAATAGGGAAGAAAAAGGTAACCTCAGGCAGGATCTTACGTGCAGACTTTCACCATAAATGAATGTTCATGAAAATACGGGGCTTTTATGGAAACATTGACAGAGCTTCACAGGCTATGACATAAATGCCTCAACATGGACTGATGAGAAGGACTAGTGAGTCCCAGCTCCTACTGCCAGAGGCTATTGCGCCATCCCTTTCTCTTACCCAAGCAAGTCAGCTGCATGCCTCCACTATCCTCTGAGGAAAGCTGATCTAGAGACCAGAAGCCCAGAAGCTTTTAAATTGCTAGCCTAGAAACATTCTTAGCCATATCCAACTACTTGTTCTAATGTTTTGGGGTAAAAAGTCCATTTTCCTTCCTCCCTGGTGTTTCCCCTCCCAGAGTGCTTATCCAGACCAGTCAGCCTTCATTTTGCAAAGACAGATGAGTTGAAGGACAGGAAGATTGTTCTTCATGAGCATCCTCCCTGCCCCTACTTCCACATGGATTTACTGTACCTTAGCATGAGGGACCTGCAAGTTACCCATAGTAGACAAGGTCTGTCAGTGCCTCTCTCCAGCATTATTAACAGGAATCATTATTAGCAGTTTCTTGTTTAATTTATTCCAGGATTGCACTTGCCTTTCACCAGCTACTTCACACCTCAGTCCTTTTGAGGTCAACCACCATCTGTCCAAGCCACCCTTTTCCTCTTCTTCTGCCCTTTCCAGTTGGTGGTAATTCCTGCTTGTGGACATTCCAGTGATCCCCGAAGAGATCAGCTGGGGTTCCTGGGCTCCTTTTCTTACTGTTGTGAGCTTCATACAAGAATGAAACCAAGGGGCAAGATCACAAGATTTCAGTCCCCCTCCCACCAGTTACTTGCACCACAAAACCTATCAGTGGTGGTTTTATACTACCAGGAAATCTGTCCTTAGCGCTCACAAAGTAGGTATCCCACCCTCTGTAGTAAAAGGTCATCTGAATGACTCATGTTGGAAAGCACAATTCATAGCTTTGGTTTCAGGATCTAAAATACTGCTTCTGAAGACTGTGATGCTTGAGGTTCATTTCCCCTCTTCTCCCAGGATCGGAATAGAAGCATTATTTCTCATTCACAGAAAAAGAAAGGGATGCCACAGGGAACAGTCACATCCTGTTTAGACTGTCATTTCTTAAAGCAGCAGCAATCTAAGAACAGTGCTCCATAGCTAAGGTAGCACAGAATCAGAATGGTTGGAAAAACCTCATATAACAATCCTGTACAGAGGTAAAGGAGTTTGTTACTTTTTGCCAGCCACCGAGTGTGTACAAGCACTTCTGCAAGTCGAAATTTTGCTTCTAGAAAACCTGAAGCTTCTTAATTGCAAGGGAAACATGGGCAGCCAGGAATGGTACCTGTGCCATAGATAAAACCAATGGTTCTCTCAAGCATGACAGAGACCTAAAGTGGCCAAGAGCCAGCTCCGCCCAAAAACTCCTCCTGATCTCTTCAGAATTTAATTGTTATTCTTTTTAGCACACACACAAGGCAGAGTAAAGAAAAACCCAAACAGTGTGCAGGGTGGAAGCACCATCACACGGTATTAAAATGTCAGAGGTTTGAGCTCTGTGTTGGTTTAGTCATGAGTTACCAACAACCACTGATGGCAGACATAAAGCTTCCCTTAAATTATTAAGCATAAAACAGCAGACTGTAATATTTTGCTAAACCAAAGTACAGACACAGACAAAGATGTCATTTCAATATTTGAAACCAGCAAGTTTAATTTAAAATAAGAGCAAACCAATAAGCTCAGAAAATAGCAATGTGTGAGAGGAAAATTACACTGCTAGAGAAAAAAGTGGAAGGACTTAAGAAATTTATAAAAGTAATCTCCAAGTGGAAATTAGAAATCAACCCCTAGAAACAGAATAACACAAAAGAAATATTACTGTCCACTTTCTAAATCAATATAACACTGCTACACGACAGAATTACCATGGTAACTCAAGTAAAAAGAATAAAGCAATTCTTATTATTTCAAAATAAAATCACAGCCTGAAGCCCAGCTTTTATTACAACTGCTGATAGATCGCTGGCTTGTATTTATCTGAAATATTGCTTTTCAATCAGCTATTTTATGAATGTACAAATTTCACTGAGCAGCCCACTTAGACCAAATGCTCAAAACCTGCCCCCCAAAAAAACTAGTCAAGGAATGGATTATATATATGCATACTTTTTTTTTTTTTTTTAAGGGAGCATTACTATATATATTCTTTTTCCACTCTATCCAAGTTAAAGAGAGATAAGGACATGAGCAAGAGCAAGTTAAAACCCTGTTTAGTCTGACCTCTCTAAATTCCAACTTAGATTCCCTGGAAAAACAAAACGAAACAAAAAAAAGGCTAGAGAACAACAGTAATAAGAAAGAACAAAGAGGAATAGCAGCGTACCCTAAATACTGCAGCCCCTGCACAAGGACAGGCAGTGCGAGTACATCAGGGGGTGTGCACAAACACACACATGAGAGGAGACACATCTGTTCCCTCCTGATCAAAGGCAAAGAGAAAACACTGTCTAAACACGAAGTTGCTCAAGGACGTTTTGACTTGCCCTGCTGGGTACTTCAGACTTTTCAAACATTGTTTGTACAGCTTGGGAAGTGCATCAAGCTCAGGATACTCGCCTGCGTTTCAAGCGCGCTGAAGGCACAGCTCAGCCAAGTTCCCCCACGCCCCCACTGCTGGTGCCACCTTTTAAACACATTAGTGCAAGGGGAAAAGCAGCAGGTCACCTTCTGCTCTCCTCCCCCAGACGTTCAGAAGAGCATCAATCGGCACCTGAAGGTAACAGCGAGTCTTAAAAATAACAGGCTCCTCCTCTGCCCCTCCCAAACACCCCCGGCCAGCCCGGTACCCAGGTGTGGGGCAGAGCTCCGGGGGGCTTTGGAGCAAACACATGGGCAACCAGCACAGCTGCTGGATGAAAAATTAAGGCACCATCTATCAAAAACAAAAAAAAAAAAAAGGTCGCTGAGGAAATGCCTGTAGACTGTCAGGATGTTTTACAGCACAGTCTTACCCCATTTTTTCTGTTGCCCTCGTGAAATGGGAGAGGGGGACGAGACTGACACTCACAATCACGGCAGGAGTAGGAGGGGAACGTGACCAATGCTCACAATTATGGCAGGAAGATAAGCTAGCGAAGGCTTTTCTTCAACAGTTTGCAATTGCTTGGACTGGACCTCAGGGATAAAAAAAAAACCCCAAAATTAAAATTGCCAAGTGAGAGGGGATCAATAAACCTGCCCCCGAAACAGTTAAGGAGAGCAATTGTTTCAATAGCTCTCTGTCCTTCCCAGGAGATCCAGAAGTTATTTCTCCCTTCTTCTGCAGGGGTCTGACCTCCTAACCCAGCATGGGACAGCAGGCAAGGTGGGACCCATGCCCAGCAGAGAGGATCAAACCAGGGACAGCTAAAACCCAAAAGCCCACCCATGCCTCGTGGGGGTCAGGCACATCCCCCAGATATCCAGGCCTTAGTTCCAGGGTGCACAAATTCCTCAATACTGGCAAAATGCTTTGAGGATTAAAAGCAGCAATGATATGCCAAGTATCATAGCTGGAAGTAAAGACAAATGCTGCAACAAGAGCAATAAGCCACCTGCCAGCTGTCTTTTATACTAAAATATTTCAGTGTTCTTAGACCTGCTTAATTTCGCATCTCGCTCCAAGTCCAGAGGAACTTTGTGGGTTGCTAGCTTTGCCATGCAGCAGTGACATTGCTCATTATTTTTAAAACAGATTTAGAAGCTGTGATCACACAGCTCAATCTAAAAGTATGCACTGTCTTTTAGTATAATGTGATCCTTTGCTGTCTACTGCAAATGGGTTTAAAAGCAGTGGTGGAAACAATGTATGCTTAATCTGAATGTGGACTGCAGAGAGGTTGCACATTCAAATATCCTGTTTTATGTGGTATCTGGTTGTATTTTAAAACATTTTTGAGAGATTTGGAGCCAGCTGAGGTCACAAACAATCATACACAGATTAGAAAAGGGAAGAAGCTGGGGGGAAGCAAAGGGGAGCTCAGTCTGGCACACTGAAATAGGACACTCTAAATATCACTTAGTATTTCTTTAAAAGAAAAACTGGCTGTAATAGTAAGCTTCAGAGAAACAATAAATGCAGAGGTGGTTAAAGAGTTTTTATTCAAATAAAGTCTTGCCCCAGGAGATGGAAGTAGAGTCTTGAAATATGGAGATAGGATTTTACATGTGCTAAAAGCATCAGTGTGACACTTTTTGGAAAAAAAAGGGGGGAAAATACCTTCGTTGTTATACATGACAAAAGAGCAACTAAATGTTTGCTTTGATCCCAGCGCGTAAAGGGTGAAGCTTTTAGGCAAGGAGCGGCAGGTGATCTCAGCTCTTCTGCAAGTCCTAATGCTCCTAAAAGCCACTCTTCCAGTTTCTGTAATTGGGCATCAGTAGTTAATGTAGTATTGACTGCATTACATGCTCCTGTGCATCCTCTCACTAATGCCAATTGCATCACCTTGTACATTTACCATATTGCTTAGCCAATAGCTGTTAAAAGCAATCCAAATCATGAATCATATAGGAAACTTTTAGCAAGACACGACATCCAAAGGAGACAATTTACAGTTGAGTTAATCTGGGTACATTAGCGAGACATGGATTCAGGAAGACAGACCAATTTATGTTACTTTAGTTTTACCCTTTATTGCTTTGTATAGGCAAATGAATGGAAGGGCATGGAGTAAAAACAGATATAAAGGAGTCCTTTTCAAAACAGATCTCCATTCTGTGCAGACAGGTCAAAGGGTTTGAGACTGATGCTTATTTAGGCTTTCATAACCGTAACAGGGTACTTACAGAAATCATTTTCCACAAAGGAGTATAAGGATAAATATATAATGGATTCTGAATAATGTTCAGGACCCACCCTCACTGCAAGTGCATTAATGCAGAAACCTGGCTGCTCAACATTATCCAAGGCACAGCCTGTCCAGGAGTCACCTGCCACCAAGAGTGCCAGCAAGAGGCTTCACACAAGCTCTGCTCATGAGCTCAAGACAGGAGGTGCTCTGTAAAAGACACCAAGGCTCACTAGCTCAAGCCAGTCCTCTGCCAAAACATCTCTACCGTGTCACTTGTCAACACACAGAAAGTCCAATCTTCTCCTCCCTGCCTGCCCTGAAGAGATTGCATCCTTTTGAAACATACACCCATTTCTCTAGAACAGAAGGAAAGGATACAAGCGATAAAGAGGTATTGGTTAACCCACTTCAGCTGCAAGGTAGAGCCAACCAGGAAATAAATTAGGAGTGAGTTCCCTCTGAAAAAGTACATTTTACAGAACAATTTCACACTGGATGCTTGACCAAAAGATGCATAGCAAATCGACATAGACCCTTTCTGCTTTTCTGATCAAGCTCAGTAGCATCAGTAAAATAGAGATGGGGAAAAAAAAAGGACAGCTAGGAAGTGTGCTGTTGCCTTAGCTTTTATGGGTAGTGAGTAATTTGCAGTATTTGTGGAGAGGAAAGAAAAATAAAATTTAAAAAAAAGTGGCAAAGGAAATCTAGGGGAAATAATGGCTCATCAGCCAAAAACTTTACAAAAGAAAAACTGAACTGCATCCTTAAATACTGGATTCCAAAATACCGGAAACTGTGGTGCTCTAAGCCTAGTTTAAAAAAAGATCATGATTCCCCTTTGAAAACCTTCCAGAAGACCCTTCGAAAGAGTTGCACATGCAGGGAAAATGCCAAAACAAAACATTTTCACTAGCTGATCAATTTAAACAGCTGTGGTAAAGCTGCAGCCACTGGCACCATCATTAACAATTTAAAGCATGGCTGCTTTTGTCTTCCTTCCCAGTTACATTCTCATTATGCCTTTTTATTTATTAGAAACACAGTCCTCCGGAATACATTTCTATATCTCAGATCCATAATAAACCAAGTAGGAACATCCCTGGCTTCTACTCAAATGGATGTTTACATTGGCGAGAGGGTTAATTGTTTAATTCTGGTCCAAGTTCTCTGCAGTTCAGTCATGAATATGCAACAATCATCCACTTTTTCTTTAAGAGAAACTCGAACTGTTGATATCAGTAGTTTAAAAAGAAGGCAAATAATACTTTCACTGCCCAGATTACCCTTTCAGAGTCTGGTTAGCATGCAAGGAACTCTGAACATTGGTGTAAAGAATTTGAAAATATTCAATGAAATTAAAAAAACCCTCTAAATTTGGACAAGAGCATCCATTTCTGCTTTGATACTCAATGTAAGTAGAAAGTAGTTTGCAAGAACATTCACTGGAGAGTTGAGCATCCTTTTGCAGGGATAGCACCCCACATCGTGCTCGGAAACTTGGGCTTGGGAGTCATCCCATTGGAGGAGAGAGAAAACACACACACGCAGAGAACTAAAAAACCAGTAGCTGTGGTGAATTTTTCTCAGACCATCTATAGGTTTAATTATGGTAATCTAATAGTGAACAACTTTCATTTTAAAATGCCCTTCCCTCCACCCCCAAGTCTTCAGTGAATAGGAGCTACATTCACTGAATAAATCATTCCCTGGCAACAGTTACGCACATTATTGAAGTTGGGGGCAGTGATTTCTATACGGTTTAAAACAATGTCTATGTATTCTAAATGATGACAATTCCGTCCAATTTTTCAAATATATAGGCCCATTAGAGTTTTATAGTTCAGCATTTAGCAGCATCTGCAGTGCCGTCTTTATTCTTACACTGCAACACTTAATGCTTGATACCATTATTCTGATTTTGAATTGATTTCAAGTAAAATACCTTATTTGCCATAAACTTTCATATTCTTTACCTAAGTAGGACTCTTCGCAGATGCAATCAGTCATAATGCTAAAAGAACAGTTTGCCTTTAGCAGAAGTGTAATAGTTCATGCTAATGACAGCGAAGCAAAACTTTGAGCAGCAAGCACATTTCCAAAGAGAATAAAACCATCTCTAAACACAACGCCTGAAAACCTTAAGAAAGCCTCCAAATGAAATCAATTAATCCTCCAACCATGATAAATTTCTTAACCATTTAAGAAACGTATTTCAGACTCTGCTGTGACCCTTTATCACCAGACCTAATGGATTACTTTATTAATAATGCACTGCTCTTAAAAGGAATTTTTCCGAAGATTCTACCATAAGAGAGCATTTTTGGAATGACTATGACAAACAGGCTGACATGTTCACATTGTATTTATTAAAGATAATAAAATTTAACACTAACTCCAAAGAAGACGAATTATGTTCTGCTGCCAGGGTATCAAGTACACTTTCTACTGCATTAAACCAAAATTAGAGCAAACTGATTTCCAAGAACAAGCTGCTTCTTTTGCCCTATTACCCAAGCTGAAAAATGTCCTTACACTGTTTCAACGCTTGTTATGTCAACCAGACAATTATCACGTGTCAACAGCATCTGGGAATGAAGTATGACGATATCCTACCCAGATCCTTCAGCTATCTGGTCTGAACAAACACTAGGAACTATTTAATTGCCTGCCATACTCCTGTACAAAGTACTTTGCTCCTCTTAGGCCTGCTACCTCCTTTCACTCCTCTTCTTCCCATAGGATGAGATTTCTTTAAATGCACATCTTGGTTATCAGTGCTCCAACTACAGGAGCCTCAATTTCTTGAATAGGTTTACGCAATTACTTTACTACCCTGTAGTTCTGTCATGCTTCCATATTTGCCATTTCAGGGACAGAGGGAATCTCTAGGAAGAACTACCTCTAGCTCCACGCTTGATCAGCTTTGGAGAAAGAGTCCAAATGTTTTTTTGGTCCTTTACAGCCAAACCGAGTTTCACGTTCTGCTGCCAAATGTGCTCCGATTTTATTCAGAATACTTATTCAACAACTTTTTACCTGCTCTTCATGAATATATTAATCCAGTGCTGTATTTTTGAGTCACAAAAGGACACTGTGCCATGAACTAAAGCCAGACCAAACCTCCAGAATTACACCAAAACCATAAGTGTGAAGATCAAGCCCTCAAAAAACCGACAGGTAACTCAGCTAAGTAGGCAAAAATAAGGTTTTTGGTGACCTTTATCAATCATTCTTTGAATAAGCTGATGTCTGGGAAGATGTGTAGGGATTCTTCTTACACGGTAAGCTAGACACCAGTGTACTATGGAGAAGGTCCGAGGCAGAGCGGCACAGGAGATAAAAAGGAAAAAAAGAGAGTGCTTCAGGAATATTAGGCAAAAGAAAAGTTAAATTCCATGTCACATGAGGAAAAGCCACAGTGCCATCTCCCTCTGCATGGCTCCTCAATAGGTACACCTGAGAAAGGTTGGCTTAGAGGAAAACAAAAGGTACCAGCAGCACGCAGAACACCTCTTCTTCCTACATGGCACAATTTGTACCTGCTTTATCTTTGCATGTGTAATGACTTTTATTGGCAGACCAGGACTGCTTGGACCTACGTTGCAGGAGATAGGTGTCTCTCCATATCCATCTACCTACCTATATGTCCCTCCATATGGCAGCTGGCATACTCCCTTGTGAAGCCAGCCCACAGCTCTGCTGTCCTGGCCAGGGCACTGTGGCACAATTCCTGTCACTGCCATTACACAATCCATTTCTTGGCTTTTCTAATTCCAAGTGCTGCAGTTTTTTACCTTCTGTGCAGGGTAAGATGGGCTCTCACACAACAGGGAACTCAACTGCTGCTACTAATCCAGTTTCAAATTACCTAATATTCATTGCCCTAAATACCTCCCATCAACCTAAGACCCATTCTCCAACCCCAATGCACACAACCACTGAGTATCCATGTTTTCCTTTCCGTTTTTGAAGAAACGATGAATTTTTCTTTATATATAAAACCAAGGTACATGTTTCATGGAGTCCTCTGATGTGTTATTTCCCAGCATACTCTTGTGATCTGTTTAATCAGAGTTCTGCTCGAAAACACAAAGGATCCGTGATTTGGAGGTGCTCCTGTCTATGCAAACATCAGGAGGAACACACAGCTGATCAGTGTTTTTACAAGTGCACACACACGCCACAATTTGGCTGAAGGATGCTACGTCTGGTTAACACAGCACAAGTTAGCTGAAAAGGAAACTTTCACCCCACACACACATAACAAAGAGCCGTGATTTCTATTAGTGCATTTCATACCATACATGCTGATTACCAGGCTGTGCTTCATTGTTAGCAGAGATTACAGCTGGGATAAGCTGCAGCTTTTTCCTAATTGCTATTATGATGACTGAATTTTTGTTTTGTGTCAAGCATTATTCACACATTATACTCCAAAATTTGATCCCTCTATGATGCATTATTGATTCCATGCAGGCAATCATACTGCCGCCAATGTGAAGAATTAATTTGGGCTATTCTACTTCATTTGCATTGCTCCATCATAGGAGAACATAGTTCTGTAGGGAGGCACAAATTGAAAAGGGAGATTTAACAAAATACAGAAAATGCCGCCATCCTTTTAAACAGATGAATCCTAAGGAGGGGAAAAAAAACCCCAAAAAACCCAAACCCAGCACAACACGTGTGGTCCAGAAAGAAATAAGGTCAGTCAGCCAAATTCATCTTAGTCAGAGGAAGGTTACAAGAGTAGCCTTATGCCTCTAATAAAGTAAACTAGCTTGCTTCAAGTTATATTGCCAAAGAAAACAACTGAACACCTCTGAGAGTGACACTGCTTCAAAGCCTTTGAAACCCTGTTAGCTTCATTTGTTTTCCCAGCATAAGCAATACTCAAGCACTTAGTGTGTCTTTCATCCACAGGCAAGTCAACTGCAAAGCTGATCTAGAAGATGTGTAACAGATGCTCCACATCTACTCTTTTTTTTTTTTTTTTAAAGTTCTACTGTGCT
>VWZT01013859.1:450678-461335 GCA_013397055.1 Pachycephala philippinensis | reverse complement strand
ATATTCAAAGGAAGGGGGGGTGGGAGGGAGGAAAGATGTGAACCTATCACTGAAAGCAAAAGCACTTGCCGCCTGCCTCGCTCGCTCGCTCTCTCTCTCAATTTATGTGCTTTGCACTCTCTCCTGCTGCTGAATAAATGCACACATTTCCCAGGGACCCTCAGATTCCCCTGTTAATTAAATCAATTCATTATGCTCAGATCTGATTAGCAGCCCCTTCCCCACCTCTTTGAATCAATTATTCAATACACAAACATAATTGCCTGTGCCAGAGGTGTCTAAGTATTAGCTTATTTAACTCCAAGGACACTAATTACCCCTAGGGCAAGGGAACTTTTCTCATTAATTCTGACAAAACACAAAAGTGTGTGTGTATATACGTGTGTGAGAGAGAAGATGGGGGAGCATATCGCCGAGGAAGGGAGGCATTACTCTAACACACGTGTTACTGTATAAATAAGCTGAATTTTTCTTTCTACCTTCGCTTTAGATTTTTCCCCACATCTTGCCTTTGCTAAACTTGCCCCGTCTGCCTCTCTGTTTTTACAGTAAGGAACAGATTGGCATTGCAATGGTGTCAGTTCTGGAGTGAAAGTCCTCTCATCCAAAACCTAAAAGAAAAAAGTATATGGGACTGATGGGGAGCAAAGCAGAATTTGAAAATAGTTTAGTAAAGCAGAAAACTCTGTGGCAGACAATCTTCTGTACTTTAAAAAGCCGTGAAAGGAGTAGCCCTCCGAAACAGTAGGTAAGATGATACATAATCTAGTATGTACTGGGAACAGTTCTGAATTGTTTACCATTTGAATTAATGTCAGTGCCCACTATTAATGTACTTGCTTCCTACGTTTACCATAATGGGCTTGATTTCCATTAGCTGGAGCTGGAATGCTAAAAAGAGCCTGGGCAAGACTGATGCAAACTGAGATCGACCATCATTGTGGTGTCTGAGACGCATGACTTCTGGCTGGCGTGTTACCCAAGTTTTACCTCTCTGTGAACTTCCTTTAAATAAAAAAAAGGGTAAGAAAAAAAAGAAGTAGTAATTGATTCCCCCAAATTAGGTTTTTACTTTCTAAAGACCTTTATTGTTCATGTCCTCAATGTGCACAGAAGTATTGAAGATTTTCTTTTTGTTTCCTTAGGCAATGCATGAGCTGATCCATTAATCCATTTGGCTTTATATATCAGGAAACTAATATTAGCTCAGGTCATCTATTAGCTTTTATATAGGTCCCACCATGTTGCCTTTTTTTTTGACTTTTCTTCAGGCTGGTTCCCCTTGAGGGGAGCCAGACAATTTTTGATAGATTTTAGGGGAGATAGTGCTCATGGGAAGATCATCTTTTAGGGGAGATCATCTCATGGGAAGTGTCACGTCCTCAGTTCCCCATCTTCACATTCACCCCTGTCAAGATACCCATTATTAAACTTGCCTGTTTGGCAACTCTCCCCACTCTCTTTAAGGCACACCTTGTACACATCACCTATAGCCAAGAGGGTCAAAAACCCCACGAGCACCTTCTCTTCATCCCTACAGTAAACCAAACAAACCCATAGCTAAGGCAACAAACAATCAATGTGACTGGGAACATAAAGTTGTGTTTCATTAGTGCAGTATGTTTTTCTGTGAGTACACACATCTAAGGATAAAAATGCTTTCGGCTTTGTAACACAGCAAACCCTGTTAATTCTCTGGTTTTTAATTTCCACTCTGTGGCACATACTGCACCCACAGGAACTTGGTCCTTCTAACTCCATGAATGTTTTTTTTTTTTTTTTCTCCTTTGAAAGAACACAGCAACACTTGAATAATACTGACCCTGGAGAACATCGTGCATCAACTCATTTCTGAGCATGCTTTTGGTCCTAGAGCCCATTCCTTTTCTCACTGTGCCAAGGAGACTTTTGGGTGCAAAGCCAGAATTTCAGGATCTTGTTATGCAAATCTTAAGCCTTAATTCTGAGCTTGCCACAGGGCTGGTGTGGTTTCACCTAAACACAGACTTACTGAGTGGCAGAAGTTTGTCTGCATGCGCTGGAGCTCAAGGTCGCTGTTGGGTTGCCAAGGGTAGAACAGGAAGAAACTGAGGAAACAGAGACTGACTTTGGTATCATTCTTCAGAAGAGATGTTTGCACTTGAGCCGAGAGAGGTGGGGTCACTGGGCATGAAAGAGACCTGGAGGGAAAAAGCAAGAGAGAGTTTTGCAGGTGTGTAGGAACATGAGAAAGTGTCACACAAGGGGAGAAAAATAATGCCAAAACCACCAAAACATTCCATTCCCAAACACACATCCTGCAGTTTGAACAGTCTGCTGCAATCCTGCAGTTTCAGTCGTGGGGATTTTTAGGTTTACAACTTTAATAAGGTGAAGAGACAAACCCCAGTGTAAAGGTCCCCACTCCACGTAAATTACTTTTTCTAGTGTGGTGAAGCATTGTCCTGCGTGCGTTCCCGTTACATCTGCTCAGTGAGTAATTTCAGAGGAGTGAGAAAGTTTCAGTAATTTTTGAGCCTCCTTCACCCGGTAGATTAAAAGTCTCATACAAAGAATTTTACCACACTTATTTTTTTCAGTACCTTGACACTAGAGAGGAACAGCTAGATTACTCCTTTAAAAAGCGCTCGTGTAGGCAACCAGCCCCATAACGAGTTACTGGGAAAACTTGACACGGATCAGTGTCTGGGAACAAGTCTCAGCTCCCCAGCCCTCCATTCTCTGGAACAAAGCACTAAAACAGCTCGCTGCTGGAGGAGGACCAGACAACACCGTTGCTGAGGTGCCAGTTCATCATTGATGTGCACTGGTTTTCATTCAATTATGGTGCCTCACGTGCTCCCTGGCTAGGCAGTTCTGAGGAGCCATCACGCTCAATACTGCAGAAACTACAGAGAAAAGAGAACAGCTGTGCTCTGCCTAAGAAAGTTTCTGGTCTAATAGTAATTCCTGCTATTCCTGGTGCATGAGGGAAGAGGCACGCAGAAATAAACACACCTTTGTGCAGCAAGGGCTAGGGCACAGACCTCTGGGTCTAACTTGAGGCTCTTGCTCACTAGCTGCTCTTACTTTTTTCCTTTTTGCTTAAGCACAGGCAAAGAGAAAATTGAGTTTCTTAAAAACAACGCCCCATTCTTATTAAATTGCAAAGTCCGCAATATACTTATGTCAAGCCTTTAGCAGACCCGTGAGGTTTCATATTATCCTATGCTTGAATGAGGCAGATGACTGGAGCAAAAACCAGCTAATGACATAAAAGCATTCTTCTACTTTCAGTCTCTCTTAATTAAGGACTTGGTTAATGTTTCAGTGTTGGGAATTATAAAGCTTCATCAGGGAGGTTAATATGTTTTTTTATTTTATCTTTCAGCTGACAGGATTAAAAAAAAAATTCAAAATAAAAGTGAAGGTGATTAAATCACGTGTGCCAGTCAGAATCCCACAGTGAAGCAGCACCAGGCCGTACCAAAGACTACCCTGCACATGCTGAATTTAGCAGTTGTTTTCAAAGTCAGATTTCTCCGCAGATGAGACTTTTATCTGCCAGTTTGACACAGGGGTTTTATTTCTTGAATTCACACAAATAACCAAGACAATTTGCACAGGCCTGCACTAAATTAGCTACAAAAAATCTCTGTATTTTTGCCCATTTCAGAATCACTTGCACCTACCTCGCTGGTGTCAGAAGAGAGTGACCACGGGCCTGACCTCATACCACAATTCAGCAGCCCTGTAAAGGAGGAAAATCACAAGTGCTCTGAAAAGTTATGTTCACACAGAACATGGGTGGCAGTTCAAAAGACCACTTAAATACATACCTGAGATCTACAGACCTCAATTATTTCTAAACTCTGGCTTGCTCTACTTCTCTGCCTATGCATTGTGAAAATAAATCACTCAATTCTGTTACTACGTTTTGCGTGAAATGAATGTTAAATATTTTCATAAATATAGGCTATCCTTTAAAAAAGAAAATTGTGTGTTAAAAATACAGCATTTCCTTTGATAGAAGAAAATGGCAAAGCTTCAAAAATAAAACCTCTAGAGAATGAGTTCTTTGCCACTGTGATGTAAGGCTGGAACTTTAAGCCATTAGGCTTTACAACCTGTAATGACCTTTTAGAGAAATTTACAGTAGATAATTAGTTATTCAGAAGTTTTGCTGCTCCTCTCCATAGCAAAAAGTTAAAAAGAATTCTTTTTTTTCAAAAATAGAAGTATTAACACCTAAATTTTTGGTCTGTTTCTTGTTTCATAAGAAGTTTAATGGGCAGATTCTGCACCTCTCATGTCATGAGAACAACTCAGCTGCAATGAACTCCATGAAGTTTCTTTCTACGTGACAAATTGGCATCAGAGAGGTTTTGTGAACGGGTATAAACTGCTGGGGGATCAGGCTGGGTGTGACACACTGCAGATCTGCCAGCATCTCCCCAGTACCAATACTGGGGGGAGAAGGGCAGGTCTAAGGACCCAAGCGAACAGCTTTAGAGGAGGCCCAGACTAGGGGCTGGGAGAGGCTAGATTTCCCTGGGAAAAGCATAAATAGAGGCGATGCTTTCCCAAGAGAAGCCTCCTTTCTCCTTTCACCTCTCAAAACTCTCCCAGGCTCAAGTGAGATGTGTTCTTCCACTCGTATGGTCCATCAGGTCTCAAAAGTGATGTAAGATTTCAATCTATATCAAACTGAAGTTCAGCAAAAGTTCAGGAAAATGCACCTTTAGCCCAACCTTTCTGAGCAAACCAGCATACGGACTCTGATTCTGCCACTTCTTCACACTGCAGTGCCTGTGCAGAGTTTCTTTAAAGTAGGTGGAAAAGAATCCTTAACACACATATCCCAACAAAAAAAACACCCCTAAACTTAAGGGTAAACTCTAGCGACAGTGTTTTTATAATGACCCTCACTTTCATCTGGATCAATAATTGACTTTTCTGTATATTTTTCTCTACTTCAAAGTTCATTGCTACTGCAATGTTCTCCTGCAGATAGTCCTGCCTTTTGTTCCTTACCTTGGTGGGTGCAGTAGGCAGCCCTGAAGGACGAATCTGGCATCCGTACGTCTGCCTCAGTTGTTTCATGGAGGAATCCAGTGAGACAGTGTCTGGTTCTGGAGTGACACATGGAGCTCTCGGGCTTGTTGCCACATACTCTGTTATGATCAGAGCTTATTGCTCCCAGCCTGATGTCAAGCAGAGACTAATCAAATGTGAGATGGGCGAACAGAGACAGAGCCATGGAGCTGCCTTTTCATAATCTCTTACTATCAGCTCTTCTTTAAACTGCAGCAGCACACAGGGGTCCCAGCCACGGAGCTAGACCACAACATATTGTCCAAAAATCCCAGTGCCCTTCTTCAATAAGATGGTTTCTTTCTTCACTGCCTTGCACTAAAGAGACCAGGCAAAATTGACACAGAATAGCTGGAGATGGAAACACATGAATTGAAAGGATAAAATGCAATGTCAGGCTCATGTTGCTTTGTGATAACAATACCCTAAAACACTGCCAGTGTCCCCTATGTTTTGTGGCTCCCTCTGCCTCTACTTGGCATGGATGATGTTTGCCAGGTCTTCATAACATCATTCTAACAACATATCATCTAAAAACGTTGATTCCATAGGAAAATGGCTGCTGGCACAGGAGCAGTAGGTGCTCACAAAGGATATGGTGTGGCAGCTGAACACACAACAGAGGAATTCCAGCTATTCCCATGTCAGGGAGGGTCTGTTGCACTGGGCTGTGTTTTGCACATGAATTCATCAGCATCCAGTTCAGTCTGAATCTAATGGTGATAATCTTCTTGATTCAATAATGTGTGAGATGAGAAAACACGTGCACAAACCAAAGAAATGGATATTTTGGTGATTGTTTGTTTGTTTGTTTTAAAATAAATCCATCCTGTGAAATTACAAGATTCCTCTCTGAATCCAATGTCAGGAACAAGTTCAATGAAGATGAAAGTTAGGGAAGATGTTCTGATAAAAGCAGACAGGTGGAGGCTCTAATGAAGGCATACACTATAGTGCACATCTTGCCAATATTTCTTAATGAATAATATGTGCACTCAGATGAGAATAATATTGATTTAGGTCTGCAGGGAAAGTTCTCTAGGAAAAATTTTTATTCTAGGAGCAGAGTCCTTTTTGGAAGATTTTGATCTTTTCCTGCTGCAACCTTTCTCCTCCCCTCTCTTTGTGCTACCCAAAGCAACTGACAGCCAAAAAATGAAAAGCCTCCCCTGCATCCAATGTATCTATCAGATCCAAAAAGAAATTTATATACCGGGACTAAGAATGGCTTCACCATTCTCCTTTGCTGGTAGAGGACACAGCAGTGTATAATTAGGACTGGATTACTTCGCTCAGAACTGGAACAGAGAGCAGATGTCTTGCATTAATATTGGCATTTGATTTCACACACTTTCTTTGCCATGTTTGCAAAACCAATTTGCCTTTCTATCTTGGATCTTGCCTTTCGTTTACTCCCAGGCTGCTGTAATGCAAACAAAGAGCCACCAGTGGCAGCATGAAAGCACATGTAGAAGTTCAGGCCCATACAAAGTGGGTAGAGCTTATAATTTAATTACTCACATAAAATATCAAGTTATTTTCTGATTATGTTGATGAGAGTGGTATGGTCGGTATGTTCCACTGGTGCCAACTCAGACAAAAGAGGTCATGACATTATAATGCATGTGTGAACATAAGCCAACAGTAAAGAAAGATACACCTCTTCCAAATCAATGTCATCAGACTCTATCTGTAATGCATATGAGAGATGCATCCCCCTTCTCAAACATAACCAACCTTTTCTTCACCTGTTTTTCCACACAGGGGACTTCAGTCTTGATTTTGCTCCAGTTCAGCGTTTCATATATAGAATCCTTCCAGAGGGCCTACAACAAAATTTCATGCTGTTAAAAATATTGGCCCCAATTCTGAACTGCGACCAGCTTGCATTTGATAGCAGCTTTATGGCTGCAGCTGGGTTCTGGAGGTTTCTTAGGAGGAAAAGATGATCTGCCTTAACTTAGGAGCATCCAGAGGCTGATCAAAATGTTCCATACTACAGCTGCACAGAATAACTGCAATATGGGCAGCACGCAGGCAGCAGGGTGATGCTGACAAACTCTAGGGTCAATACAGGGATGCAACCCAAATTGCCTCACCACTGAAACTCAAAGTGGTAGCTTTGGCTTCAAGACACACATTTTGCTTTACTTGGTGATGGAGAATGCCATTCAGAGCCTGCCCTGCAGCACCAGGAACACACCTGTACCACCCGTTTGCAGGTGGCAACACTTGTTTGTATCATGCAGAGCTTTTCCCACGGAGATGCTTTGGGAAGATGGCACAACTCTACCCAGACCTGGATCCAAACCCAGATTTACTGCTTTTGTTCCCTTGTGATGCCAGACACTTAGGGAACGAGGTGATTTCTGTAACGGGGTCTGAGAGACCGGGACATTTTGTGCTTGTAGAGCACCAAGTCCATTCCCCATGAAAAACTGTCCCTTTTTTGTCTGCTCTCTGTACACAATGGCAGCAATTCCCCTAGTCCTAAAGAAGGGACATATGTTGGACATCTGAACAAAATGACAAACTAGGAAAAGACAACTGAAATCAGATGGGTAATTTCACATTATTCTGGCCCACCAGCAAATGACAGAAGTGCAAGGACTAAAACAAGAAAATAACCAGAAGAAATGATAGTGGTTGCCACAGCTCTCTTTAAGCAGGTGAGAAACTCAGTCTGAAAGCTGTAAAGATAACTACAGAAATTATATCATTCTCTCAGTGAGAGCTAGAAAAGCTCCTGTGCTCGCAGGGAGGTCAAGAAGTGAGAGCCCAGTGGATCATTTTGCTGCGTTTTTAATGCTTCATGGCACAGGGTCAGTCAGAAATCCCTATCCTGAGGTCGTGGTTGGGGCAGTCTGGAAAGCAATCTTTTCCGTTACTGGCAAGGCCCTGCTCAGGCTCTGCTCTTTCTCTCTCTCACAGAAGATTATTACAGCCCACTCCTCCTGCTCATCACGCTGTGGTTAAATTCACCCTGGGCACTGGCATTCGGCTTCTCTGGGATCACAGTGGCCCCAAGGACCTTCCCTGTGGCATTCTGTCCCGGCTGTTGCAATGTGGTGCAACAAATAGCCATCCAAAGCAAACCCTGGGCAGCATTCGGGGCAGTAAAATTCCTTACCGTGCCTATTGATAAGCAAGGACTAATATTCATTTTTAGCTCCACATTTAAATAGCACGAGTGAGGCAGAATGAGGAGCACGAATGGCAACAAACTTGTCTGATAACTAAGTAATAAGTCCTGTTTTTATGGCACTAACCCCTTGTCGATGCAGCGGTGTGGTTACACTTGACATGTGGGGAAACGGGGATAATCTTCTGTCTGTGAACCTGCCTAGGAGATGGTTTGACCTAGAAGAAGTTTGACTTAGAAGAAGCTGAGAAGCACAGTTTGGAGGGCCTCCTAATGACTACATCTGTTTTAAGTAGACATATTTTGACTATAGCTTCCCTACCAAACAGTCACTGGAGTCAAGTGATCACTTAAAAAGGCTGAGATACAACCCTGCAGTATTTTACAATTGATTTAATAGCTAAGCCTATAGGAAAAAATACCACCCTGCAAGCATGCAGCTGAAGCACGGACATTTAATGAATGCTGCTCACTGCCTAAATGTGAATTCACACTACAACACTCTTGCAAATGATCTATAATGCCTCGCATTGCTAGTATATCAAATTTCCATAAATGTACCTCAAATATTTATGAATCAATAGATATAAGCATGCGTTTAAAAGTGACTATCAAAAGTGCATACATGCAGAGTTCTTACATGCTCTAATTAATCCAAATAATCACATTTTACCTTATTAAATTAAACATTATATGGATAAAATATAGCTTACCATCTAAGCACTAAAACACTGTTAGAAAGAAACACTACTGCCAAAAAAGAAACAAGAAAGAAAACATGCCCATGGAAGAACACTTAACTAAAATGTGGCTGCAGGATCTACTGCCATGGAATGACTAACAATAATGTATATATTACTTTTACACAAGCGAGCAATTTTGGATAACTTTCCACTTCTCTGTCTGGTACTCCAGTTTCAGCCTAGTGAGCTATAACTGTGCAGGACAAGCAGAAAGCAGTAAAAGAGCCTGCTAACTCTCTTGCCCATTTAAGAAAGGTCTCCTCAGAAGCAATGAGAATTCCTTATTTCCTTCAGCTGCTTATTTACAGGTGCTTCCCTGCCTTCATTAAATTAGAGCTAAAAAAACAGCAGCAACAGCTGTCCCTGATAGTTTTTAAACTCTTTCCAACTAAGAAACCCTTTACTTATCAAGAGGTAAAAAGAAGCACTGAGGACAGCTGTGGTGTTTGGAAAAAATTTCGTGGTGGGTCCCACCTAAGAAATCTAACCCTGACTGAAAGGAAGTGATTAAAGTTTTTAAAGACTACAGAGATTTTTACACAGAGTAGTATGATACTCAGGACCAATTAAATGTCATCTTAAGTACTTAACTGAAGCAATTTTTTTTGTACACTAGGAATCAGTTAAGTGGAAGGTGCCAAATTAAACTTACATTTGAATTGACTTAATTTCAAGAGATTATGCATTGTAATTTAAGAACTATTTCAGAAAGCTTTCAGTAGAGCTTCAGTCTCTGTTAAGTTGGCTTCAGGAGCATTGTGTTAAGTCTGAAAAAAGAAAACACGCCAGGGCAATATGACATGCTCAAGAGCAAATAAGTGCAACTAACAACAACAAAAGTGTTGCAATTAAGCCCACAATAAGGCAGGTGGCATCACACGAGGGGGTCTCAGTCAAGAGAGACTCAGTCTGCACAAGGACATTGAGCAAGTTTGTTCCATTTCAGGCAAGAGCAATAAACCCCAGGTTTTCTTTCTCCAACATGTGACAAATTAATTTGCCACATGTAATAACATGATATAATTACTCACATGCCCTTTCTTTGATGAATGCGTTTCTCAAGCAAATATGACTTTGACACATACTAGGGACAAGGGGATATAATAAAACTTTTGGAAATAAGGCAGGAGGTCTTGCAGCTGAAGAACTAGACTGGAACAAGGGAGACTTGGAATTTAACCCAGGTCTGGCATGTTTTCCATACACTTCTAGCAAGTCTCTTGGGCACCAAAGCAAAAGTCAGGTGGCTGATAAAACTTTTCATAAATGCTTAGGTGCTCTTGGCACAAACATTTAATTAGAAAATAGAGGCTAGATGGCTGACTAGACATAAACTTAGAGTGTAACCCTGGGCTGGCACAAGCCTGGCCACACACCCCCACGCCCTCTTTTGGAATGGTGGTTGTTTTTATTGTTTTTGTAATTTATTTCTCTATTTATGTGGGTTATGCCCATGACTGGGGCTAAAGAATGGTCCAATAACTGGTGCACAACTTGAAGGGCAGCCTGTTGAAGGCAAAAGGTAGGAATGGGCTGGCTTTGCTGACCCCAATGTGCAGCTCCTCATACCCACCTACCTACCCACCTCACACTACAAGTAAGCAAGCATTTGGGACAAAATACAGCAGTGGCCATCTTTCTTCAAAATATGCCCTAACAGCTTGACTTCTCTTTCCTGTAACAAAACACCATCAGGACC
>VWZT01013859.1:435678-445678 GCA_013397055.1 Pachycephala philippinensis | reverse complement strand
CATCACCATGGACAGGAGCCTTAAGGGCAAAATACAGTGCTTGTCAGTTCACGTTTGTCTGGGCTTGGAGAAGAGGCATTTTCAGGCTCTGCATCATGATAGCTATAACAAGCTGAGTTGAGAGACTTCAATAGATGCCCGGACGCTGATGAGAAAGCTTATGTGTGCCTACTCGCATTCATTTCATACGAGTAGACACTTAGCTCATTCAAAAATACAGCTGGCATGAGAAGCCTTTGAGAGTACAAAATACATATGAGGGTGTTCAGTTTTCAGTCAGGGTTATGCCATTTTTAATGGCCATATACTTACCCTGTCTTGTGCATTTATTCATTTTTGAGCCAAACTAGATTCAATTATTTTCGTCATTTTTTTTCACCTCTGTTGACATTGTCTGACAAGACTGTTCAGACTCAGACTGCCTAGGAAAAATAAACTTTGGTGCCAGATTTTGAGCCATCGGCACTGTTCACTCTCATCTTTATTCTATTATTCTGTTGCAAAGGAACTTTCAGCTCAGGAGCCACAATGGAAAGAAAACAACTCCAGCTCTTTTTTTTTTTTTTTCTCCCCTCTCCTTTTTTCCATCTTGTGATCTTAACCCAGCTGGTGAGGGAGAAAATTCCCATGTGAGGCATGTGGGTGGAGCCCAATTGTGTAAGCTCCATGCTTGCAAAGTGTTTGGCATGGATCTGCTCGCTGGCTTTGTTTTCCATGGCCGGACACAGAGGGAAGCCACATTCACCACATTAACAGCTGCCACCTGTTGCTCTGTTCTACTTCAGAGGAACCCTGAGGCTGAGGAATCACACTGTGCTCTGGCCCTTGATCTCCAGGGAAGTTTGATGTATCAGGGATGTGCATTTGTCCCCACATTTTTCTTGCTTTTGCAGGACGTGGTGCTGTTGGGTTTGGGAGTCCAGATGGAGAAGAGCTCCTTGGAGCAACTCGAGCGCTGCTTTGGTGCAGGTCTTTAGGAGGGATTTTCAAGCTCAATTTGATGTGGCTTTCCTGAAGACAAACTCTTTTTGGTTAATTCACTGCAATCAGAAATTTCGCTGCCACAGACTACTCCAAAAATCTTAAGTACGTGAAGCCTAAGTACAACGAATAGCAAGAAAACGCAAAAAGAAAGAACTTACCAACCTTGTCAATGACATTTGTAGGACCATCACCAGATTTCTCCCCTCCTTGCATAGTAGAGCTTAAATTGATCTCCATTCCTATGCACTTTCCTGTTCATATGTAAAGCACAAGGAGAAAAAAAAGCATATCACTAATGCAGCTAATTCTCAGCATCTTGAAGCAATTGACACAAGTACATGAATTAACTCATCACTTTATATCACATACTTGAGGCAAATGTGCTATTTGGAGTACCTCTTAGTAAGAATAAGTAATTTAAGATCCATTAGTATTTGTAATATTCTGTTTCATTAAAACCACAGTCATCCCTAAATGCAGATGAGTGGAAAGAAGCTATCAACCTCGTGGTTGTACTAGACAAACTTAAAGAACTTAATATTACAGGGTGCTGTGAAAAGGTTTTAATTCAAATACAAGCCAGGCCTTAGGTTTCCAAAAGAGGGTTCTCCTACCTTGGGTTGAAGTTTCTCATAGCTTTCATAAGTTTGAAAATTACAACGTGGATTAGGGGGAGAAAGCAATTCTGGTGTTCAGATTTTAAGCTTTTAATATAACACCAGAGTAGTTTTGCAAAACACTATCTGCTACTTGCGTACCAAAATTCATTCTCCTTTATAATGACCTCAGTGCCTGAGATAATGGGAGAGCTGAAATTATTTTCTAAAATAATAAATACTTCTGTTTTCATTCAAAATTTCCAAATAAATCAGGGCCCCTTTGCCCTGGGCTTGACCTGTAGAACTTTAAGACCAAATCAGTTTCATTTATGATACTGTGTTCTAAGAAGTTTTATAAATAATATAAAAGCAGTGGCTTCAGATTTTAATTAGACTTGTGACAAATCTATAGCACATTAAAATATATATTTGAATGATTTTTTTAAACACTTACTGTACAGACCAAGGAAAGAATCCTGAAAAACTTCTGGAAAAAAAGAATGTTCTTTTTCTCCTCAGTTCAGTCACATTCAATCCTCAAGAAGTTCCTCAACTTTAAAAAGCTATTTTTGTCTAAGCAGTAAAGGTAGAAATGTTACAGAAGTCACAGGAATTTCTGGAAAAACTAAATCCTTTCACTGTGCTGCCTAATTTAGTCTTAAGTCTTTTCCAAATGTTGAAATACACTTTCGGGGCCACAGACCTCACAGTTCATACAGAACTGGGATGCCTGCAGGTAATGGCTGTTGGATGAATGAGAGATGGGCACTATTTCACTGCTGAGGAAGGCACAGTTGGGTTCTGGCTAACACAGAGTACAGCCTGCCTTCCACCCTTCACCCAGGGCCCAGCCCAACCTTCCCAGAACCCCTGATTTAGGAGAAGCTGCCATCCAGGAAAGGAACTGATCAATGCATGGAGACACAAAAGTGCGTCTGTGATGACAACACGGTGCTTCTGGGGGGAATGTCCCAAGAGACTGTTGGCACACAACGTTCTTCCCTTGGAAGAAAAATCACTTCCTGCTTGACAAACTGTACGTGGTAAGACCTTGTGTCCTGCTGAAATAGCAACGTAGAGCTGAACTGAAGTCGCTGTTACCCTGGCTGACAGGCTTGTAGACAGCTGTGTCAAAAAGAGTAGGTGTCCTGGCTAGGCACGTTAAGAGCATGAAATGTATCCCATGACTACTCTATATCCATCATATGGCTTAGGTCAGGGCTAGATTAACACCAAAAGATCCAAAAAATAATTTCTATAACCAAACAAAGGCACTGGATTCTGGTGAATCAGGATTAGTGTTCTGCAGCTGTAGGGGAGACACTTTATAATTAAGCCAGCACCCTCCAGCAGATCTCAGCTGGAAGTACCAGCAGTCTTAGGCAAAAACTGGTTCGAAACCAGCCTTGCTTCCGGCTGAATAGCTCTGCTGGTGATGAAGGAAAGTCTGTGTGTTTCTATGGCTCCCACACAGCAAAAGCCCACCTAGAATATCTGAAAATGTGGACCTAATACGTCTTTATTTTCTTGCTTTTCATTTCTCTGCAAGATTTATGATTCTGGAAAAAAAAAAAAAAAAGGCCTATTTACAAGAGTGGTTGCAAAGTTAGCCATTAATTTTCTGCTCAAATGCGTGGACACAGTGCAAAATCATCCTTAAGGGACAGAGCAGAAGTCAGGTTAAATCTGAAATTCCTATGCTGGTCACTTTTCTAGGTTACCAGTCCATGTACAGAGGTAATAGCTGGGTAGATCCTTGTCAGGAACAAGGCCTGGCCTGCCTGGATTTCAAGAGGTTTGCAAAAACCATTGACCTAAAATTTGAGGCAAGCTAAGTAGGATCTTCCACCTGACTCATAAGCATTCCACATCAATATCTCTGATAAATGTCTCAAGCATTTGAACATAGAAATAATACCAAGGGTACTTTCCTCACAGCTGAATCAAGCTGTGACAACAGATCCTAAAAGTGGATATTTTTGTAATACTTTATCTTGTAACTGTCCTTTTCTTTTAATGTCTACTTGTGCAGGGAAGAACAGTAAAGTCCTTTCATGTTGAACATGTTTAAGGGCAGTTGGTTGTTTATTTCCCTGAAGCTGTGTAGTGTTTCTGCATCACGGTGAGACCGAGGTTTGTGTCAGGCAAATTCCACAGTGGTGTTATTTTTAAAATCATGTCTGATGTTAGTTTACCCTGGCTGACAGAAATGACCCCCTTTCCCATCTCTGCATTCCTACACAATCTGGCCAGCAATAGCTGAAATTTGATAGCACACACAGGTATAAATTTAGTCAACTGTTGGATTTTGGCAGTTTCTTGGCCACAACCTGTGGAGTCCACAGGCCTAAAATGAGAGTGATAGAGCAGCTTGCCATTCCTAGAGCTCTTATTTTAGACTCTCTAAAATAAAGTGCACCTTCTTATTTAGTTGCTTCACACTTGGTTCAGATTTGAAAGAGATCTTGGCAACTCTGAGAGCCATGAAACATTTAAAAATGATTAATAAGACTGCACACTTGGAGCAAAGGATGACTCCTGCAGGACTCTGCCTACATTTCATGTTAGCATCAGATAACAATTCATCCAAGTAAAGAAGATAACTAGCAGATTTTTCCTATGCTTCCATAAGAAAGTCTAAACAGCAGGAATAACAAAGTGCTTAAACACACAATGTTTTCAGAACAAAACAGATTTTAAAAAACCCAGTCTCTTAAAGAAAACAAACCTATGAATATTGTAAGTCTCTGCTCAGGTATCTAAATCTAACATGCCTAAAGACATGCAACATTAACCTGCCTTTTCGTTTCCCATGATCTCCTCAGCTGCCGGGGTGACACATGCCCTTCCCGCTTGCTCTCATCCTGGAGAGCCCGTTCCCTGCACGTCTCAGTGCCACTGACACAGGAGACTGTGCTTCTTCAGGCCACCTCCCAGGGCTCTGGATATCAAGGTATCACAGCCAAATCTCACAGTTACCTCTGGCACTGTGACCCTGTCACCCTGGAGCTGACTCTGTGCCAGCCTGTGTCCGGCAGGTCCCCGGGCGGTGCCGCTGCCCAGGCACGGGAGGGGGATCCTGTTCCCTCACAGATGGCCTGTGTCTGCTGCATGCAGCCAAGGGACGTGTACCACTAAAAGGCAAGATGTTTGGCTGGAGGCTTGCAGGCTGGTACAACCTGATCAGGCTGGGTACTGCCACACATCTGTGTGCTGTTCCCGAGAATCACTGCAGTGGTCCTCAGGAGCAGGCTGGCCCTCACTGCTGTGACCTGTTACAGCTGTGTTGACACATTGCCTTTTCCCCTTTTATGTTGTCAGCATCTTTACTGAGAAAACCCCACTGGTGCTTTCCATGCCACCTGTGTAGTTTATAATTTTTCCCCCTTACAATGCATTTCTTTGCTGTAATTTTGGATAAATTTTCTCCTTCGCTTGTCTGTGCTTTTTACCAGCAGCACACTATGAAGACAGTCCTAGCCACTTGGTAATGCCAGTGGCAAAGTTGCCCTTGTTTCCTTAGCGCAGAAAGCTGCCTGTGCTCACACTGGAAAAGACTACACCCTCAGAAATCTACTGCTGCTTTTGTGCCCATCCAGCATTTCTCTTTCCTCCCTTTGGGAATAGCAGTCACAATCAGCAGTTACTTGGCCACAAACCTGTGCAGTTCATGGGCTTAAAATGAGACCAACAGAGCAGCTTGCAATTCCTAGAGCTCCTATTTTAGGCTCTCTCCAAACTCAAGTGGACTTTCTTACTTTGTCACTTCACACTCAGTTTTGAAAGAGATTTTGGCAAGAGATCTTGCAGTCCCCTTACTGTGTGTGAGGAAGTGAAAGCATTTACTGTGATAGCAATGCCTTACCCAAAGAGGCCAAGAGACAAGGAACTCTGAGCTAGTCAAACTGCTGAGATTGAAACAGATTTATAAAAACATCTGTATGTATTTATTTGTATGTACATTTACCATCCTCATTTTCCTCCCCTCTGGTAGCCTGATATCCATGCAAGTCTATTCCTTTGTTGCATTTTTGCTTCACTTCCTGTCAAATTATTTCATTTTATTTAGCTTCACCTGTCAAAATACATGATCTAATTCTCTCTGTGATGACCTGCCACTGCTTCTTAGTCTCCAGTGACAGGATGCAGCAACTGCATACCTGCAAAGCCTGTGCCATGGAAATCACCTGGGCACCTTTACATACACACAAGCAGAGAAGACACACCCAGACTGGAGTGCCTTGAACCAGCTTAGCTCTGCTCTCAGGTGTTGCCAAACAAGAAACCTCCTCTGCCCACAAGCATGGTCCTTTCACATCTTTCATCTCTGGGTTGCCAAATGATCAATGTGCAGAGTCTAACACAATGGACACCACCATCTCTCTGAGTTTATCCCTCACCTAAAACTTCCTCTGGGGGGACTTATGTAGGGTTTTTTTTTGGGAGTGAAACAGCATTCTGGTGTAATGTAATATGTTATGAAATAATTTCTTATTCTATGAATTTACTGCATGCTACCTGACTAACAGCAGCTGCAAAGGAAGGAACTCTCTGTAACACTATGGTATTTATTTTTGTCATTTTTACAGCTGTGATGCTGGTAGCTATAATTTATCTGGCTTCTCAGTCAATGTGCAGAGCTGCCATGGCTCCATGCCACCTTGCAGCACAGGAAGCCCTTGCCTGGCCAGTCCGATGGCTGTCCAGCAAGTCATTACTTGCACTGGGAGTGGTGAAATGCAAAGCCAGAGTGTCCTGAGTAAACAGATCCCTCTTTCATCTCCTCTGCAGAAGTGGGTGAGTGAGAATTGGTGTTAAACAAGACTGCGTTGATGCTGTTCAAAGTGATGAGTTTTACCCTTAATGTTATAGAGACGAAACCCATGTGGTGGCCAGTGATTGATTACCTTCACAAAGCTCATTTTCACTCAGCAGTGGTGAGTTTCAGAAGGGTGATAATAACAGATATCATTGCCTAAGTTCTCTCTCACAGGTTTTCCACTGTCCCATGGAAATCAAAAGGTGATTAATTCCTCTAACAGCTTTTGTGGTACTCTGGAAAAGTTGACATTAAGTAGAAGATACTGCATATTTACCTGTAGGAACCAAAATCCATAATAAGTCTTTAACAATGAAAACTGAGGGTACTACATCAGCAAAGAACTGGAACAATGTCTGTAAGGAAATAGGAACAAGACTCTCAGCAGGGGTTCAGGACCTCCACAGGACCAGGAATGAACAGGAGGTCTGTGTCCATCTGTGAGCTTGTTTGCTTGAAGAAACAGAATCAGAGCTGGAGACTTTGGAAGAATGCTTGTCTGACCTAGGAGGGGCAGGTTACACAACCTGAATAAGGAAAAAATAGATGGCTCACATTACCTGTTAGAAAAGGGAAATGCTCCTCTTTGGGAGCTTTAGCTGGGGTCCTTCCAAGCATGAACCCTCTTAAAAAAGGACAAAACATACAGATTGCCAGAGATCCCGAAGGGGTGAAGGAAACACCTGCTGGGGGCAGTTTGTCAGGAGTGCCCCATCCTCTGTGGCCAGAGGCCCTGTGGTGGCCAAGGCAGGTGCATCCCCCTGTCCTAGGGGGTCAGATTAGCAGCTTGCAAGCAGTACCAACTACAGAGGCAGCAGTGCTGGGTGAGGGCACTGTTATCCCTCATCTTCTCCCGCTTCCATGCGAGCAGCAGCAGCTGCTCAGCCCCCTGCCCCTGGTGCTTGCCTGAGCGGCGCCTCACGGGGTGCGCAGTGTCAGTAGGAAATGGAAGTAATGAGCCTCAATTAAGCAGCTCCCCATACAGTCGTGAATGAACTTGTCCCAGCAAGAGTACCCAGGCCCAGGGGCTCTGCAGGGTGGTTTTGTGATGTGCAGCTGGTTCAAAGCCATTTGTGGAACGCTGAACATTCCTCCTCCCTGTGGGACACACTTGCCCTTTTGAGTACCACACACATAGTAGCTGGGGGGGGCACAAAACAGAGGATATGAATGCCATCCTTTTTTATATTGGCCTGTTTTTATACATGCCTGTTTACCAAGGAGTAAGAATAGACAAAGGGAGAAAAGGTCTCCACCTTCATAAAATCATGAAGGCTTTGGCTGACGTAACACTACTTTTCTCCTGAAACAAAATTTGGGCACCATTTAGCTTTGCTCTCATTACTGTTTATGTAGGACAGCACTTACCTTTACTTAGAGAGCCAGCACAACATTTTGTGTCTTTTCTTCTTCCCAAGTGAGTCTTCAGTGTGGGATTTACATGGTGGCCAGAACTTTTGCAGCCTTTTCCCAGCGGTATATTTCTGCAGTAATATACAGATCTGAAAAGATAAACCATTTATTCCCATTAAGAGTACTTAGGGAGTAAAAAAAAAAAAAAAAAAAAAAAAAGTCTTGTTAAATTCAGTATCATTACACTTTGTGTGTTTTTGAGGTTTTTTTCCACCAGGCCTTTTTAACTCCAGCTGTTTTCATACGAACTGTGCTCCTAAACTTCCAGCCGTGATGGAAAGGGGACATCAACCTCTGATGTCTCTGAGGTTAGGCCACAGAAACTGTGCTTATTTCCTTCAGGGAAGCAGTACTGCTTTCAGCAGGTTTCACACTTTTTGTGACACGTGAGTCACCAAGTTGACTTTTGCTAAAAGAGCATACAGAGTTTGCAGAATTGTACGTATATAAGGTTGTATTCAGTGATTAGAGGAGCAACAGTGTTCACTGCAGAACATCATCCAGCTGGACAACTGCATGATAAAATGACCTTGTGGGGGGACTTTTGGAGTGGGTTTGGGCAGGAGGTGGACCCCTTGCAAGGTGGCATTGAAAGAAGGAGATGAAAAATTTAATTAATTCAAGGGTTCCAGGTATTTTAGGAAAGGTTTTTCCTGACTGACAGTAGGACAATGTTTGCATAATTGCCCAAGCATGCAGCCTTTGAATAATAATAATAATATTGCTGTTCTCTGAGATACACTTTGTTTTCAGAAGTGACCTGATATCAGCAGAAGCAAAAGACTCATTTTCACAGTTACTTCCAAACAAAAATAATTATGGGAATGCATGAAGAAATTAAAATCTATTACTGGCAGTTTGTGCTAAGAAACTAAACATTCCCTAAAGCTAGACAATTTCAACCATTTCAGTTTGGTTTTGTTATGGTTGGTTACCCTCTCTGTATCACTATTTAGGCCTGAGATCTCTTCTTTGTCTGCTCTAATCCCATTCTTTTGCTGTCTTCCATCATGCTACAGATATTCTATGTCCTAGACAATGTGTATATTCAATAAATGTAATTAAAATGTAACTACAACCATCTTTTTCATTTTCCTTATCACTAAAAAAATTACATATTGAACCCTAACAAACTTTATGTTTCTCATTTTGAGTCTTATGCAGTATCCGCTGAAGACAGATAGGATAATTTCCCACGAATACAGCAAACACTGGTACAAATAATATAGCAACATAAAAGAAAGCCCGTTTAAAAACTGCAGGAATGTGAGAATCTCTTTGACTGAGGATGTGCAACCCCCAAATCACTGAGGAACCTACTCATCACCTTTCAAGCTTCCTGATAACACCACCCAAAGAAAGAGAAGCTTCTTTTCTCTGTTCTATCAGTATTTTGAGCTGCCTAGAAAATACTGACTACAAATTATCTTTCCATATGTTTGTTCCTTCCAAAAAGAGCAAACCAGCAAATGGTTTAACAAGCCGTTGTTAAGCCCCGTTAAGCCATTTTGGGGGGATCACCTTCAGAGGCTCCTAAGATTTATTTGTTCACCATATTTTTTGAAAGTTCATCAGCAAAGTGTTTCTGAAAGAACAACAGAGCATCTTTTTCTGGTGCTGTAAGTGGGAAAGCAAACCCAGGTACCAGAGCTCTGTGTCTGTCCTCTTTCCTTCAGTGAGTTACAGCACCACGGCAGCACTACCAAGCCCTGACAGGCTTGGAGAGTGTCACCAAACTGTCCATCAGCCAGTGGGGAAGCATCTGACAGTGAGTTGGAACCAAAGGGAGTGAGGGAGACAATATTTACCTCGAGTGCTGAGCAGTCAGGGAAGATAAGTGCTGTAATCTGTGGCTCCACACAGCGACCTTCTTGGCTACATTCGGTTCTCACTGACACTTCCTGGGCTTCCACCACCGTGACCAAGGGAGGAATGGGCACCTCCTCTGCTCCAATTCTGTCTCTATAAAGAGCTATGGATGAAGCTGTCCTCTGCCTCAAGGTTGAGGGCCAGTCTGCTGTTGCCATTTATGCCATCAACACCATCAAGGAGGAAGATGTTGCAGTAGGTCTGACCTAGTGTTTAGTTTGAGGTACGCTGTCAGTCAGCTGCTCAGCCTGGTTCCTCTCCAAATCAGCTGGTAGGAAATGAGGGTAAAAAAGAATGTACTTGGCAATGAATCCTA
>VWZT01013859.1:208178-433178 GCA_013397055.1 Pachycephala philippinensis | reverse complement strand
AAAGAGAGGTGGTCAAAATGCAAGCTGAATTGGGAGTTAATGGGACTCATTATGTCGGCTGCATGTTAGTAATGTCTCCTTCTCTACCAGAAAAACAAGCAGAAATAGACACAGAAAAGCAAAACCCACTTAAACAAATGCCTGTTAAAATCCCTGTGAGGAGAATGCATTTGCTCTGAACAGACACAAACACATCAATTAATACAGTGGAAGCCACTTATACAAATACACGTTAAGAAATAAACTGGGAAAATGAAGGAACTTCTGACAAAAGATGTCAGATGCTGTTGAAAGGAATAAATCTATTTAAAAGACAACATATTTTTCAAATGCAGCAAGTCAAAATAGAAGGAATAATAGGAAGAATGCCTCTGAAGAATTAATGTTAAATAAAAAAAAAAAAATCTTTCTCTTCCTTCTTCTTTTCCTCCTCTCCAAAAAAGGAATCAAGATGAGAGTTTCTTTAATAAGCATTTCTCTGGGAACTTAATGAATACATTTGAATGACTTTCCTTATTCGCTGGTCCTTTCTTATTGAATTGGTCAGACAAAGGTCTAATTTGGGAGTTTTTTTACTTAAAGGAGCTCTTTCTTTCTGATACTTCTTTTGGGCCAGCATGGGTTCAGGATTTTCCGCTCCTTATGCAATTCGCTCCCTCTGGTCCCTTTCTTATTTTAGTTATTTCAAAAAATGTTAGGATCCACTTGTTATTAGAAGTTCCTTTCTTATGGCTTCCAATCTGCATAGGTGCCTACATTCTCACATTCCCTGCAGAATTCATGGCAGTTATTGTATATGAGCTATAATTCAAACAGGAAGGATCACAATGTAGCTTTTCACCAGAATATGTTTGTGTGCATTTTCCAGGGCTTGTTTAATGCTTATTTAATTTCAGGGTTTAAATTAATCTGTATGTCTACGGATTTTTTCTGTGTGCCTGCAAGTGCCTTTCAGGAGGCCTTTCTTTAGACTTTTAGACTTCCCACTCAAATTTGATGGATTGAAGTGTTCCAAGTGTCCGAATTTGAAGGGAACATCCAAACGTCAGATTCCTTTAGCGTTTCTGTAGCAAGTAATGAATGCCTTTTGTTACATCAGCCCTAATTTTTCCGGGCTCTCTCCTGCTTCCTTTCACCAGCCTCCTGTCCACTTCTTTGACAGTTTTCTCACTCTCCACCCTGGCAAGCCAACCTCTGTTCCCAAAAAGCTTTCTGCTGGTCTCTCTCAGGGGTACCCATCCGTACATCAATGATCTGCATGCTCCATCGGCATTCATTAATTTATTTCCTCAGCACCTATATTAGGCATGGAATATTACATCAGTCTGGCAGAGAGGGAGCTGAAACAGAGACAAGCAACTGAGTCACCCAAGGGCACTCAGAAAATTTGCTCGAGGGCCAGAAATCTCATCCCAGCTTTCATTTCTTAAACACAGACAGTACTGAGTAAATTTCCTAAGTGGTCCTAATCCAGCAAAAAGAGCAAGATACAAATTCAGACATTCTGAAGTTGTGCCTAACCACAAAATACCAGCATCTTACTACGTGAGCTATCTTTTCTAGCTCTCCAGAAGAAAACAGCTTAGCAACTAATAAGTAAGGCCATTAAAAGCGGATTAAATTTGAGGAAATGTGAGAGATTCTTTCTGTAAGGGGCAAGGAGGCTCCTGAGCACAGACTAGCACGCCACACTTACCTTTCTTATTGAAGCTGACCTAGTTATGAACTCTCCATTTTGAAAAGGACACACCAAAGAAAACGTGGAGACTGTTGTGAGATAAGAGTTGGTCAGAGGGGAAAGAAAAAGATGCATCAGCACAATAAAATAATTGGCCAGGCAGTAGCATTGCTGGAAAGGACTGAAAAGAGCCCTGGATCATGAATGTATCAAGGAATCAGCAATACTGTTACCAAAACAAAAAAGTGAGAAGTTTGCAAGGCATAAATAGAGTTGCCATGTAAGAAAGGAAGGGGAGAAGGAAAATATGCTCCAATAAAAAAAACCAAAAAACTGGGATAGAAAGGATTTCTAATCTTTCAGGCCTCTCCAGCACCATCTCTCTAGGATGGTTATAGCATCTTTCTGGCCTTAGGTAGGTGTTGGTTAGGGGCAATCTGGATCACCAGACTAGAACTACAGAAAGAGTGAAGAACTCTGTTTTCTGACTAGAATAAAATCATAGGCATCTGCCAATTCCACTGTTTCTGTAGTGCCTTCTAAATGTGTCAGTCACAGATAAATCTGACCGCGTACTTACTCTGAAAGATCAAAAGCTATAGATTCAGATATTTTGTTTTGAAAATAAGAAACACTCCAATTTTTGTTTCAACCTGTTTAGGTTTCTTCATTCTGCTTGCTTCTGGTGGTTACTTTTTGGACACACGGAGTGTGGCAAATTGCCCCTGGAGTAAAGACAGAAAAACTCCAAACATGGTGGAGACAGAAGATGTAAAGGAGTACTCACATGACAGAAATGTGTCTGTCTTAAGTTGGTTCTTCTGGCTGTTACTAAGGCATGACTGCCCACATGCTATTTGAGCTGCAAAATAGAGCAAAGAGAGTCATAGGAATAACAAGACCTTCTGCTTCTAACAAAAATATTGCTGTTTATAGCAGGGAAGCCCTCTAAAACACATTTGCACAGCACTTAGCACAATGAGCCCTGGTCTTCAGTGATACAACAGTAATAACTGTCAATAGCACTGTTTATGGACATTTTCTCTTTTCAACAACATAAGGGTGCTTTTCTAATCCACAAAGGCTATAAACTTGAACTATTGCACTATTTCTAAGGGCAGAAGTGAGACCAGAGATCAGGCAGATGAAGCGTGTCTTTTGTGATTTATCTGCTCGCTGCCACCACCACCTTCTTTCTGCAGTGAAGCCATAAGGAGGGGATCATCAGTGCTTAACTCAAATGTAAATAAGTATAACATCTTCTGGAGGCCCAAGCAATAATCCCATCCAGACAGACACAAAAATTGGTACGACTGGGAAGCATAAGCCATCTACACTTCCTGTATAGGGCAGCTATAGGGTAATTTAACAGGAAAAGTACAGCCTTTGTTCTGTGAAAAATCAACATAAGATGAACTAGGAAGAAAGCACAGACATCTATGGTAGGAGACAATCCCACGAGTCCCAGGGGACAGACCAGCCAGCCTGATGTGGCACAGGTCTTCCCCTCCCCAGACTTGAGCTATAAAGTCCATGGCATTAACGAATTTTTTGGCTTCTGTTAATCTCTAGTAGTTTAACACACCCCGTGTTTTTTTCCCCAGGACAGGCTGCCTTCCACAGTATGGCCCTAAGGAAAGGGAAAAAAAAATTTCCAAATTCTGTACTGCCATTCAGAGAGAAAAGGCAAGTCAACAGCCACAGAAGAAAGAAATGTCATTGAAATTTTGTTGTGTTGAATAACTTAAATGAGATCATAAGCTACTATAATATATTGATTTTTTTGCATTTCCTGGGAGGATGCCATTTGAAGGAGACAAGGTGCTTTCTATTTGCTTTCAGGCATTATTTAACACCAAGTGTTACTCTTCTATGTAAAAATTCAGCTGTGTGCCAGTAACTTGATGAGCATCCTTTTGCCATATCCACAGGGATATAAAATGGTCATACAGCTCGGAGCTCCATACCATGCAGTAAGTTTTCTTATAAATTCCTGTGACCTACAAAAAACATTTTGTATGTGAATATCTTCAATAGATTGATCTAGTTTCCCTTAATATTTTATGACCATGTATGTTTAACAGGGAAGATGCTTATAGTGACAGCATTTTATACCCTTTAATTACACAGTAAATATTCCAAATGCAGCTCCATGGTTTCTTACAGGAAACAGCAATAGCAGTAGCAGTTACAAAAGTGAATGAAGCAAGGAATAGGTTATTCATTCCCTGCACAGAACAGAAGACACAGCATAGGAGGAAACAGTTTTCTTTGAACTTTCAATAATGAAGATGCCCATGCAAGTCAAATACATAGCATAGCAAGTTTCAGCTGTTCAGGCTATATCTGGCTTTTCCCCAGGAGTTTTAGTACCAAAAATATCCTTTTTCTGCAACAGTGTTAGTCCAGACCTATATGATTTAGTTTGCTTTCAGAAAAGGGTGTTCCTTTACCTGAGCAACACAGACAAAAGAGGATGAAATGCATGTGTTGTTATTTTCCACATGAATCACTGACACGGTGACTTAATTTTCAAAGAGGATGGAAAAGCAACACTATGGAATCTAGCAAGATGGGCAAAGGAATTTGCAAAAACCTAAGGAATAACTCTTCTGCAGATAGTGACTTAGTGCAGGAAATATCTAATGGCTGATGTTTTGGACCAAACGACCTGCAATCATGAATTCACAATATTACATGCTCTGGAGATTTTTATAGCACTCAGCTGGTAGACTAGGATAGATAACTTCCAGAAAGGTGTATTTGTCCCACCAATAATCAGTACTCCAAAATACATTCAGTTTCTTGTTGATTTTGGAAAAAAAAAACCAAACTGAAATTGAATGACCATTTTGAGAACTTCAGCTAAACTGTAGGCAGAACTCACTGTCTCAAAGGTAAATGTAATCTAATAGAAAATGAAAAAAAAAATTAGAAATACACTTAATCAGTTAGCCCAAAGGTAATATATAGCCTATTGAAGGAGAGTTGTGTAGAATAGGCTTAATCATCACCTCGTGCAAAGAGACCCCACTGATTTTGATGTACCTGTATTTGACTGATCTCAGTGTCAGCTGTGGAATGATCTGATTGCCAGAAGAGTCTTTTGGGTTTTGTCCCTGCAGCCTGGTGTGTGCCACAGCGAGACCCCCTTGCAGGATGGCTGTGGCAGTTCTGATAGAAAATCTGTGCCCGTGTCTCTGTAAATGCTCTCTGTGCCTCTCCCACAGGCCCAGCTGCTGTGCCCAGGGAGTCTGATATGGAGCTGACAGACCAGAAGCACCAGCATCACGTTTTCCATAGGAAGCCATTCTTTGTGCCCAGAGAGCTCCCGCTGGACTCAGCCCCCTTGAATGCTCTTCCAGCGGGCACTGGCTGATGGAGCTAGCTCCTGGGAGAGGGACTGGGTGCAGACTGCTCTTCTAGGAGCATTCCCAGGTGCCACAGCAGGAATGGCTCCCAGCAAGCACCCGAGTGCCCCTGGACCCGTGTAGCTACACGCAGCCTGAAGCGTGTGCTTACAAACAGGGCCAGGGCCACAGCAGCACAGGAACCGAGCTACTGTTACATGTTTACACTGAGTGGAAAGTGGATCCACGAAGCAGCACATATGTCTGTCTGATAGTCGTTAAACAGGGATTTGACTGCAGATCTTCTGGGAAAAATCTAGCGGGAAAGGGCTGAGTATCTGCCTCAGTCTTGGCATGCAATAGTGCAGCTCCATTACCATTAGGGAATTGGCATATGTCTGGAATTAGGCACACTGGCAATCAAGCCACTTCTTTATAAATAACTAAGAAAAGGGAACAAACTGTTTGTTATCAAATTGATTCAGGCATCTGGGACACAGTGGGTGAATACTATTGATTATTTTCATTCAGGTTTTAAAGTGAATTTACTTTGGCCGACTGCTCTCCTTTCATATTTACTTGCCATGAACATTCGAGTGATCAAGTTTTACTTACACAGATGTGACCGTGACCAAGTCCTTTTACCCTTCTGTATTTCCATTTCCTCCTTTTCTCTTACCTGTCTCAGTTATAAACTCAAATAGATTGCATCTATCAGGGTCTATACCTTAATTAATTAAGCACACTGGGCCCTGTCTTCTTTGGGATCACTCCACACAACTCTAATGCAAATCAGAATAACAATAAATTGCGAAAAATGCATTTCCAAGTCTCGTATATGAATTATGTTAGTGGAAAAGGAATTTGAAATTATGAGGTGACATTTGAGCCAGATGCACTTGCTTTCTCACTCATCCAAACACATAACCCATCTGCCCAGTGGTGGTGAGGCCACACTGCTCAGTGTGGGCTACTTGCATCAAATTACTTCCCAGTGGGATTAAAAAAATAGGAAAAAAAACATTCACAAAGGACTGAAAAACCAAAAGCCAGCATGGAACCCCATTCTGATCTGCTCTGAGAAATTTCAAGAGCAGGAAAAACCAACTACTTTTGTCTGATATATTACTTGAACATTACATGTCCAGTTGCACCCCAGTGCTTGTTTAAACTGCTTGAGCAGACAGTTTATAAATAGAAGTAAAACTATAATAAAAAGCTTTTTTTTACTTCTCTGTGGTCAGATATGTATGTGGCCTCTAGGTTCCTTGGTTACAAAGAGTTGTGTATGTATGACTTTTGCCTCCTTTCTTCTTTGGCTCTGCATTTTCCCACACGTTTGCAGGAATTAAATAGCTTGGAGACCTCTCCCTCAGCCAGCTTTGCTGGGGCTCTGCGAGAGGTTCAAGAATGAGTGGAGAGCAACCCACAGAGAATATACCTGTAAAATCCATATTTCCACAGGAACTCTGGGTGTGGCCTTGCAGAAGCTGTTCTGCCCAGGGCACAGGGACAGCACCAGTGCCAAACACAGCTCTGCTCTCTTAGGTGTGGAATGTCAAGCACAGGTATCATTTCTTACATCAAAGCTGCCATCTGAAGCATCCCTCTTCCCAGGACAAGTAAAAGGGAGTGGCGATGCAGAGAAAGACAGTATCTAATGCTTCCTATGGAACAACACCAAAAATGTGCTTTTGGGTAGCCCAAAGGGTAAAAGCCCTTCTGAGAAGCAGCTGCTCAGCAGAGGAGGCCCAGCACCCATTCCTTGCCACTTACCACTTCCAATGGACAGGCAGTTCAGCCTTCTAGACCCCAAATCCCAGGGTCAGAGAGAATACACAGTCCTGAAGAGCATCTCATCCTGTATTATTTAAACCCTTTACTAACAAGGGCCAGATTCTCAGCTGCTGTAAATTGAGAACTCACTCACTGAACTCACTCAAGGCAGGTAAACTTAAACCAGCTGAGGATGGTTTAGCCAATACAACTTCTGAGTGCACTTACTCAATAACGAAAAAGAGAGAAAAATGTACTTGGTTCTTGGGGGATATTTGGGTTGTATTTCTGGGGTTTGTGTTAGCTTTTTCTTGGAATTTTTTCTTTTAGGAAGGAGGAGTGAAGTGAGAGGAATTGTGCTTGGCCTGCTTGGGAGTTGCAGAGTTGAAGTTGGGAAGCAATGCAAAAGAGCACTATAATAAGTAGAGAGTGCCAAATGAAATGCTGGGTTTTCTGCTGTGGATGAAGAAACTAAATACAATATTCATGTTACCTCAGTTTCTTCCATTGCTCCAGACAAAACCATTGCCAAGACAAAATAACCCCCTCTGCTATTGCATAAACTCTTCATGTGCAGTTATTTGTACTAGCCAAACAGAAAGAAATTAGTCCCATTTTGAGCACTGAATGTGTGGCCAGAGATTTCATTATACTGTTACCATTTGGGACAAATATGCAGGAAGAAAAGAACTACTCTGCCAGGATTTCAAACTGTAATGTACGTTTAAAATTTAGCTCGTGACTTCCAAATGCCATTGTGAGGTTTTTTCCCCATGTTTCACCCTGGAGGCATCATGTTGTGAGTTCAGCAGGCAAAATGCTGCCATGACTTATACCTCATCAGATCAAAGGCGTTGCACAGAGTGCCAGGGATGGATATGATTCCTTGGACTAATTTTATTATTATAACTCCACTGACTTCAGGGCGTTACACCAATGATGGATTTGGCTTATCATGCAGCAAATGAAGCTTAGCATCTTTTGTTCCAAGTCTTCCTTTCTATCCACCTCCTCTGCTACCACCTGCTATTACTCTTTGGGTATGTTTACACCACATATTGCAAACAGCCATGAGCAAGCTCTGCCCACGCTCCAATCTGACAGAAGCCATGTGATTGCACTGGCACCAAGCCTGAGCTAATAATCCCTCATGAGAAGGATTTTTTTCAGAGAGTAGCACGAGGACGATGAGTGTACATCTATCCATACAGTATCAACATGCCCAAAGACTAATCTATGCTGGAAATCTCTTTACAGGTCTGGAATCTTCTCCTTCCTTCTTTGTTTTTCCCATGCCCTATAAAGAGGTCTTGTACCTGCACTCATAATCCCCACAGTCAGAAAAATGCTCCTGAGTGCTACAGAGAATTGCTGCCTTCACTTGTTGGTGCAGAGCCCTTCGGTACTGCTCAGGCCTGGATACTGAGCTTTCTTCTCTACCAGTTTAAACAGGTTTTTCACCCAAAGGGTTGACAAAATGATCCCACATCATATCATATGTGCCTCCCTTTCTTTCTACTGCTGCAGTGCTTTTCTTTGCCTTCTGCACCAACATCACTAAGGCTTGTTGATGGTGCCCCTCCTGCACATGGCTCATCACCCTCTTTGCAGCAATACCCATTAAATTGCCTGGGTTCTTATTTGGCAGCCTCATCTTTTGCTTTCCAAGACCTGGCAGAGCACTCCTTGGGGTCTCACTGCTCCACCATATCCCTGCCCTGTGCTGTGGTGAAGACAAACCTGTAAACACCACCATGACTGGGCCTCCACAGCTGGAAGGGAACAGCCAGACCCAAGGCCTTGTGGTGTCTGTGAGGGTGTATCACATAATTTTCATCTCTTGAAATTTATTTCCTCTGATGTAGGGAGCAGCTGGATGCTTCATATTTTCAAACAATTTAAAGCTACGTAAATTTTTACTTTACTTTTGTTATCAGTTTAAATGAATGACCACACACCAGGATTATCCAGGTCGTTATCCCAGTCCTTGATGGTTTCCTACACAATATTCAGTCACACACTCCTGACTCAGACACTTTGGGTTGCTCTGCAGCTACACAGAGATCTCATGGCTTCAGCACCTGTACTTGTAAACTCAGTCTGTGCATGTACGTTCCCATTTCTCTGCATTGCTCAGTAATATGAAATTCCTTCCTCTGTCCCAAATACAGGGTGGAACCAGGAAACAGTTCCAGGGCAAGAGGCACTTCTTTTAAAATCAATGATTTGCATGCCCACGCAGTATTTTTGCATTAATGGAAACCAAAAGAGAAGCCACCACTGGTTTTCCATGAGCTTTACCTTTACTAATAGCTTTGCAAAAATTTGGCCTGTAGAGGAAAGTTCCCAAATTAAACACAACCAGCAAAGGAATGTGGCTCAAGAGAGAAGAGTCAAGTAAAGTGTGTAGAAGCACATCAAGGAGATAGAAATAAGATAAACATTTTACTTTCCTCAAAACCAGCAATGAAAATATTCTGAAAATTAACATTTTTTGTGCATCTTCATGGTCACATTTACTATCCTTTCAATAACTTTGTCAATATTAAAAGTTTTTAAGTCCAGAGGATGCAGTATCACTCCATCTTTCTTCAAATCTGAGACTGCTAATGAAAGACCTTGTAAAAGTTATGTGGAGTTTGTGTTGGCAAGGGATTACAGAGATGCCTTTCCAGAGCTTAGCAGTAGCTCATGAATTGTCCATTGATGCAGGCAAAGGGAGACAGAGAATCCAAATATCACTCCACACTCCAACTTGTGTTTTTTTCCCATGGGCTGCTGTTTCCAGTGAACAGCTCCACTTCACAGTGATAAAGAAAAATGATTTAAAAGCCACTTGATCTGTGTTGTCTCCATTCAAAAAGAATCTAACCTGATTTATTGTTCCTCAAATGGCTGAAACACTACTTTGCTTAATGTCATTAAAAACCTGATATCGGCACCCAGCCCTAATAAAAGCACCGGGAACATGGTAGTAACCTACCCATAGAAAGAAAATGAAGCTGTCATTTTTCAATATAATTAAACCTGGTTTCAAAAATCCAAAGGTCTGTAATATGAATTACACTAATTACTTCTTGTGGTTTAAACATTGATTCCAATGTTAAATTTAATGGACTTAATGGATGTTGCTTTTCCCATCAGGCTGGTGGCTGATGTTTGTCTTGTTTCTTGACCACTTATAGATTTCTGGTGACCCTTTAAACGTATTACAATCGGCAGCCTGCTCATTCTTCGTGCATGAGAGTACTACTATTACTTTCCATGGATAATCCCAGCTTCCATGTAACCTGTCTCTCAGAGTTATTTTTGGCAGCCAAAAGCATACATACCCCAGGAAATAGAAAAAGAGATCATTGGACTAAATTTTCAGAAATGTGCAAGCAATTAATTTTGCCTGGGCAGTATGCGAAATCCAAACAAACATTAGGAAATAGCAAAACGTGCAAAAATTCGCAGAGCAGAAGTGCTGCTGTTCGCTGCACACCAGGCCCTTTCCTGCATTTCTTCATTGCTGAGCAGAGTCAAAACAGAGAAGCAGGCATGCTGAACCTAGTTCTGAACTCCAACTCGTGTTGGAATCAGAAGCTGTTGGAATCCATGGAAAAAAACTTTGGAACCAGGTTCCCTCTTGAACTTTGTGCTTACCCAGAAAACACCAAAAGGAATGCTCGGGTTGAACAAATAAGAAATACATTACAAATAACAAACTGTGGGCTTTCTGTTGACTTAATGACAGAACCCCCACGGACTTCAAGGAGAGTCAGATGAGATACATTTCATGTGTGATCAATGGGAGAAAAGGACCAGCTCTGTGTTTGGGCTCACACCCAAGAGACACCCTGAGAGGGTAATGTTTGATGCTTTGGTTCTCTTCAGGAGCTGGAATTAATCAATGTTGTGTCCAGGCAAGATGATGTGGCTTGTTCCACTGTTAAGAACACAGACAAAGCCCAGACCACAGAGAGTGCCTTCATATGAATTTTTAAGGTTCTACTTGGGAGAGAAAGCCTAATCCTGAAGATTCGGGTGTAAATAACAAGGAGTGCTGGTTTCTTCATATTCTGGGAAACAAGGCCATATATATCACAATTGCTGAAGGCATCCTAGGCTAAGGTTGAAACAGCAGAATGCCTGTTTTCCCACCAAACGGCTTCTACATTTGCTTTCTACAGACAAGGGAACATTGATATCAAAAAGGAATCAGTACCTTGAGATATTTGCACCACTTCTATTACTGCAGCAGACACTCTAGATTCTACATGAGAGGTAGTTGGTAAAAATGGAAGAGAAGTCTACAACTATTTGTAAATTCAGTCTATCAGGGCACCTACAGCTGCAGTGAAGTCAAGCAGAAGAGTTTGCTACAACCAAAGAATTGCCATTTGTGGCTCAGGACAACAGAATTATTACACATTTATCTATGGCAGTCTCGTTACAGTGGTGATGCCAAGGGGGAATCATCGTTCAGCAAGATGATCTTCCTCCTTCTCTCTATTTGTGGTACATTCCTGAGCAAAGCTGTGCTGCTGTATTTGTCACTGGCTGTGCCTGAATCTGTAACTGGTATGACTTTTAAAAGAATAACATTAGCACGGAGGAATCCTGCCAGCACCTAAATGACTATTCCTATCCAGGGCCTAAAACATCTGTGCATAAGTAAAAATATATATGTAATCCATATGTGGATTGAAAGATTTGACAGAGTCAAAACACACAGCTCTAGGAAAACCTTGTTATGCTAAGGGCCAAGTAATCAGCATGTATAAACTTGCATGATTTCACTGACACCAGCGATGCTCTGCTGATTCACATCGGCTGAGGAGCCTCGTCTCATAAGTATATTTTTCTTCCTGTATGGGAATTCACTCAGCCCAGAATTAAAGAGTATAACATAATCCTTAAAGAAAAGGGAGAAGATTTTGGAGAGGTAATTTAATTCTTTCAATTTATGAATTCAAGTCAAATTAGAACACGCTGAGGATTTCCTACTCAAGAGGGAAAACTTTTCTAGATGTTTAAAAAAACCTTTGGACTGAACTGCCAGCACTGGCCTTCTGGCCAAGACCTAATAAGAGGAGACAGAGCATGACCTATTATGTCTCAGAGTTTGACTGAATGGAGACTTTTGGCAGGTGTGTACTGGCATGTGCAGCTCCTATGTAAACCCTGCAGTTTTATGATTGCATGAAACCTTTTTATAGCCAGAAGACATTTGAGTTTGTAACACGTGCCTTTCCAGACTAGATAGTAATGGAATTACTGATTATTTTCCATCTCCATATCAAGATGCAAAGATGACAGGTTAACAAATCCTTCTCCTTTCCAAGGTAACTCTGCAAGAAAATAAGCAATGGAAATAGCTGGAGAAAATGGTTCTCCAGTCATCATTACTGGTCACAGCCCAAAGTCAAACATGCCCAACCATCAAAATTTCACTCTGTTTTGACATTTGATGATGATGATGTGTTGGTCTCATTACTCTTTCTTTCCTCTCCTCCTTTCTAGCAAGGAGAGATGAAAGAAACTCTTTAGAGGAAAGGTAACTCCTGCCACCATGTTACTTTTCAGAACTGCTCAGATAATTTTCTAAACAAATCGTGCAGTTCTGTAGCTTTAACCTTTCTTTTTCCCACCTCTGAGCTACATGTTTTAACCAGCCCATGGACTTGCCTGGAGTCTTTTCTCTGGGAAGACAGCAGCCCCTCATTCCTGCAAGGTCTCCCACAGACCCTCAAGGCAGCGCTGCAGATGGTCATGACCAGCTCTTCATGGGTGCATTGAATTTCCATATCACTTCCTCCCCAATAAAACTGCAGACAGGTGCCCTAGAAAAGGGATGCTCGAGCATTCAGTTAAGCCCACCCTTAAAGTAAAATACATCCCATGGAATAATGCTATTTGCTTCGAGAGAGGTCTGGGAGGACAGAAATTTGATGTGCTCACGACTAATGAGTGCGGTGCAGGCAGCCAAGGTGGGGCCCAGGAAATGCAGTGGCAGGACTCTCAGCCCTGCCCTCATCCTGATGCCTTAGGTTTTAACTTTTGTATTTTTCAAATTCTGTATTCCTAGTGTGTAACTCTGAGGTGTCCTGTAGCCTGTGAGCTGCTGCTCTCTCATGCTGAGACAGACATAACAAAGCCTCTCCAGGCTGCTCTCCAAGGACGCCCAGCCCGTCCTAGGCCCAAAATGTGTAACCCAGCATCTTGAGAAGGGGGGCAAGCTGAGGGGAAATTACATCATTAGCTAAAGTTTAATTGGTAAAATTGGGTTCATCTGCAAATGGACCAAAGCTATAAAAGTGTGAAGAACTCGTGACTCGGGGTCCATCTTGGGTGTAGCCTTTGGCCTGCCCAGGGTGTACCTCTGAAGGCCTTTCAAATAAATATCCACCTTTATTCCTTTACTCCTGTCTAGTCTCTGTTTCTAGGCTGGCCTCTTTAGGCATCAATCCCAGGAACTATTTGGAGTCAGAGCTCTGCCACTTTCTCACTTTTGCCTTACTGAAACAAAGTAACCTAATACCATGTTTTCTCATCTCCTTGGGCATGAGGGAGGACAGATTCTTTAAAATAATGATTTTAATTCACAGCACTTAAAAATAGGCTCTTAACTCTATATGCTGGCATCTAAATAAAAGCAGCCTGACTTTGAGAGGTGCTAAGCATTTGCACCTCCTAGCAATGTGTACACGAACTGTTTTAAAGATCTCCAAAGATACAGATTTTCTTCCCTGCCAATACCATTTCTCTCTCCTTCAATATAATTTTATAGGCCATCCATTCTGACATTACATCAAATTAACACTAAAAACACACCTACCACTTTGGATAGAGCTTTTGAGAACTCACTCTTCCCAACACATGAGGCAGGGTGCCTACTTTGTGTTACAGACAAGTTCACATTTAACTTCGAACATTTGCACGAGTCACGGAGAATTCATTTTGACTTCTGTGTTGTCCTGAACAATGACATTTTCCTGAATCGGGGACAAAGAAAGTCATTGGAAAAGCGGTGACAGCAGAATAGATCATGTTTATGCAGTTTAGCAGGGGCATCTGTTTCTCTAAATGAGACCCAAAAAGAAAAATAATAACCAAGAAAAAAATTTATTCAGTAAGATTTGAAAAAAATAAAACCAACCAAAACCAGAAAAACTTCTCCTGGCTCCTCCAGACAAATTAGCCTATGGAGTCAGGAATGCTAAAGAAAAGGGAGAGTGCATTTCTGTGAATGTGTCTGAGCTTTTATATCACTTCCATTAGGTAATTTTCAAGTAGTGTTGATTTAGCAGTTTCAATTTCATTCAGAAGAGGCTAAACAATGTAAGATGTTAAAGTCTTCCTTTCAGGTTTGCTTTACAATTCAGTATTGCTCTTTCTACTCTTAAGCCTGTGCTCCGATATATAACCAGTTATATATTCCTTATTAAAAATGTACAATGTTTCAGAAAATTGAAATAGTTTTCAAAATTGTCCCCCATTGGTAATTCTGCATTTGATTGTCAAAAATGTTAATCTTTTCTCAGGCCTGAAATTATGAGCCAGCTTTATTGGTCAAAGGCCATAATAATTTGAGCTCTTATTTTATAAACTCATTTCTGCCGAGTGATATCCTGATAGGAGCAAGAATAATAAATCACAAACATGTCCCCCAAGATTGCATTGTAAATGTCAAACTAGACAGGAAATTCTAATTAAAGAAAGGAAATTGCTACAAAGAAGCACTTGATTTTAAAATGAGCTAAGCACAGAATTTTCTAAGCATTTAATTATAGACCAATTTCAACTGACTGCTTTGCTTTTGCAGTCATATTTCTTATTATAACTCTTCTACATAATAACCAAATTTCCGTGCTTACGCTGGTCAGGAGCATTGCTACATAACACTGCATAAGCACAAGGATTACCAACTTTACAGGGACCATTATCACGCTTCAGTGTGATGGACAGCAATATCAGAATTTTAAATCAGTGACAATCTGATTTTAACTCAGCGACCGAGTGGATATCTTTTCATAACAGCAACCGCACCTTTTGGCACCTCACTCTTAAACAAGCAGCTGGACCAGTTCTGAAACACCTGGACTGACAAACGCCTGGATGAGTGAATAATGTGGTCAGGGACAGACACTGCCGTCACAAAAAAAGTCCCTGTGATCCACGAAGGCTGCTGTGGTTCCTATCAATCCAGACAGAGCCTTTTGGTGACATTAAAAAAGGCGCTATTCACTTCCTCTCCAATGCGTGTAAGTCAGAAAAGAAAGGATTTAGGGAGGAAAACAATATGTTCTAGTAACACTGGTCTAGCAAACCACGTAAATATATGGGTTGTTGTGCACTGAGCAACTCAGGACAGCTTTTTTGAGCCCTAAATTCTGCTACCAACCCTTTGTTTTTTACTGATCTTCTGTTTCAAGAGAGTTAACAGGCCTTAAAACCCCTTCTTTCCATCTTCTCAGCCAGACCCAGGAGTTAATCCTCATCTTCCCAACCACCTTTTTCTGCTTCTTGTCAATACCACAGTGGTATAAGTGGTAAGACTGAAGCGCACAGTTCTCTTTTTCTTTAGCATAGCCTAAAACTTTATTGGAAGTAAAATATACTGTATAGCAGCACACTGTATCTTTTTTGATTTGAAAAGACAGATATGCAGAGAAACTTTTCTGCAAGACTGAAGCTGGAGAAAATCCTGTTACACTGAATCCTCATTAGGACCTAGCAAAATTCACTGAATACTTGACACTGCATATTTCCAACTAGTAAGGAATAAATCAAGATGCAGATGGGATCATTTGCACCCGTAAGCTGACTGCAATGGAAATATTATGCTGCTGCAGGAGCAAGATGGAATTGGATAAAGCCTAGTCAACTGGCAAATACTTACCAACCACAGAATTTACTTGTTGCCTTGTGAATCAATATAATGACCTAGAATTTAACTACTCAAACATTTAGGAGAGCAAGGTTAATAGAAGCATTCTGATCTTTTACTTTCCTAGGGAATAAAACCCATTAGACTGGATGAAAACAGTGTCAGCACAGAAACAGCACTTTCTTCAAAGTGTGGATATGTAATTGTAGTGTAACGTAGCCATTATTTGGCACGTGGTCTGAAGACCTCTCAAATAGGTTACCTTTTTAAGTAAAACATGCAAAGGAACACAATCTGTGTGTCTGATAAAATAGATGTCCTGCTGTCCAGCAGAGTTTACTTTCAGATTTCCTCAGCAACCAGAGGTCAGGTGGAATGAGTGGACAAAGAGAAACTGCTCGTCTCAAAGGGAAAATTAAGCTAGTTTGGCTGGAAAGAAGTGCAAAGAAATTGAGTCCGTCAAAAAGATGTGTCTTGGCAAGAGAACTTACAAAAACTAAAAATCAGTGTGAAAAAAGCAGCAAATGTTTTGAGGTTGCTTTCGTTGGGAAGAACTATTGAATTCAAACTAAATGAAGATGTTGTGGATCAAGTACTGTGCATCATCTGTGGGATAGGATTGTATCCCACAGAAAAGGAGAGAGTGAAGCATCTGTGAATAGGTAGGTGCTAAAAGAATAGGATAAGAGGAACCAATAAATGAAGAGCAAGTCATTGTGGGAATCTGTGTGGATGATACAATAGATGGAGAACACCAAAGGGTCCCATAAGGAAGCAGAACCTTTGAAGAAAAGATTCCATGGAAAGATGGGAAACGAAAAAGGAAGAATGAAGCAGTGGATGTACAGAAACAAAAACAAAAAAAAGAACAGGTCCTGTCCTTTGGTAAGGTGTGCAGCAAAAAGGCCATGTTTGCCAAGGTGCCAGCCAGCAGGGCACACGTCTGGGTCAGCAGGAATGTCAGGCTGTGACTGAACAAACCCACTTTGCTGGAGTCAGTACACTGCTCACATGCTGAATCTGAATGTTGGCATAACACATCGAACAACAGCGAGTGGATACCGATGCCACAAAACTTACTTTTGGGTCAGGGTGAATAAATATGTATCTTACTTCCATTGTGCATGATGGGAAGTAACAGTGACTGCAGAGGAGCTGAGGGGAAGGAGGATGGAGATGATGCTGTGATTGAATAAACAGCACAGAAAATAATCATGCCTAATAAAACATGCTCTTACCAGAGCACCTGGAGAATTCTCCTGCTTTGCACAGAGTGTTCCTCATTATTTCCTATTTCTGTTTTCCTTCATGGTTATGGCATTTCCACAGAAGTGGCATTATTAACGCTATGCTTAAATCCTGTCAAGTTAGTCTGAAACCCAGAACAGAGTGGCAATTTTTGCAAAATCATAAATGGAGCTTCTTAGAATTACTGAATTACTTTGCAGAGCATTTTATTACCAGCACAGAAAGGCTGCCCTGGCCAAGCTCTAGCCTGTGTTCAACAGGGTTTTTACCAGCATTAGGGCCTGGGTGTTGATGAGATTAGGGCCAACAGTTGGATGTTGCTTCAGATAAGGCTTCCTTCAGCTAAACCCAGCATTTTTGTCACTTCATCTAATTGCTATTACTTTTTTTCTTATGCATTTCTCATTTCCCCTCTACTCACATTTATTTTTTATATCTTCCTGTGATAAATTCGACCTAAGTCTCCNCATTACATGTGCTTAACTTGAGCAATACTGTGCATGCAACAATTTCACTGCTTGCTAGCAGGGACAGCAGGGCTTAAAACAGGCCCGAGCAGTGCTGGGGATGGCAAGCAGGGGAATTTTGGCTGGTGCTGGGGGCTGACAGGGATTCGCAGTGCCCAAAAAGGGGCTTTTCCAAGGGCAGGAGCTGCCACTTGCCCACCCTCACCTCTTGTACTCCAGCACCAGCCACCCTGTGCAGCTCTGCTGCCTGATAAGCATCTTGTCTCTTTGGAAAGCAATATCTCCTGATTACTGGTGAGCTTCTAGTGGCACGGACAAATTTATTTTGGGAAAAAGAAATACAGTCTGGCATCCCACTCTTGAAAGGCTACTCACCTCACGCAAGGTTTCCATAACAGTAAGGTCAGGAAAGCAACACATCTCTTTGACAGGAAGATAGCACAATACATTTTCTGGCTCTATTACACCGTCTCCATGCAATCTGGACACGGCACTTCATGACTCGTTTGCCTCAGTTTCTCATTTATAAAAATGAAGACAGAAATCCTTCTTGCCTGTTTGGGCTCTGAGCTCCCGGGTACAGGCACAGGCTCAAATGAGGTTTTACAGCACACAGCCCAGCAGGAGCTATGTCTTACTAAAGGCCTTCTTCCATTTTAATACAAACTGGAAACCTGTGTTACTGAAACGCTATTTACATTTGTCACAGTACTCATTAAGTTGTTAGAAATATCAGGTGAGACTATTAGTTACAAAATTTGCAACCAACACCTTATCAGCAATATATATCAAAAGGGGGAGATGTTTAAAATGTCTCCCAAGCACTTCAGGAGGAACTCAGTTTCTGCTGCCCATGTGGAACCCTCTCACTCCGCTCCATTGCCAGGGTGCTGGAATGTGCTGGTATCACCACACAAACACACATTTATATTTCAGCTTTAAAAAATAGGTTTTTTTTAATAACCTGCAGTCTTAGGTACTTGCCATCAGGAAAGCATGCTCGCAGGGGAAGGATCCCAAATTACCTGGCAGGTATGGCTAACGCAGCCCAGGGAATTATTAGTAGCAGCAGATTGCTGTGAAAGTGCAGAATCAAGGCAGAGACACAGTAACATATAAAATGTGTATGTACACACACACACGGAATGAGGGCATTTAAAAAGCCAATGCAACGGCAAAGCTTCTTCCAGTGTACAGGGAAGGGAATTGCTTTGTTTATTGCCATCAGTGCCCCTGTGAATCACAGCCCATATCATTGGAGCAGATGAAAGGCCACAGCTTTAATTCCTCAGGAAAGTCCCACATCAGAACAGTCAAAATTTCAGACAAAGCAAAAATTCCAACAAATGAAAATATCTAACTATATCAAAGTAACTTCTTAGGATATAGTCCCAGCTTCCTTTAAACCAAACACTTTATATCCCATGAAAGCACTTCAGCCTTATGAAAATGAACCATAATGATCATTTTACAAACATCATGATCAAACCAGCTTGTTACCACAATTTTTTTGAGGCTGCTAATTCTCTATTTTCTATCATGAAGGCTATAGTGCTCTGTCACTTGTTAAATCCTGCATCACAAAAATATTTTAAAATAAACCCCATTTTGCCCTTCCTGCACTCATTTTCTTTCTCAATCAGTAACAGAAATAATCAAATTGGTGAGCAAGGCCTGGCCTTGAGTAATAGTTCCAGTATGTTCATACCAGGGGTAAAAAAAATTAGGGTAAAATTTTGTGTTAAAGCATCAGTTCAAACCACAGAGAGATAAGACCCAGGATAGACACTTGGGATAGACAGATCCATAGATTTTGTAGACTAAATGCTGAAATCACACAGAAGGAAATGCTGTCTTATGAGAGGCTTGTGGGATTTAAGTATCAGGAAGAAATTCTTTACTGTGAGGGTGCTGAGGCACTGGAACAGGTTCAGAGAAGCTGTGGATGCCCCATCCCTGGAAGTGTTCAAGGCCAGGTTGGATGGAACTCTGAGAACCCTGGTCTAATTAAACTTGTCCCTGCCCATGGCAAGGGGTTGGAATGAGATGACGTTTAAAGTTCCTTCCAACCCAAACCATCCTATGATTCTATGATTTATCCAGGATCCCCTGGGAAGCACGTGCATAACCAGCAGACTCATTAATGCCAGCCTAAGTTACTGAATAGCCCTTGCTGTTTCACTTCTACGGCTTTTTTCCAGGACATGGCTTTATTCTGTGAGTTATGGTCTCCAGATCAACAGGCTGGAAAGTCACATCACTGTGGTCAGGGGACACGGGCATAATTATCATCTGGGCCATCACTGGGGTGAAATGTGTCATGTGTGTCTCTTTTCTTAGTGGGGGATAGTTTTTCCTACTGAACATGTCCTATTTGAACATGAAATGTCAAGAAATCCAGAGGATCCCAAGCCTGTAAGGGAAATCATAGTCAGGGTACAGGGAAGCTAGCTCAGGTCTTGAGAGTTCTTTTTTACAAAGCTACTGAGCTCAACTAGACATGAAAAAAAAATCTTGGAGATGATGCTGCCTACATATGCCATAAACAGATGTAGAGTTGGAATTTGTCCACATAGCATGAACATTTAAAACTCAGTAGAGGCAGGATATGCAAACAAAGAGAGAAGCTTTGTGTATTCACTCATACATTGACTTATAAAACTCAAGCTGATGGGTCATAAAAATATTTGAAGATGTTTACATGAAAATTTCACTTTGCTTGCAGCAGTTTCAGCAGCATATTCTCCCAATAGACTGTATTATTAAGACAACCTTTTTTCACAATGAGCTGCAAAATGACAGTGCCCAATTCTAGAAGATCTAGGCTGGTTACACAGTCTGAGAAGGCTAATTACTGCTCGCTGGTGCCTTCTGCACAGAGAAAAGAGGAATTTGGCATACTCTCTGGCCATAACAGTAAATAGGATGGTCAAGCCAGTGTTTTCCACCTACATGTCCTCACCCTGTGACAATCAAGCAGCAGAAGAGTCCTCGTTACTGCCACAGCCTTTCTTTCCTCCTCAGGAGTCCCTGTAAGGGCACTCCAGTTTCTCAGAGAGGACAAAAGCTGTGCAGCTACACAAGAATCAAAATGACCATTTTGAGAAAAATCCCAATTTCTCATTTTCTGTTCGTTCCAAACATGATTGAAGAATCAGAAACGTGAATTTTCCCTAGGACAGATATTTTTAGAAAATTCCCCTTTGGAGTACCCCACGGGGAGTGTGTCACACTTCATGTACACATGAGCTTGTGGGGATCCTGGCAGAGTGTGGGTGGCAGCTCAGCCCTCGTGGGGGCTCGGAAGCCAAGGCAGCTCATAGCCCATGAGCCGGGTGGGTAGAACCCATGGGGAGCTTGGGATGTGTGCAGCTCCACAACCCCAGCAGAGGAAAGGCAGCCTGGGGAGGTCAGCAAGCCTCCAGGCAGCCTTTCAGTGATCCCAGGAGTTTGCCAGGGGCTGCCCGGCATGTCAGGCCTCGGCAAAGTGGGGTGGGCATGTTTCCAGACCAGGGATTGTCCCCCAGAACCAGTGTCTCCTAAAGGGAACCACTCTCCCAGAGCCCTCCTCTGAGAGCCAGGCCCACAAATGCCCCACTGGGATCACAATTTCACCTTCTGAGCTTTCCCTCATGATGGAAAGGGGAGCTTTTCCAAGGGGCTCCGTGAGGGCCCTGGACAACCCCAACCAGAGTCTTGGGTACTGTACTGAGCAGCCCAGGCTTCACAGGGCCCTCTGTTGGGTTTGCAGACTCCAGTAAGAGCAAACATTCCCCCAAAACGTCTCATCTACGCTGAAAAATCTAAAATGAAACCTCCAGGACAGCAGCACCAGCAGCATCCATATCACTAGATACAATCCTGACTATTCCTACAATTAATGAACTGAGAAAATTACAGGTAAAATAAAAATGACCGTGTGAAAAAGACCTTGAAAGACATGAAACAGACAATGAGTTTTTTCTGCTTTTTATTTCTCTTTCCCTCCCTTCCGTCACTACAGCTTTATGCATAATTGTTTGGTCAGTTTGTTCTTCCCTGAAACTTTTACTGAAATGGATTAGGTAAACCATGCTCTGAAACAGATTGAAAATGGAAAATATGTAAATATATAGCATATAACTTATAAAACTGTATATATATGTGTGTGGGTGGGTGCTGGAATAAAAAAGCGACTGTTACTTGCTGGTAGAACAACATATCAACAACTGTTGGAGCTGACTTGAAGGTTAAATATTAGGAAGGAATCCAATTTCTCTTGTCTATTCAGCTCAGCGGTGTGTTAGATTGCGGTTGGAGTGTGCTTATGGAGTGTGGGATATGAAGTAGGCTAATCAATCCCTGCTGCTTCATTCTCAGGTTCTTCTTATATCAGGTCCCTGCCCTCAGGCAGCCTTCAGCTTTCCAAAAGCCAATTCCATACAAATAAAAATTGCGACCTGCAGCTAGAGGGTGAAGCTGAGTTTCCCCCTTGTGATTAATCTCTTCTTGGGTGGCTTTCAGAAAAAAAAAAAAAAAAAAAGGAAAAAAAAAAAAGAAAGGGGGGGAAAAAAAAAAAAAAGGAAAGAAAAAAAAAAGGGAAGAGAAAAACCATGCATGCTGCAGCTCTGTGAAAGAGTTTTCCTATTGAATGAGCCCAGTGCTCTGGAGCCAGCTTATCAAATGAAAGAATTCATTTTTTTTAACAGTGCCTCGTGTTGACATTGAGAAAATGAGCTATCAAACACTATGATTAAACTTCAGCTGCCATAATTGTCGTCCGAACAACTGCATGGTGGAACTGAAAGGCTTTTTTTTTTTAACCAGCTCTATATGGTTCACCAGTAATACTCAGTTTAAAAGGTTGTTGCTGCTAGCAAGAGAAACAAGGCTTGAAATTAACTTTTTCCAATCCATAGACAAAATTAAACATAGGTATTTGAGTCACACAAACAACAGGTAAATCAGATGTGCTTTAAATTTCATTTTGAGTCATTTTATCTGCTGAGGGGTAGCTCCAGGGTATTAAAATATCTGAGCATTTTCTTGTTTCACTGCATCTGACTAGATAGGTCCTGCCTTTTATTTTGAGAAAGGCAGATAGACAGACAACAACAAGCACAAGGAAGGGTGCCTTAAATACTCAGTTTGGTGCAAGAGGGGGTAGATGGAAGGGAATCTAAGATTTGTGGCACGTTTTCCCTGCATCTTAAAGATTTAATAGGAGCAGGGGACAATCTAAACCACAATTGCCACACTGCGTGCAATTATTGCTCAGCCTCCTTTTGGGCCTGGACTAGTGCATTCCTTAACTCGAGGCTTACGGGGATGCTGAGTGCTTTATATTATTAAGTATTCTACATTAATTCTCAACAATGTTTTTACGTACATCCTCAAGAGACTGTAGCTCCTCAAGGAGGCTGGAGAAGTCCTGCAGGGAGGGCTGTTAAAGGCAGGGTACCCCTCAGGAAGGTGACACCGCTGGTGACGGCAGCCGTCTGAAATTCTTTGGGAAATGAGCTGTTGCACGATTAAAACCTGCGCTTAAATTTGTATTTAAAAAAAAATAAAATTAAACGTTACATGAACATGCGGTGCAGTGAACACGAAGGAAATAATGACAGGCGTAACTGAGGGCCACAGGTTAGAAGCATATAAATGAAATTTCCTCGCCACTTTTCCGAGGAGCCTCGGCGCTCCTTCCCGAAGGAAGGGTGCGCAGGACGGGGAGGGGGCTGTAAAATGGGACTGTAAACCGGGATGCGGCCGGGGCTGAGGATGCTGCCGGTGCCGGGAAGGAAGAGTTGGCATCCCCAGCAGTGCCGCAGCCCCTGTAAGCAGCCGTGCCACCGCTAGATGTCCGCCCCGGCCCCGCGGGGACCAGCCCGCCCTCGGCATCGCCCTCCGGCTCGCTCCTCCTCCCTCCATCGGGTTAATAGCGCATCATTTTTTGGACAGAAAGGTTTTGGTTCCCCCCCACTCTACCTGCTCAAGCAGGTATTTTTGCGAAGCCAATTATACAACCCGGTCGTCGCTCTGCTTCCTGAACATATGGGGATAACATTTTGAAATAACAATAACATTTTCATCATCTTTGGAGTCTCGCACACTCTGAGCTTTATCCATTTCCAAGAGTACAACTGATAACGTCGAGGGCTTGTTGAGGATACTCAGGGGTTGAGGCTCTTGCTTATAAACCGATTTCATGATCTGAACAGAGCAGCTGGAGGAGCAGTGAGGTGCAAGATGACTTAGACATGGGTAAGAGTTAGGAGCTGAGGTGCAGAGACAGGAACAGCTTCCAGAAAAACAAGCTAAGCAACAGACTGGATGTTGTTGATGAAAAATAACACAGGTCTGCAAAGCTAGGTAATGGCAACTGCTCCATAAAATAATAATAACAATAATAATAATTTAAGAAAAGAATAAAATAAATTATAAATTAATTTCTTAGTATAAAACTAAGAAAACTGAAGTCACTCAGATCGGTTATTCCCATAACTCTTTCAACAGCTCTTTTATCAGCCTAGTTCTGGATTGTTCCCACCTGCTGGACTGCACACACTAAGTTATTATTGTAGGGTTGCTTAGGCATGCTGAGCTGCATTCTCATGTTTGCTATTTGTAGGGTCACTCAGACATGCTGTCTGGATCATGACTATTTTCAAGCACCCTGGGCTGCTGGAAAGGATTCATTTATCCAAAGCAACAGCAAAGATATTTGTGTCAGAAACAAAGATATGAAAAAGGTACTCGAAGCCAAATTCCAGGCCAAGCTGCAGAAGCACTGGGCAGCACATTATTCGCTCATCATAAGCTTTGCAATATGAGAACAGCAAAGTTATAATCAATTAAGAAAACAGAGTCTGACACTGCAATACTCTTAGCTTAAGGAAACCGAATAAAAGATCACAGCTTGTTCAAAAAGCTTATTTTGAAATCTCAGAGTAAATAAGAGGTATAAACACACATCCTTTCAGCTAGGTTTTGGGTGAGCTGTCAGATCTATTTGCTGCTGTGCAGAAAGCTAAATTAGCTTTTAAGATGAGTCTTTCATAAATGGCCTTGGAATTCTCTCTTATTCCTCATTTCCTACATTTGAAATATTTTGATTTAAAGAATCCAGTCTATTGTTCCTGTAATAAACTTAATATTTGCAAAGAGATGAACCTAATATGGTCACTTTTAGTTGAGGACACAGTTTTTATCTTACTCTCAAGGCAATGTCATTGAGTACCACTGCAAGTGAATTCCAGGCAGTCTTGGAGATGGGGTAAACACAGTGCAGGTTGTTTTGGCTTTAGGTTGCTCTTTGACTAGAAAGAAAATACGAAGTTTGGATCAGCTGGTGAAGAGAAAGGAAACTCCTGGCCCCTCTGCACTTGGACACTGTTCCTGAGGACATCAGCTTGCCAGGCTTTTTCTCTAGGTGACAGAAGTGCTGGGCTTTACCTTGCACTCGTTGTGCTAAAACAGCAATAAAACTGTGACAAACTGACAAAAGCAGGTCAATTCACAGCTCAGGCTGACACCACTTTTTCAGCCCATATTGGTCGATTACCAATCAAATTTCAGGTACAGGGGAGAGAGTGGAAGAAAAAGGCAGCATTGAGACACGTCAAGATATGGCAATCACGGCTCCCTTAGGGACCCAGGCAGCTCCACCTCTTCTCTCTGCTTTTTGGCAGCCTCACCACTGCAGGTATGTGTGCGATAGCTGCTGGGAGAAACCCCTGGGGACACCCACAAACCAGGCACCTTACTGACCCCCCAAGCCAGACAGAAGTGAGCCTGCAGAGGAGATCCAGGCACATGCTGTGAGGCTGGGAATGTCAGAACCAGGTTTCTCTGGGCTGCGGAGGGTCCTGGGCTCACAACCTCCCCAGGCACTGGTTAGACTAAAGGCTATCAAGATATTCCCATGCACATCAGTGCATGAGGATCTCTCACATGTCGGGCTGCTTCTCCTTGCCATCCTTTCCCACAATCCCAGAGGAAGGCAACCACTCACACCACACTGATGCCTTAGGTTTTAGCTTTTATATTTCTCAAATTCTGTATTCCCAGTGTGTAACTCTGCAGTGTCCTGTAGCCTGTGAGCTGCTGCTCTCTCATGCTGAGACAGACATAACAAAGCCTCTCCAGGCTGCTCTCCAAGGACACCCAGCCCGGCCTAGGCCCAAAATGTGTAACCCAGCATCTTGAGAAGGGGGGCAAGCTGAGGGGAAATGACGTCATTAGCTAAAGTTTAATTGGTGACATTATGCTGATATGCAAATGGCCCAAACCTATAAAAGTGTGAAGAACTCGTGACTCGGGGTCCATCTTGGGTGTAGCCTTTGGCCTGCCCAGGGTGTGCCTCTGAAGGCCTTTCTAATAAATATCCACCTTTATTCCCTTACTCCTGTCTAGTGTCTGTTTCTAGGTTGGCCTCTTTAGGCATCAACACAGTGTCTCTGCTTTTAAGCTGGCACATTCACCCACTGATAGTTCTTTTTTCACTGTGTTCAAACTTCGGTTAAATTAATACTTTACAGTAAAAAACAGAGCTAATCATATCATTGCTGCGTGAGAATAGCTGTGACTGACAACCTTCCTGAAAACACAAGCCCATGACTCAGTGCACACAACACAATTTGCGAAGGGCTGAAAGAAAACTGCCTGGAAAATAACGTCAAAGTAGAAGAGGAAAAATAATAAGCAGGATAAGAGTATAAGAGGCAAAAAACCCTCTTAGCCCCCAAATATCATCTACTCTCCCACTACAGGTTGTTCAGAGGAAAGAAGGATGCTATTTCCTCCCAGTCAGATTTAACTGAATTCCTATGCGTTTTTACTTTTAATGCAAATTTGTTTGCCTCACATTTTCTGTGTTGCCTACAGAGAAATTACTTTTCTTTTCTCTTTTTGCATTATCAGAATTAAGTGCCTGTCATGGCCCTATGAGCTCCTCTTTCTCAAAAGTGTTAAGAGTGAGGGCTGGACCTTGGCTTTCAGGACCAGCCCCGGATCTCTGAGTCCAGTCTGAGTATTGCAGGGTTAACATCACATAATTCCTTTTATAAATGTACTTTCTGATTGGGAAATGTCACACAATATGGCTGCTGCTATAAAGTAGTAACAAATAAATCCAAGGAGTCTTTTGCCTTTTTAAGGAAACATATAACAAAAGTTAAACAGCTCCCCTCAATTAAACAATGACTAAAACCCATAGCAGCTTCCTTCATCCAAGCCCAAGGCAAAGTTCAGAAAAGTAGCTTGCTTAATCCAAGGGACAAGAATTACTTATCCTTCCTTCCCTGACTCATGCAAGCCACTCAATCATCAAACCTCTTCCTTTCAAAATGAGTTAGTTTGGGGACGGTTGTGGGAAATAAACCTTTATATTGCTTAATCTGATTTCTGTACCAAGTATCTGCACAGGGAGCAACAATGGTAAAAAAACAGAGTTAACCTGTTTCCCACCAAGCTTTCATTGGTGCTTATGCTGATGTTTCTACCACAACATTAAGCAAAATTCGTCTCAGCTTACAAAGAAAAGAGATAATTAGCACTTATATTTTCTTCTATTCCTCTCAGGAAAGCTGAACCAGATGGAGTCACTATCCTAATAAGAGAGTCCAAGGTCTGGGAGAGGGAGTCTGGGAAATAACTCAAATAAAATAGATAGAAAATTCTCAGAAAGGCAATTCAGGCTGCTTGCAGCCACCAGAGACTTCTGAAGCTCCAGAAGCTGGGCACAGAGTGAGAAACCAACAGGTGAATCCTTCCAGAAAAAGCAGAGACATGGATGGAGACATCGAGAGCCAGACATACAATTTGTTCAGTGATATTTACTCTCCAAGTTCCAGGAATGAATTGTGATTACAAATAGTCCTTTCAATGCTACTTGGCAGGTACAAATGTAAGGTGAGTCAGTTTTTATCTCATAGCTGAACAAATAGCTGAACCAGAAAAAAGTACTGAAGACACAGGCCCAAGTGCTCTGACAGTGAATGTAATTGCAGCTATACTGGGCTTTACAGCATTCCACATATTTACATGAGCTGTGTGTAAATGTGCTTGTCCAAGTGGTTTTCCATGGTCAAGAGCCTGTTAGGTTTTCATTATAATTGCAGTTGGTAGCATTGCCAGTTCTTAATGCTGCCTGACGTTTCCCAGCAATTCCAGTTCCTTTAAATTTTGCCAAATATTACCAATCCAAGCTGGAATTGGTATCCTGGATATGTAACACTGTGATGAAATTGTTACCAAACCCAGGTGCCCCTTCCAAGGATGAAATTAAAGGAAAATACACTGCTTGGCCTTTGTTCAATGCATATATACACTTCTCCCCTCAAATTTTATTTCTGTTTGATTTCTACCACCTAATTGCAGTGTTACACTCTTTCCACTACAGAAATTTTGCAATTTAGTGGAAGGAGAGAAGGAGGGGATGTCCCACTGTTAAGACGGTGGGCCTTTCTGCCCACTGAAGGGGATTATGTATCGATCTGCTCCTTATCAATTCTCCTCACACTGGAAGGAGCCTGTGCCTTATCTTTCCAGTTGGACTGGATTCCCTCTCATTTGATCACTGGAGGGAAACCTAGGCATGGCCAAGGGGTGGGACAAGAACATCTGGTCCTGGTTTGTTGAGGACTGTGCAGTAAGGCACATCTCAACAGGAGCAGGGTGTCAGGGCCCTTAGCAAACTGTTCATCACCAATGATTCACTAAGCTGTGTTAATTGACAGAAATTAAAACATACCTGTTAAAAGATCCTCGTGATTGGTTATGTTATTAGGTAGGAGCAATCCCTTAGCTTTGCAAAAATGTTCTACAGTTCTTATGTGTTTGACTTCATTTTCAAGGAGAGAGGATAAAAATAGACGGTCTGCTAAAACAGATTTTATAATAAACTATTATTCTATAAAGTAATTGGAGAGGTTATTAGAGACGATGATTACTTTGCAATTCTATCTAGAGAAATTATTATCAAGGCCTGTCAGCCTGCTTGATGGGACTGCATTTATACCCTTTTTTGGGAACCACCCAGTATGATGGCTGTTCCAAGTCCAGAGGAAGGTTGCCTTGTTAGCCACAAAAGTCTGACTACGTTTTTAATTTGGCCCAGACCATCGATGTATGAACTGACATAGCTCCAGTGATGCAAAATTTCAAGAAGATTTGAAATAGTGCCAGTTCCTGTCCCTTCATCCCAGTGGGGCTGTGCTTACATCCACTGAAGATGTGGAGATTTGCTTTAAAACATACATGAAACATGATTTCCTGGAAATAGTTCCCTTTCACTTTGGGAATTTGAGAAAAAAAGTATCCAAAGCCCTCAAAAGCAAAAAGAAAATAGAAGGGGTGAAGAAAAATTACTTAATTCGGTGATATTAGACACAGTGATAAAAGAAAACTTCAAAACAGCTCGAGTGGAATTTATAAATAGATAAGAAAAAGATAAATACACTGATTAAGGTATAGTTAACACAGTAATCTGAAATTTCCTGGAGACTTAATGAGTTTGAAGCCACTAACTCTGCACCAAGCACAGGGGACAGAATCAGAAGCAGGACTGGCACACAGCTCAAAATCATTTGAATTCATCTCTTTCACTCACATTAGCTAGAAAAACAGTAAACAGTCAATGGCATATAAGAAGTACAGTCAGGCAACACCAATGGGGAGCAGCCAAAGCTGGGTCATACAGTATACTGAGAAGAGAGCTTGACCTTTGGAATTGAAATATAGGCATTTTAAGCTCCAGTGGAATGTATCAAAATGGCCTTTTTTTACTTAAATGCATAAAAGGTCAAGGGGAGGTCATATTTGGCTTTGGGTTCATCAGCACAGAGCATATCCCAGCCCTTTCTTTATTCATTCTCATTTTTTAAAAAAGAGTTTTCAAACCTCTCTGGCATGGCATAAATATTCATTCTCCAGGGCCAGATTTTCAGTTGGTGTAAAACAGGATAACCACATTGAAATAACTAACCTCTGCCAATTTATACCATCTCAGAATCTGGCCATCCTGTTCACATTCTTTTAAGATACAGAAATGGCAATTTTGAAACTTTTCCTGGAGCAAATGCTTCCAACAATAATGATGCATGTTGAAATTTGAGACTTTGACATTTAAATTGTCTGGGGTTTTCTTTGAAAGGCATGGCAGGAGGCATCCTCCAGAAGAGCCAAGGAGCAAGTAAATACTGCAACAATCTACTTTACTGCTTCTCTACATGTTCGCCCTTCAATAGCAGTTTTATGTCTTTTTCAATATTCCCACAATTCTCTTCAGATGGGAAAGAACTTTTCTGTTCCCTTGTAAATTGCTTTGAAGAAAAAAACCCCAAAAGGGCTGCTCACAAATGGCACTGGCACAAGAGCACAGCGAGGAGAGACCCAGTAGATGCAGCAGGACTGTGCATCCATAGCAGGGCACCATCCCCATTCTTCTGCCAAACCAATTAATTACCCAGAAACTGGATGAATGCAGGGGCATCACCCCAAGTCAAACGAGTGGCCATCTTAAAGAAACAAGCATCCACAGTTACCTAATTTGAGCACCAGTCTCCTTTGTAAAGGAGGTATTTCACATCCTACTCTCTTAGTGCACTAAGGTAATTTCTAATATATTGGTAAAAAAAATGTGCCTCTCTTTTTTAGGATAGAGGATCCATTTGAAGAAATAAAATAATATCAAACTTCTGCAGCCCTGAATAACTGTATTTATCCTGAAGTGGATGATAAATAGGAGCGTCTCTTTCTTAATTTTTATTTTCATTCTGAAGAGTTCAGATGACGCTATCGAACAATTTTCAGAGGCTCTTGGGAAAAATATGGCCCACCACAGGTGGCATTGGTTTTCTTGTGGCATTTCTTAGACTTTATCCAATTTCACTTCTGTCCTTCAGCATGCAGGACAATCAACACAAAACAGTCGATATTGCTCCATATTGAGAGCCGATTCCAAGGAAGAGAATCTCGTTTTATATTTCGTCTGTAATACGCTTATCCTTAAATGAACATTTTCGAGACAGATTCCAAATTATGCATTCATTGGAAAGATTAACTCTGATTAACAAATTCATGCTAAACAACTGTGTTTGATTGGATTTTTGTAAGTAGCTAAATGTGAATGCTTCTCAGTTCTTCTACGTGGAAAACAAAACAAAAACTAATTTTAAAATATTTAATGAGGAACAGTCTCTGTGTTGCTGACCTATCTTCACTGGTGATGAACCCTTCCTCCCTGCATTCCCCTGCATGCAAAGTTCCCCTAATCTAGTCCTAATAATGGTTAAAGTTATCTGTCTAATCAAACTAATTAGCACTGGTGAACGGAGACATAATCATAATAGAAAGCAAATGCCAGTTTTACAAAATGAAAACGCCATATGTGCAGTAATTAGTGAACCACACGCACTTTTTATAAATCATATTTATTAGTTCGTAAACAAATCAAATCCTAGATGAAATGAACGTTACCATCACCAAACACCAGCAAATAAACAGATACGATGACTGGCCCTGCTGGGTGTGCTGTGCAAGGGGCTGTGGAAGGTCACCCCCCTCTTCTCAAAGTTCCCTCAGAGGTGTTTATGGCTTTTCACAGAGGACTGTGTCCTCTTCTTTAAGTCACAGCATGGATGTGTTAGCTGACCCAGGGATGCTGCATTTTGATCATATGGCCTGTTCTTGACTGGAGACCAGATGGTCATAAAGTAGGATATTCAGGCTACATCCATGATGAAAAATGTAGTACTAATAAGTACTCTAATAGTGTTCTACGGCAGACCAGGTTTCACCAGAAATTTAATGTGAATTTTGTCACCTTGCATAAATGATGGTATAGTATAAACTATATTTAATGACAACATCCAGCCAGCAGAGGCACACTTTCAGCTGCCTTCAATCTCAACATACAAAGGGCTCTTTTACACCTCAGACACGGAGCTTAAACACACAGTATTGCAGAGACACACGGCCCAGAAACACAGTGTTGGGGGCTCGGCCTGAACAATCTGACTCAATACCCAGAGGAAGACTTAGTTAAAATTAAGAAGGTTCATAATAAATACCACATATCATTACCACGATCACAATTATCACAGCTTTTCCCTCCCACAGGGAATACTGGCAGCAGAAAAAATGGTGAACAGAGATATTTTTGCAGGTACAAAAGCTACTTCATTCTTCTAGCTGTTAAAACAGTCTAATGGTTGAGACCTTTACATGAAGTGCTCTTCAATTGAAGAGACCCTGGATATTTCCAAGTTTTGGTCACTTTCCAAGGCGACCATATAATATGGTGAAGCAATGTATGTTTAGGAACCGGCTGTGCACATTCTGCTCTGAGGTTGTGACACAATATGTTCTCAAATCCTCACCTTTTGAGGTGAGAACACAGCGGGAACTTGGGAAGCAGAAGTACAAACCAACTTTTCTGTCAGTGGCAAGCCATACTATTCCCTTTGGTGCTCATTCTGAAAACATTAATTAGAGTGGGTATTTAATGTGACTCTCCTGTAGTTTGTACACGAAGAGCTCAAACTAATCTCACCCTGCCCCAGCAATTCCAATGTACTCTGTTACAATGTCTGAAACATTAACAGTGAATTAATTATAATTGTGCAGTGGCGCCTGGCCACTTTTCTTTCTGTCTAGTTTATCTTTATTTTAGACTAAAGAAAACAACAATGAAAGAACAAACACACAATAAAATCTGTGCAGGAGATAGAAACCAGAGTATCCCCGTCTTGGCTCCCCTCTTGGCCATACCCCCCATCTGGGCAGGAATCATGCTTTTTACATTTAAAAGTGCAATGCAGAGACAGCAGACCCAAAGCTGCAAGCATGCTGTGCATTTAAATTTGATCCCTTTTTTGTTTGTTTATTCTCCTGTACTTCTTTGTATTGGACAGGAAGTTTAAGCATTGCAATAAAGAAACAAAGGCCATTTTCATTGTATATTTGGCCTGGCCAAGACTAAGAGGTAATACCAATATTGTGAGAAAGCCTGAGCAGGAAGATTTTTTGCACATAGCAGCTGAAATGAATCCATGCAATCATCTGAATAGTTGTGGATTTTCCAAAACACAGTCTCACCAACCACACATGCTCCAAAATAGTCACCCAAGATTCTACAAAAAAACCATGAAATTGCCTTTAAAATTATTATATTTTGAAATAATAGTAAACCAACAGCTTTCTCCCTTTACTTTCTGTCTTCTGAGCTCCTTGGGCGCTTTTGTTTATTCACTCTTTCAAACAAAGGCTTCCATGAAATCTCTTGTTTCCAAGACCCGGAGCTCTTCCCCAAACTCCACTAAGGCCCTGGGATAAAAATCACAAAAGGTTGACCACTGCAAAGTCCATGGACACCTCCCAGCTCGGATTGACTCCAATGGTTGGCAGAAAGGCCACATGGGACAGCCTGAAGGGCTTCACACATCTTAGCAAGGGGGAGGGGGGAATTTTACACTCTGATATCAGCAGGACCTAAGGATAATCCTAGCTCTGTGGGGAGAACTCTCTTTAAAAACATTTTTGTCCTTTTTCACCCACAGGTGAGTGGAATCTGTTTGTCATGGAGCAGAGAGGTAACTGAAGGGGAAGGGAGGAAAGTCCTATGATATGCCAGTGAAAAGGAGGTGTGGGGAACCTTTGTGAAGAAAGCAGAAACAAAGTCACTCATACGAATACCCACGGGCTGCAGCCTGCCAAGCCCCTCCACTGCACTCAAATGCTGTCAGCCCTCTATTTCACTGCTTCAGGAGAGTAATCTTGGCCTCATCACTGTGCAGAAGGCCTAAAGCAGCTGGAACTCCCACTGGAAGTGCAATATCAGAAAACAGGACAAGACACCCAGCCAGTACTGTGATGGTTCAGCAGGAGCAGTCCTGTTCCTGGTGAAGTCCAGTGGGGATTTTTGGTGAGTAAAGGGAGCTGGTACAGGGGAGATATCTGACTCTGCCACAGCCTGATGAGTGACTCCAAGAGGCACTGAAAAGACTCTTGTAGATTTAAATGGACATTAACTCTTGGATTAACTAAATGGGGCTCATGGCTGCTTCACATTAAAGCTGGTAGATATCAGTGATCTGACCCCAGCACTGTAAACAGCAAGACAGAGCTTTAATTTGCTTATTCTTTGAAGACTGGCCTTTTAGCAGTCTAATAAAGCAGAAGGCTAATCTACACAGGATAAACTCCAGTATGTTTTAAGTAATTATACTTCCTGGTTAAACAGTCCTTACTGCAGCAGGACAAAGACCAAAAAGATTAGTTCATGCTAAATATTTCTCTTAAGTGATGCTGTTTTCCCCTCCTAATTTGATTTTCTTACAACAAACTTTGCCTTCGCAATTATTCCCTTGATTACTGTAAGAGTGCCAACATAATTTAGTATTTGGGGCTGGTACACAGAGCCTGGCAAAAACCTGACTCAAGCAAGTTTTGCTGCAGATTGGAGATTCGGCTTACTGCACAGAAAGCAGTTTTCTATATGAAAACTATTAAACTATATGAAGAGTAATTAAAAGCATCAATTAAGGATGTGAAATACAAATAATTTTATATTAGCCAGAAAACTTATTCTGACATACTAAAATGGGTGCTTAAAAGAAACTGCAATGTGGGCTGCCACTTATTCAGAGCTCTAAGATACTGCCAAGTTGTGTCTAAATGTATCATTTGATGCGGTATTTATAGGAAAATAATTTATTCTTACAATTTAAATTAGCGTAATACACTGTCACTATGTTCATTTGTATGGAGATACCCAGAAGTGCCACTGCTATGCTGGCAGTTATTTTTAACTCTGCAAACAAACTTGTCTTTCTGTGCGTGGAAAGACACAACCTGACATTTTCTATTCTCCAGCTTTCCCATGCCAGAGAAAAAGGGCAACAATGCTGTGAGTTGCCCCCATGCTTTGTCATATTTTCCTGAAATAATTCATTTTTACTATGAAACAGTAACCACTTAACTATATTTAAGAGCTCTATGGCAGAAATTTCTTGGTTTATATATTGTTGTTTAGCTTTTTCCTATGAAGAGTCACTGCGGGAGGTTGGATTCCTTCTCTCCACAGAGCTCCATCCAAAGAACAGAAGAGGCCCTTTGAGCTGGTCTTTGGCAGAATGCAACAAAGCACTTACCCATCATCTGACATGCAACTTTAAGAAGGTTATAAATGAGATTTTTATGGAAAACAAGAGTTAGAACAAATTTTGGTTAAGCTAACCTTGCTATTAGTTACTGCTATTCTCTAAAACTTAGTTCTGCATGTCAAGATGTTACCTACTTATCACATTGCTGGCACCTACTTAACACAATCCTAGGGAGAAAGATGCACAAAAGAAAATTCTGGATCACTTTATTCCAAAACAAGAATAACCTCTCTTAGCATGTGTGAACAGCATTGGGAGACAAAGAGCTGCTGTTGGAAGAAGCAGGACACCAGTTGTGTTCTGGCACTCACCCTTTGCTGAGGTTCTACTCAACAAAGTTGTCTTTAGCTTGTCTTTGAAAACAAAAAACCTCACAGAAACAAAGAATTCATGAAAACAAAGAATTCTTTATGGCAATGAAGCAGAACATTTTTTTTTTTCTTGTGACGCCCTTCATCTGTACCAAAAGACAAAGTAGCAATAGCCTGATACACACCGCAAAGGAGGAAGGTTATGATCCAAAAAATGGGTGCACTGAAGGATTGGTCCTGCAACATACAGCATCACATCATGGGAATAGTTTAAGGATTTATGATCAACCCATGCAGAAAAGCTTTCCATAAAGTTCTTAGCAGTTGGTGTGTCTCAAGGTTAGCTTTTTAGGGCCTTGTGAACTAAGAAATTACTCAAGGAGGAAATACATGCAAAGTATTCCCTCATCTTCATGAGGGAGAAAAAATGCTGGCGACTGTGTACCTCGCCTATCGATGTTTAATAACAGAGAAGAAAGGAAAAAGAAGTAGTAACATCTCTGCTTTTTAAGATAAATGCACAATTTTTCAAGTGCAAGGTTACACATAGACCTGTGGTCCAATCTGCAGTTTCAGATGAGTTACAGCAAACACATGCTGACAAGCCAGTTGGAGAGTTTCAATTCAAATCTACGGGAACCTGCTTCTTTACAGCTCACTTTCCCTCTGCACCTACCTGTACTGGTAGGCACCCACTTATTCCTCATTTTTACTACATGAGCGTGCTCACTTTGGAAAGCCTTTTTCTCACTTGCTGAGTTTAACCCTTTACAACACCTGCTGTAGCTGTGTCCCAAGATGTTCTTGGAAGAAAATGGAGCTATAAAAATGGTAAAGTCCCTTCGTCAGCTCATCAAAGGAACAATCCAAAATGTGAACCCAAGTCCTAATCTACCTTTACTCAAATCATGGTAACAGCAGGCAAAGTCCTTGTCTACTTCTACTGCAAATCACAATCAATTGTATTAAAACCTATTTTAGAAACACATGCTGGATCACCTGAAGAACAGCAGTCCCAGCTCATTTGTATTTTTAAGCAAGATTTGATGGCACATCTTCCATCCAGAAAAGTAATACGTTAACCCACTCTGCCACCTAATCCCTGAGAGTCTCATTTTGATTGTACAAAAATAATTTAGGGAACCTAACAGTTTAAAACTGTCTTTTCTGGTGCCTAAGTGCTTCATTTTAATAGATATTAGCTGCTAAAGATACTCATTTTAGCAATGACATTTACAGCTTTAACCAGTCTATCACTGAGCACAGTGCATCACTTAGCAGGATAGCACTGTTTAAAAAATAATCTACCTGCTTTAATGTATATTGGAGTGTATTAGTTGATGTTGAATTAGGTAATTTTAACCCTTCAGCATTTTTCAGGAGCGTGAATACGCTTCAGACCCTTTTATTCAACATTGCACTAAAAGATTCTTCCACATAATCAGATTATTCACTTACATCTCCCCTTCCATTTAAATTCCTTTCCATTAATTCTTTTCAATTAATTAAGCCTCACAACATCATTGTGAAGTGTTTAAGACCTACCATTGCCCAGTTTGAAGTTGCAGGCCATATCCATTTGAGATGGATGGAATAACTCTTACTGCTTTGAAGCAGGCCGAAGAGCTGGGCTTTTTCATATCACAGAGAAGACTCCCATCAATTTTCCAGGGACAGGGTCGAGAAACAGATGACTGAACCGAAGCCACACAGTGCCACATGACATCATAAACCTTCTGAGAGATCACAGATGTACAGATTCCTGCCTATCTGTAACCACAGCACTACCTTTCTTTTGAAACAAAATCACGGGACAGCAGATGATGAAGAAAATGTCAACAGGCTGTATAAACATGCAGTGGAAATCTAAGAAGCTGACTCCTCCTTTGTTGCTAAAGGCAGAAGAACTGCCACGTTGGATCAAACAGCAAATCCAATTAACACAGTATCCTCTCTCTCACGGTGGCCAGCTCTTAGGAAATGATACCAGAATTGTGTTATGCCATCTCAGTTTCTTAAAACCAAAACTTTAAACACCTTTCTGAGCCAGACCTTGAATCCAGGTCAAATACTTTTAAACAAACCTGCTGCCTGTTCAGGCCTATCTCCATTCCTGCTCAAAATGGAGGGTTAGGATATGAAATGAGGGAACGGGTCCCTGAGCAAGACGGAGCCTTGGCCCTACACAGAAGGAAGTACTGACTGGAGATCATCTCCTGACTCTAGAGCATCCATAGGGACAGTCACCGTGTCTCCGGGAGCAACCGGTGGAAGATACGGCGCTCCTGTGCAAGGCTGTGCCTCTCCACTTCCCACTGAATTCTTGCAGGCAAGGGAGCTGCTGCCGTCCCCAGGGGCAGAAGTCCAGCCCCATGGGACACTCTGAGGAAGCCTGTGGAGTCTAGGAGGTTGTTCCTGCACAAAAGCCCAAAGCCACCCCCACAGTGACGCAGGCTGCTGTCGAGCTGCTGCCTGGAGGCATCTCACGTGGCTTCCAAGCAGTGGAGCTCTCCACAATTTGCAGGCCCTGTGGGGCAGCCATTTGCCAAAAATGTGTCTCTAGGGGCCTGTGTGGAACACGGCGTGGGCAGGATGCAGGGCCACACGTGCTCTGCCAGCTCCTGCTCGCATCCCTCTGAGATGGGGGAGCAAAACTACAGAGCGCCACTGAAACATGGCCATACCACTAATTTATGCGGCGGAATAAATATTTTCTCTTCTGTTTTCTCTCTTTGCTTAATAATTCGGAAAATTCTCCCTGCTTTCCCAGCTGCTGCTGAGCAATAAGTAGCTATTTTTAGAGAGCTAATCACTGCGACTCCACAATATTTCTTCGGAGTAGTAAAAACTCATTTGCCCTTGCTTAATCTAAGGCAGTTTGCTGTGTAGATATTGTCAGGGCTCCCATTTTCCAGTGAGCACTACTTTGACTATATTGCCATTGAATTTCTCTGCCATTTTAGTTCTCCAGTAAAGGGAATGCCCCAGACATTAGGTAAGCGAATATTCTTCCACAGCTTTTTGTGGCTATTTTGTATTTGACCCTCTTGCTATATGGTCACATTCTATAGATATTAATGGTCATGATGTTCAGATTTCACTGCATTGCTTAGGACTTGGGATAACGAAACTCTCCAGATGGGGGTCATTCTGTGCAGATGTAAAGTTTGACAAAGGTGCCCAAAAATTTTTAATATCACATGTCATGTCTGAACCTCCTTATGAGGAACACATAAGGAACAGTGGTTTAAATACAGGTGTCCAAAAACTATTAGATGAATAGTTAAAACCAGTCTTCTATTGTTCTGTCTAGCATATTGCATTTCTTCAGAGGTTATCACACCTTTGAAGACGAGCAACAGACCACAGAGTTATTATTCCTTAGTAACTAGAGGTTAATAAAGGTATTTTTCAGACACAGAATTAAAAAAGAGATTAAAAAGTGATCTTCTTGTCCTGAAAATGATGTTACATGGTGTACAAAATTCAGGTTTGTCAAATGGGTACAAAAAACATGTGTAAAGATAATTTATCAGGCCCAGATCAGGAAAGAATGTCCTGTTATAGGAGCACATGCTTCCTTTTATCATTTGGTAAATCATCTCTGCTTTCCTGAATAGCAACAGATTTAAGTGTCTGATATAGTCTCTGAATTAGAAGTTCTAACGCTAATTAAGTTCAATTTATTTGGTCTAGGATTACCTGAAACAAGATACTGATGCATCTGCATACAACAAATGACAGCTTGAGCATCTGCAGAATAAAATGCTGGCCAGCTGATAGGACACAATTAAGACAGAAAGAACTTGGGGATACTTTTTCCTTCAGCATGCCATGCAAAACTAAATAGGAAATGGGCTTAGATTTCCACCAGAAAGCTGAGTATAGCACCAGCTAACACATCCATTAGTAATCACAGGGTTTTAACAAGCTTAGAGCTCTCTGCAAGAGAGGCTGGACAGCCATGGATGGAGCTGGATAAAGGAGGCAGATAGTGTCCTCCTATGGAATGCTGAAGAGTTGCCCATAGGAGCTACCGTTCTCTTTGTGAATGGGAATAAATCACCTGAATGGGTCATGTAGGACAACAACAAAGCTGTAGACAAAAGAACATGCAAACAACTGGAAAATTAAAACACTCCATGCAATGTACCATTATAAAGTTCTGTGTATGTGTGTTTTTGTGAAAATGTCATGCATGAAGTTCTGATGAATAGGTACAAAATTTGTTGGGTAAATAAAACCAGGTTTTAAAGTTTGTACTATCAAAAAGATCACGGGCTACAAAGGTGAGAGATCACTCCAGGTGTCTTAAACCATTGACAAATTGCCAGCTTTTGTGTTAATAACTTTTCCTAGGCTTGCTTTAGATCCAGGGTGGGGTGGCGGGTTGCTGTTCTAAGGGGCTGATCCCAGACAAAACACTTAGAATGTCCCTGTACTTCATCAGGGCAAGGTGTGAGAAACAAAACTCATCCAAGACTGACATCCCAGAGGGTTTCTGAAGTGTTTGCATTCAGGCTCTACAATTTCCACCAGTGTGTGAGAGGGAATGTCCAGGGTGCACAGCTGACAAATGACACCCCCTTGACAGCCTGTAATGTGTCACAGAACAGAAGACTTAAAGGTTAGCATGAGACTGTGCAACTTCTTTTGTTTCCCATCTGGGTTTTCACAAGAGAAAGAAAACCAAAAGAGCTGACAACTGACCACAAAGGATGTCCATATATCTCTACTGATGGAGCAGCATGGGGACAGGCCATTTCATCCATCTAGCCAGCAAGCTTGAAATCTCAACCTTACTGACAGTGATTTGGGGGCCGTCACTCGGCTGTGTTTCTTGTCCCTTGCCTGCTTAGGTAACAAGCCATCAACACAAAAATTCCCCAAACTGATGACTTGTTTGATGAACAGCATGAACAAAAGCAATCTGTGTAATTCTCTTCCAAAAATCAGTGAATGACTTAGTGACCTCCTTTCATGGGGATTTCTTGCACGGGAAGCAAGAGCCACTTGAGTCTCTCAGCTATAGGAATGTATCTCACTCTTGCTTGGACCATTTTCTACCAAAACCACACCAAAACTCTTTCTTTTTGTATTATCTGACAGTGAGACCAGGACTGCCTCCTACCGCAGTCCTACATCTGGGAAACTTTTTGGCACTGGGACCTCGTAACAGACCTTCCATGAGCATCAGCCAGGTCTGTGTGAATCTGCAGCTCAGATTTCAAAATTCCTCACCATTAGCACACACAGCCCTGTTGATTTGTGTCCCTCCAGTTATGACACCGAGGTTGCTAATGTGGTCATTCCTGTAGAACTCATACCCGATTTGCCAAGAGAACAGATGTGCTGCTCCTAAAATTCGCATTCCCCATTTCCACCTGTGAGAATAATGCCATCAGCTTGCTGATTACTCGTGGAGATTTGAGCTTGAACTCCAGCCCCAAATCTTTTTAACAAGAGCTACGTTTAACCAATCAGTAGTGCACTCTGCAAAAATGCAACTACACTGGAGTTGGAGAAAACATCTGTCTCTGATGTGCGCCATTGTGGTTCTTTCTGTCAGTTTGCATCAGTCAAGCTTGCAGTTTAACTCTGTTTCAGGGGTTTTTTTACATGCATCAAAAGGTTTGTCATTTTTCTGTGATTTAGGTAAAGGTAGGTTAGGTAATAAAATTCTGTGGGCTGGCAAGCACTGAAGCAAACCTCAGCTTTTAGCTTTATGTTCCCAGATGCCTACATTTCCAGTGGGTAGTCTGTCATATGTCTAAAGAAAATGAATGCTAATGAAATAGAAAGTGGTGAAAAGCTGTTATAATGGTAGAAAGTTTCTCAGCTAATAGAACAGGTTCTGATAGAGGCAATTGATAGAGGTTTCCCAGAGCTCTAAAAAAAATAATTACTTATATATTTATATGAGCAAAGAGTGGAGAACTGAGGGTGGAAAGGGGGCACCCATTTACAAGTCTGCTGTAGAAGGAATCTTCTGGAGGCTACCTAATGCACACTTTCACTGCCCCGTGAGTTCCAGGGGAAAACTCTTCCTCTATTCCCTAGCTCAGAAACCAGCTTGCTGCTGAGACACACTTCTGTATTACTTTAGGAACAGAGTAATGGATTATGAACTATGTCTCTTCAATGGAAATCCTTCTTTCCCCCCAGCTGGAAGGCAAAAGTATTATGTCTGCTTCAGCCCAGAACTGTCATCACATAGGAACTGACCCCAGACTTTTCAGAAAATTCATAGATTCCATCATCTTTTTTTCTTAAAATGTCACATTCTTCCACTCTTAAACATTTCGCTAAATGCAGGAGCCACAGGGGGCAATACACTGGCCTTGGCAAAGCCAAGATGGGATTAAAACCCTAGAGCCCATTCAAATCAACAGAACTGTTTCCATTACACTAAGGGGATGGCAATGGGGAAGGAAAATTGCAGCTATTTTGCCAATGCTTTTCCTAATGTTTTCTTTTTTAATTGAAAACTTGAAAATCTGACTCATTTTCATAACTGACACACACAGGAACATATGGTTAAGAGAGAGTCAACTTTCCAATCAAACCTGCAGGTCTCCAGAGGTCTGCCACCTTCAGCCAGTAGTTTTTGGAGGATGATGTTTCATTAGTGGATCAAATCCAGACTTGAACTTGAATCCAGCTGGCACACACAAGGCCCTCAAGCTGACAAGCTGTTCCTTGGAGCGTTAGCAATTCTTTCCTTTCCTGCCCTAGCTTTAAAGCCAAACATTGGCAGTATGATGGACTGTTTCACCATGGCATTTCACAATGATGCTATAACACCCACATTTCTGAACGGGAGCGCGTGGAGCTCCAGGAAATTCTGCATCAAAACTCAGCCTGAGCAGTTATTGATACGCATTTTCATAAGTGAGTCAAGCTCCCTTGTCCTCTGGGAGCAGGGAGCTCAGATGTGCTGCCCCATCCTCCCCTATCTCGCTTGGAGGCCTGGCTGAATCCCTCTCCCTTCCTCTGCAAGCTCCAGCTCTGACTCTTTTCTAGGCTCCTTGACCAGTTTCATTCTGAAAAGCCACTGTGATCTGGTGCCAAAGTTCCCGTGCAGATACTTCCCCAGGCTGCTAAGAGCTGTAAACCTTCCTCCCTTCTCACACCCTGCTCAAGTGCTCGTTTATGACTAAACAGATCTTGTCACAGAATCACAGAATAAGCAGAGTTGGAAGGGGCTCACAAGGATCATCGAGTCCACCTCCTGGCCCTGCACAGGACCATCCCCAAGAGTCACACCATGTGCCTGAGAGCACCCTCCAAATGCTTTCTGAGCTCTGCCAGGCTTGGTGCTGTGACCACTGCCCTGGGGAGCTGTTCCTCGGGGTGAGGAACCCTTATGTTCAGGAGAGAGATTGGTCTTACTGCATTTCTTGTGAAGCTCCACACCACTCACTACCTTCAGTGAAGAATAAAACAAAGTAAAGAAAAAGATATTTTTTCCACATATTTGGTTTACAAAGCACAGAAGTCCTTGCTTTTAAGTACAACAATATATAAATTGATATATAAGGAAGCAGGCAGTGATGGCCTGTCCTCAAGGTGACACACTCTGTGTGCGTCAATCACAAAGAAGAGCTTCTTCTAACAGAAAGTGACCCCTTGAATGCTTGCAGGTTTCTTTGCCTTAAAATGATGGCACTTCCTGCACACTGATAACTAAAATGCTCCACTAGAACTGAGATTCTGTTTCTGGTGATAATTGTCCAGTGCCAGCTGCCTTCTAGGTCAGCATCTGCCTTCACATCAAAAAGCAATTCACACGAACACTGGATTGCTCACTGGTGGTGAAGAAGCACTTCATGAACTTTGAAAGTAAAGACAAGAGCTTCCGGGTTTCAGTCTGGGTTCAAAATTTATGATGTTTTCTGTGCATCACAGTGCAAGGGTGTGTAAGCCAGTCTTAATGGAAAAGCTTTGGTGGCATTCTAGTTAGCTTTGATTTAAAGCTTAATTTAGGCGCTGAAAAGGATTAGTGCATCTTTACAGCCATCTTGTAATTCTCCAAGAGTCCTGCCACGAAGTTAGCCAAGCCCACATTTCAACTCGGCGGGGTCACTTTCAGATCAAAGAGGTACTCAGACAACTACCAAAACCCACTGAGAAAACTCTTACACCTTGTCCAAAGACCCACCAAAAAGGAGGCAGGTCATTCACGTTCCTATTCGAGTGCATTCCAAGGAGGTGTAATGAAATAACATATGTCGTATATACATACATATATATAGTCACTCATGATGTTAAATGAAAACCGAAATTCTAGGTTGGAAGTGGATCTAACTAAATATTTAAAACTCAATATTAGAGCTGAGAGAATAATTGGCAGCAAATAATTCACCCATGAATTCAGCTTCTTTTTCGGCTTGTGGAGTGTCTGCATACAGATTGCCATTTCCTCAGATTTGATCATTACTTTAAATGAGTCTCAGTTTTATAGTGTAATTCTTTCCCTGTGTAGGTCGATGGAGAGGAGTCTCCAGTGCTTTCCTGACACTTTGCATCTGAAGCCTGATCTGCAGATGTATTGCTCTGACCCACAGCTTGGTGTGCGTGTCCTGTTTGAAAATCCGAGCGTGCCACTGCGGCACTTCATTTTTACAGGCAGCGGTGTGGGTGAAAGCTGACCACTAAAGCACCAGGAAAAAGCAAATAATAAGCAGAAAGTATGGCAGAAAGGTGCTCACTTTTAAGTATTAGCAGATCCTCAACACTGACAGAAAGGGCTGAGGAGGGCTTTTTGCCTCTGCTTATTATAAGCACCTCCAACTCTTAGTTCAAAGTAGAAGATACACTTTACTGGAATCAATACCAAACCCCAAGTATTTCTGCAGCTGGGACGGAGGAAGCCCCAGGCAGGATGGGGGCCAAAGGGATAGAAATCAATACACTTTTCAGAAAAATTAGCTGAAGGCCTAGTGGGCAGCCCACGGATTGAGCAGCATCCCTCAAAGCCAACACAGCTGGTGGCCCACGGGGCTGCACTTGCAGCCAGCTCTGCACTGGCCTGTGTCTGGAGGAATGTGGCCAGCAGGGCCGGGGAGGTGATGACTCCCCTCTCATTCAGCACTGTCGAGGCTGTACCTGGAGCCTGCTGTCCAGTCCTGGGCTCTGCTGCATGGAAAATAAAGACCCTGACTTACTGGAGCAAGTAAAGCAGAGGCCACCAGGATGACTGGAGAGCTGGGAGAATGTAAGATGAGGGGCAGCTGAAGCAATTGGGTTTGTTGGCTTCAAAGAAGAGAAAGTGAAACAGAGATTGCCATTTCTTTACTGCAACCTAACAAGATGGTACAATAAAATGGAGTCAGACTCTCCTTGGAACTGCACAGAGATGACGCAAGTGGCCGTGGACACAAGCTACAGCCTGGGAAAACCCAGCTGGATATTCAGAAAAGCTTTGTCACTGTCAAGGTGGAAACCACAGGAGCAGGTGGTGCAGAGGTGCTGCGGAGTGTCTGTCCTTGGAGATAGTGAAAACCCCACTGGACACGGCTCTGAAGAACCTGCTCTCACCAGACATGCTCCACATAGGAGGGAAGACTGTACAACCTCTGGAGGACCCTCCCAGCTCCCTTTGTGCTTCTGTGATTCCCTGATACTCCAATAAATATTTTTCCAGTCCTTGGAGCAAGTCCAAAATATTTTTACACTCCCGATCTGTATTTCTGTTAGAATGTAAAGATTTTTATAGCGATTCCTGCCTATGAAGAGATTTGGAATATTAAAATCCACCCCTACAGAGATAGATTAGTGGCAAAATGAAGGCTACAAAACCAAAGGTGCAAAATTCCTTAATGGTCGGGCTCTCTGTGAGCATATCTCAGCTCAGCACGACTGACTTACGGTCACCCTGATTTACACCAGCAGAGACCTCCACATTGAATCTTAAGGCTGCATAAATGAATGTGTTTCACAGTTAACATAACCTCATATATAGTGCAGCTGATTTAAAGACACCTGAAAAGTGCTGTCTTTCTCACTGTCGTACCATAGTAGGAACCTGTGTGCACCTCCTGTGATCTCTGACTCGCAATATTATTATGCCTGACGCAGAATTATTAGGTACTGAAATAAACCTCTGCTTTTAACGACTAAAAGTCATGCAAGAGGATGCTGGATTTGAAAGCCAGCAGAAAAGCCCTAGGCTGTTTGAGAATTCAGATTCAAATTATTTAGTTATCTCTAGTCCTCTTAGATATCTATAAATATCTGCACTCCACGGGGTGCTCATGCAATTTCTGATGGTTTACCAGACTGGAGCCACCTCCTCAACTGTAGGTTAGAGTTGTAACTCCTTGATATCGATGAAAAGGCAAGGGACTTAGTTATGAAGGTCATTTTTCAACTGAACAGTTAACTGGAGGGCACCACAGAATGAGTTTAGCTCTCTTTTGTCTCACAAATTTTGCAATCAAATAATATAAACTTGAACAAAGCCATTAAGGAGACCTCTTTTTCCCGGATGGCGTGGAAAAAAATTAACTAACTTCATAAGGTAAAAAATTAGAACATTTTCATTAACACAAAATGTTCTTTTTAATTAGGATTTTGCAAGCTAAGTCTCCTAATGAATGAAAGAATGGAACTTCAAAATGATTTGAATTGCTTATTTTTTTTCCTCTCACCGAGAAGAACAAATGTAACTTTTTTTGCAAAATATATTCCGTTTCTAATTGGAGACTTTTTAATTAACTATTTCATGGCTGGGGTTTTCATCAGCCTATAAAAATGCATTGCTATGAGATGGCTGCTCTCCTAAATAATCCTCAAGAGCTCTGAGTGCTTTAAGAACACAGTGCAAGCCATGCTGAGACACACGTGGTGGGAAGAGCTACAGGCAACTTACTCCTACAGAAAATGGGTCCAAAACACCTCCAGGGGATATTTTTCCCTCTGAAAGGACGCAGCTACAGGGCACAGAGGCTAATGAATATAAGGACATGTTTATTGGGGAGACCCATTTAAGCACAGTACCTGATGCTGCTGTGGCGTGCCTGCTTTGCCAGCAGCCCCACACTCTGGAAGGTGCTGGCCCCACACTCTGGAAGGTGCCAAGAGAGGAAAGAAAGCTTTTACAGGGACGTGAAGGAAGGCAGCAGACACAGAGCCAACACACGCTGGTTGTGCCACACGACAGAGCCCTGCCTGGTGTCACAGACCAGCAGTAACACGACAGACAATGAACAAACATGAAGCAAATTAGCCCAGCTGAACACTTCACATCTGGGCACAGCTGTTAGGACCTGGCCACAGCAGAGAAGGCGTGGAGGGTGCCATCAGAGTTGGTTCCCAAAGACACAGCAAGGTCTGTGCACGGAGCCAGGCTGAGCAGACCAAGCCTGGTGTGGCACAGCACCGCACCAGCTCATCCTGGAGACACCGAGAGGTGCCACCAGCCACCAAGGGCCAGCTCAGGTGGGTGCAGCACCTCCCCCAGTACTTCCAGCCCCAAAGATCTCAAACCAGTCTCTCTGCCCATGATACATCCATTCCCAACAGGCTGATTTCCAAGGAAACACGAGTCAACACACACTGACAGGAAACCTCACCCTGAAATGCCAACAGAAAAACATAAGCTGTGAGTCTTCAGTGAAAGGAAAGAAGTTGTCTAAAGCTGGCAGACTTGGTAGATCTTGGTGCAGTAGGGATGAGGTGCTGTTTTTGACCTGCTGGTCTGGCTCCCTTGCTGTAGCAGCCTCAGAAACCTTTTACATGGGCTAATAGAACCACACTAGTGCATGCTGTGGCAGAACAGGCTATAAAACCAATTGCCAGACAGCATCATTAATCAGAGAAGTGCACTTGACCCACACAGATAGGAAGCTTGAGCAGATGGACTAAGACAGACAGAACATTGTGATACAAAAGACAGGTCAAAGCAAAGTTGTGGGAAAGGGTCTGAACGTTTGCAAAATTGGTAAAATCTGGGTTTTTTTCTGAAGGAGAACATTAGCAAGCAGTAAAAGAACAATGTGCAATCAATTATAAATGTAATACAGGGGTAGCTGCTTGCTGCTGCTCACTGCTCATGGACTTCAGCCTGACTACACTCTTGTGTTTCTAACACTTACTGTGGTTTTTTCTATTCATTAAAATCTCAACAGTACCTCTCTAGCTCAAGATATGGAGAAACCTGGGGGTTTAAGACTAGGATGATACCTCCATTAATGCCCATCAAAACACAAATGAGGTCTGTTAATTCTTTTTTTCTTTGGTGAGAAATGACAGGTCTGTTTGCACTAAGTGTGGAAGCGCTCACACACCTGTGTTCAGCAAAGGAGTGTGAGTATTGAGAAGGCAGTGACCCTTCCTAAATGAGTCATCCTAGGCACAATATATGAGACAGAGGGAAAAAAAAAACCCCAAAAGTATTTTAATAAACAGAATACTGGAAACCAAAGGTATAGTGAAGGCAAAGGTTAAGATAAAACAGAGGTTTTGGTCAGATGTCTTAATCTATTTACACAGCAGGAGGCTTTCAACAAACTGCATTGCAAGATTAGAAATGAATTAGCACGTTCTGAAAACACACATTGAAGTTCAGGAACAGAGAGCAAACACCACACACATCATCTGTACCCAGCACCCAGCACTAAAGGCACAATCTAAATGTTATTTGATGTCATGGTGGCCACACACTAAAATAGGACAGAATAGAGTAGTTCCAGTCAGAAGGGGCCTAAAATGATCATCTGGTCCCACTGTTCCTATACAGAACAGTAAGATATGAAGTTGTGGGATGGGGGAGCCCATACAGAATGTATGTTTCTGTTTGAAACAGAAAACACAGGTGTCTTAAGATTGTGTAAAAATTATCAAAAAAGCACAATGCAGCAGATATTAAAGAACTTCAGAAGATGCTTTAACAGACTGGAATTATTTAAGGATATGTTATGCATACTAATATTCAGGTAAGAATACATACACATGTATAAGAGTTCATTAGACAATTAGAAAATATGTTAAATTTGGAAGATAAAGTCAGATCACATTCGGTGTTGGCAGATACCATCTATTTAACTTAAGCATTCAATCACTTAAATAAGTGACTGAAGATTCAGATCTGGAAGACAGTAATGCTGAGTGCAGTCCCAGAAAGAGCAATCACTCCAGTTTCCTGCAGACTAGAAGACTAGGCAAATCCTAATGCTAGAAGTAAATTTAGAAAAAATAATCTGCAGGTATTTTTCACGTTTTTGGGGTTTTTTTATGATACCCACTGTTTTACATGATCGGCTTCAGACTAGAAGCAAATGAGACACTATTTCATATGGGGCACAGTGGATGTGATCACGTTACCCCAGAAAAGACCTTTTTTTTTTTTCTATTTGTCTCATGCCATCCTTGGGCCAGGGAGAGGTACACAAGACAGACTTGGGAGAGGTGTTGCCCCATTCTTTTTACAACACAGAGATATGTATTTATGAACAGCTGACCTTACATGAGGAGAATCTGCCCCACACATGCAGAACTTGGCAGCTCTGGGGTGCTGGAAAGGCAGATGTAGCAAACAAGGCACTGGTCTTACACCAGAAGTGCTCCTGGGTGTCAGGGTGTATTTATCTTTCTTTTCTTTCATTCTGTCTTTTGTTTACTTTTGTGCATGTGCTGAAGGCTGGGTGCTTTTCAAAAAAAACAAACCCCTCTCCCCAAAGAGCACACAACCCGCAGCACAGTGCAGCACAGTGCTGGCTGCAGAACCCTTTTTGTATTCCTTGTGCACTGGGCAGGGATTTTTTCATTTCATGCATCATCCATAACTTGCCGCAGCAATTCCAAAAATCTCTACCACGCTCACATGAATGCGAATAATTTAAATTCACATTTTTGCTTTTGGAAATTTATCATCATAGAAGTTGGGCTCATAAAGCAACTGTATTTCTGAAATTTCTCACAGAATAATCAAGTGATGGCACTGCCTAACTAAACAGCCCCAACTCATTGGTGTCATACAGGCACTTTGAGCTATGACTCTGTATCACAAGGTCAGCTACTGACAGAAATCTGCCACCAGCATTAGTGTTCACTCTACTGGTTTTTCTTTGATGCTTTTTTATTTAGACTAATTTAATAAGCAATTAAAAAAAGGGAGGGTTGTTGCTCAGAGGTGTCTTTTCTCTGCCAGTGGCCAGTAGCAAATGTTTTGGACATGAAATATTGCTGTGGACATCTATTGAAGAGTTGGCCTTGAGCAGGTGTTACTCCTTAGCCCCCATTAGAGTCCTCTGGGTTTTGGCCAAAGAACAAAATATTGCATTTCTTATGCATAATTGTGAATACAGGTGTTTAATCCTCCCTGACGCCAGAGAAATTATTGGCTTTCAGGAAAAGCAAAGCAAATTATAACTCTGCCATAAGCAATGAGTCCAACAGTTTCTCAATTTTAAATGAATTGGCCTTTGAGAACCAAACACCCCTCTCATTTCCTACCACGGGACCATATCAAGGCCCCACACCTGCCCCTGACCCTACAACTGCCTCACAGCATAGGGATTGTGCAAGAAGAATTAGGTCTCTGTTTTGCACTCTAAAATACTTTTTGTGACTAGGATGACTCCCTTTCTCATCACCTGTATCTGTATTACATTCAACTGAGTGCTTCCACACCCAACAGTGTGTGGAAAAAAAAAGGGAGAAGCCAGAAGAGAGAAGAAGGGAAGAAATTAAATGCAATGCTTTTTCCATCGAGCCCACCCCTGGCAGAGGTCCTGTTTGAGATTCCAGAAGCTGGACACACAGGCTCCCCAAAACATGCTAAAGAAGTCTGCCCAAACAGCTAAACCAATCTTGTAATTACACATAAGAGTATTTAAGACAATTGGCCTAAATTTTTCATTCAAGCAACAAGTCTCCATTGGAAACAAAAGATATGCACTTCTAAGATTTTCAGGAAGACAGGCAACATTATTAGGACCTACTCAACTGAAAACAAAAATCAAGATTGAACCTTGTTATTTGTTTCTTCAATTCTAGGATGAAAGAATCTGATGTTTTTCCTGATACCAACGTGCTGATGGAAGTGGTGGGGCATCCTTGGGTACAATTCCAGCTGCCATGTGGTGTGCCCCAAAGGGGTTTGTCACTGTGGCTCCTGCCAGCCAGGCACCAAGGCTGCCTGCTGCCTCAAGGAGTTTTATCTAAAAATAGAAGCCGCTTAAGAAAAATGACCACCTCTTTAGAAGAACAGTCAGTTTCTCCCTGAATCAATTTAAGCCTAGGCACATCAAGGAGATAGAGCTTGACCTAAAGAGCTCCACAGAAATCAAGACCTAAGGCAAAGGTGTGCCAGTAATATGGAAGAAGATAAGGAGGCTGGGCACCTGATCCAAAGGCCACTAGGTCAGTGGCAAGCTTTAATGTTGATGTAAATGGGCTTTGGAACAGGCCACACTAGAGAAAAGAGCACTCTAATAAAAATAAGCAGCCACTAGAAATGGACCAGAAGTTACAGGAAATTTTTTGCGGACAAAACTTCCCTCCATTTTTCTCATCATCTCAGCAAAGCTTTGGGCCATTTGGCTCCATAAATGAGCAGGCACCAGGTGGCCACCCAACCCCAGCGAGCACCCAAGGGTCAGGAGCACGTGGGTACCATTTGCCCAAGCTGTTTCTGCAGCTAAAACACGGCTGGACACTGGTCCAGCTGTGCTTGCTGCATCTTCAGGTGCTTCATCGGCATAGCTGGGCACCAGTCAGCAGCACTGCCCACCTGAATGGCTGCACACGTCCAATTTGCATGAGCCACTGCAGGAATCCATTCCTCACTCACAGTGAGCAGTGATGGCTCAAACAAAAAGAGAGGAGCTGGACAGTGGCAGAAAACACTCAACTTTCAGCCAGCCCACCCCACCCCATAGCTGCTGTTTCCAGGGGGTGCAAAGTCATTTTTGACTCAGGCGTGATCCTCACTAGGGGGAGAAAATGCAAGTGATTGGCAATAGGCAAAAAATACACCCATGATTCTCACCCTCTCTGGCCTGTGCTGAATATTCCTCGCTGAAGCTGTTAAACTGATAAGGTTATTCACTGACAAGATATGAAAGAGAAAATGCTCTGTAATTGAATACCATATGCCTTGCCACAAATAAAAACAACACAATTCTCTCAGAGATAAAGGATGTAGTAAGAGAGTATTGTTAAACTGTGCTAAAACAATGAGGAGAGAGGGAATATGCAACTCACCCTGCTGGCTGCAATATAATTGGCTCGTTAGGGAAAAGTCCACACACGGACACACGAAGGGAACAGGAGATCACAAAACACTGTGACCCACACACCAGCGTGGACTTTGGGCACAGCTCACTGACAGTGCTGCCGAAATGAGGGAGTTGATGATGGGACAGAAAGTACTTGAGAGCCTTGGAAATGAGTGCATGCAGCTGTATCCAGCTGGCCTCTCCTGATTTCCCTGTGCCAGCCAAGGCACACTGCTCCTCTGTGACCCTGGCAGGAGCCATGTCTAGCCGTGAGAAAGATGCGCTGTGCTCTCTGACTTGGGAGCTGCCAGTTTGCCTTAAACTATTAGAGGGGCATTATATTGATTACTGCTTGATATTTGCAGGTCTACAAAATGTCCAAGGAGACACGGAAAAGTTTAGAGACTTTTAATTTGCTGTACTAAAGCTTTTCTGATGGTCCCAGAAGATTACACATTTATGAACAAGGGCAGCAACTATAAAAGCTTATTGTTTGCACTCAGCCAAACTTCATGGATTTTTTAAGCATGACAAAAGAGAAAATGAGTTACACAGATTTTCAATAACTTGAACACCAATCTCTGCTGTCCAAAGGGAATTACTCCAGTGTTCTTTCTTTGTCTACCTTGGCCTGGCTTTAAGGGTTTATCCTTGTAAACGACATCAGTAGTTACAGTTAACAGGCCCAAATGAAGCTGTGGGGCTGAGATCCCTCTTGTCCTGATGTGCCAGATGCTCCAGGGAGAAGACTAAAGACAGCAAGAGGAACTTTGTCAAGGTAGGCTCCGTGCAGAAGATAGGAGCAAGCAGTCTGTACAGCCCTTCCCTTCGCTTCAATGACACATCAGAGGTACCAGGAGGATTCTCTCATCAGAGGGCAATGGCACAAAGTGAGATTAAGGTAGCAGCCCATTTTGCTTTTATGTATTCAGCTAAAGAACAAGGTCAAAGACATAAGGTATTAAAACTTTTAATTAAGTGACAGTGGAATTATTTGCTTGCTCCTGGAATACGTTGATGCAATACAGCCTGAAAGCTGCTGTTTGACATTTCCCTTGATTTCTGCTCCTCTTTGATGGGTTTACACAGTAAATTGTCTTCAGGTACAGACTTGCCATAACTACTGAGAGACATGCACGATGCTCCTAAAATTTTCCCACTTTCTGTTTTACTGAAATGGCAGAAAGGCATCAAAGCCATGACAAAAGAAAGCACTATTGCAAAACAAACTAGTGTGGCTACAGAAAAGAAAGATGCAAACTGGGGCGGGGGAGGGATAAGGCAAGTACAGATATTTTCTTTGAAAACAATGGGTCATGAAGGATCCTGAACAGTCCCTATCCAATGGACAACAAGTAGAACCTCTTTTGGCAATACTGAGACAGGCACAAGTAAATCAGGTGGCTCTGAATGTCTGGATTGGTCCATGGCATGCAGCCCCAGGAGCATCCAGCATTCAAATGTACGTGGCGCAGCAGAAGCAGACCCCACAGTCAGGAAATGGAGCATAAAATGCATGACCATGGTAAGAATCAAACTAAGATGTGATTTAAAAAAAAATAAGAATAGTGTTTTGCTTTCTGAGCTCTCTACTTTATTTTTATTTGTTTTTATGCTCCTGTAAGTAAAATCAACAACTTCTTTTTCCCCAATAAACTGAAATTTTGCAGACCATTAATCCATAATATGGACAAAAGGCTTCGGGTGCATGTGAAACAAAATGAAAAATGGTCAGTCTGGTTCTTCCAGGAAAAACTGATACTTCACATGAGCAGTAAAGATTTTCCAACAAGCAGCAGCACACACATTTCAGTGCAGACCCACAGTGAGTAGAGGGTAATGGCTCTGAATATCATTTATGCGCACTTAACTACCATTTAGTTAATGTTTATGCAGCATTTTGAAAATGTAAAGTGCTGTAAAGATGCCAAATGTTATTATTATTAATAATCCAAGTGATAAATATGACTCCAAATTCTCTACTTTATCCTTGTCCTCCATGTCAAGGGGGTGTTTGCACGTATAATAAGCACAGCAATCCAGCAAGACACTCACAGTGTCTGTGTTCCTCAGAGTTCATGAGTTTACACATAAGGGGATAAAGGACTAACTGGTTTCTCCCCAAGTTTACCGAGTGTTACAAACCGCCCACAAATTAAGATGGAAGATTATGTTAAAATCCTACTTTTAAAAGTACTGGGTCAGAGCTTTGCTGCAACATTTAAAAGCCTATTTGGAAAGGGACAGAGGTCAACATGTTTTAATAAAATGTGTTTTCCTTGCAATGAATGTAGAAGAGGGCACAGGAAAGGACTTAATGCCAGCAATATGTGGGTATCTGCTGTCTGCCATGTTCCCACTGCACCTCCCACTGCAGCAGTATGGACCACTGCTGGCTGTCCAGATTTAGAGCTTCAAACCCCCAGATCTGTGCCTCCTTACATCTTCACTTTGGCCCTCAGAGGGGGCCACCAGCCACAGAACCCGATGTCACAGAAAGAATTATCCCCTCAGCGATTTTCCCATTTCCCAAAACCGCTTCTCTTTTATTTGCACATCCAGCACGGCATCAAAAAGTCAGACAGGAGCCACTCCAAAAGCCACGGAGTTTCCAAGATACAGGTCTGCCATGAGTGCTTGCCACTGCAGTGGATTGCTCTTATTGCACTAGACCTCAGCAGGGAAAATAATCTGTGAGCCAAGGCCTTTGGTCTCTCCTTTTATCCTCAGAAATGAACCTACTGGTGCTCTCAGAGAAGTGGCTGTTATTTCAAGGAGGTGATCAGTTTGTGAGGAAGTGATAAGAAGGCAAGGGAATTTTTGTTCCATGTGTTTTTCTCAGGTTTGGAATGGCCTTTTTGATTGCAACAGCTTCACCACTAAGGCTAAACATGAAGTTACTTCTCTGAGTGAAGCATTTGCCCTTCCCCTTATTGGAAAACCAAAAGGACAAAACAGATTTCCAAAATAAGGTCTTTTAAATACCTCCATTCTCTTCAACAAACTGGATTTTCCTGAGTTCAGGTCCCATTCCACTGTTCTGTTACAGTGGTTGGATGCTGAGCTCTTGGATGCTTGGTCCAGACTTTGTGACTGGGGACACAGGCAGAGAACCTGTGGCTCAATACACCCTTTGAAGGCTTTCTCCAAGACTTAAAAAAACTATCTTAGTTTAAAAAAAGGAAAATGAGGAAAAAAAATCCCACAGAGACAGCCTGATCTTCTACTTTCTCACACTGGTATAAATCAAGAATAACCCCATGGACTTTGTAGGACTTGCACAAGTATAAAACTGCTAGAAATGAAAGGTTCACATTTCCTAACTGCAGCAGTTGGCTGGGTTCTCTTTAAATAGCTTCATTAATAAATACTTTGAAAAAGGGAAAAAAAAAGAGTGCTCTTCCTCCCTCAATACTAATTGCTAGTGCTCAGATTTAATCTTCAGCATTTATTGTGCTTCACCAAATCCCTAATAATCACCCCAGAAGACTCCTTAACATTGTTGTATAATGGGAAACAAGGGCAGGGTATTACTTTTTCATGTACAAAGATGTTTCATCAGGAGGCCAGATTTCTTCTATGCAGCTAAAGTACATAGAGCCTGACACTTTTAATTTCTTCCGTAATTGTGTCACAAGAGGGGTTTATGTCACTGTGCCTCTTTGCTGAATTCCAAGAGGCTCAATGCTATTCCCATGGTCATTGCCTCCTGCCTCTACTTTAAAATAATGAAGATTTGGGCTGAAATAAATTTGAAGATATCAAATAAGGACCCCTTGAGTTCCAGGGAAAGAAAATAAAGCAGCTTTTATTAAACTTGTTATGAGACCTTTCATGACCACTATTCTCGCTGTTCTCTTTGCTCAAAGCCTTTAGAGAATGGTCTCACTTTAGCCTAAACTCAGCTCTTTCTCAGCTCTCTAAGCCTCTGTAAAATTGAAGGACATTCACTCCAACACACGTCTTTAATAACTCAGTATGATTTAAACTTTCAATCTGCATTCCTGATTTCTGTAATAATTGAAAGGAATGCATTAGCAGCAGAAAAAAAACCCCACTTTTGCTTCATAAACTTTACCTTCATTGCCTCAGATTTTCAGTAGTTCTCAATATGTAAGTTTAATGGCGTGACCCTAACAAGAAACGATCAGCAAATGAAACGAACCAGTGTGTAGCTGCTCCACACGGCTACAAGTGTCAGCTGTGGCCTGCCTGCCATTAATTTTATTGTAACTCATTTCTTCAGGTTGAGTACAGCACGATTTAATGTTCCCATTCTCCCATTCCTGTTCTGCATGACAAATTGTTTTAATAAACATAAACCGGGTAATAATAAAGTAATAATAAGCCTAGCACTCACCTTATATCACTGCAGTTAAATTCTCCCACAAGCCAGCGCTGGTTACAGTGACAATTACAGTCGGGCCAATCCGCAGCCAGGCAAGCACAATGGACAGATTTAATATCGTTTGTAAATATGATTAGTGTGCTGTCATGTTATTGCAGCCTGGTATTTACATTTCTCTCTGGGGTTATTCACTACACCAAATCAACATTAAATAGTGCTCCCTTCTCTTTCCCTTAAATCAAATACACCTTTCTTTGTGCTCCACTCAGAAGTTAATGAAGAAAATGGCATCGATTGTTAATATTCAGGGATCAATCAGTGCTTTACATACCCCCTTTTTTTAAACAGATGTACGTCTGTCTGTATAACCCTGAAAGATTTCTTTCTAAATTCATAATCTCCCTGCTTCTTCCTCCCCCTCCATACACACCCTTTAACATCGACGCTCGTCTGCTGACTCTCTTATGAAAAATGTTCAAATAATGAATGGCTGTTGTTTACAGAAGTAATTTCATGCTACATTTCCATTATTGCCTGGATTTGTTTAGCTTCTCAAGCTTCCCCATTTCCCTGCAATGAACTTTTAAGGAAATATAACCAGCTTTCACTGTTTATGCCATTATGTTTATAATAGAAGCCGCTCTCATTTGTGACATATTGCAACACTTCATAACTGTGTGCAAATAAGCATCCTTAAACTTGTTAAGGTCAATTAATCATTGTACAAAAGCTTTTTTAGCCAGGACTTCCACCAGCATAAATCCAGCCGCGTAGCAGGGTAATGAAAGGGCTCTAGCGTGGACTCAGGTCCTACATGGCACAATTGTGTGCTTCAGATGTTAATAAAACTGCCTGCAGACGACGCAGGTCTTTTTCTCCAAAGTTATTTGGCTCCTGCGGTCAGGCAGCACAGGTTGAATGCCTGCAGCCCAAATCAAGAACAGACAAAAATTTATAATGACTTCAACGACCAATTCCCACCAACCTAAAAAAATTCTAAAGCCACTTTTTCCACAGTGAAAGCAAGGAATGGAGGCGTAGGACATCCTGCTGAGTTTGGCCCCATGGCATTTCACTGGACAGGATTCGACACACGCAACACACCGCAACAAGCTCCTATTTTCAGACATCACAGAGGACACCATCAAAGGAGAGCACGCCGCTGTCGGCAGCGCTGAGCCCTGGCTGCTCAGGCACGTGGATCGTGTGCCAGCGTGGAGCTCTGGCCTCCTCCTGCTGCTGTGTTAACTGCTCCGAGAGGAAGGGGTTCCTGGGGGACAGCAGGGACTGCTCTGCCTGCCTGAGAGCCGCCTGGCACAAAGACTGAGGACGGAAAGGGCTCCTCCTAATTAGCAGCGACCTTCTCTGCACAGCCATGGCACACACAGGCTCGCTCTTGCCCTTCATGCATTTAAGAAAGAGGAAATATTCATGTGGTTTGTATTTATGCTTCCATTTTCAACAAAGAGGTTCTCATCTCCTCCACTTTTGACTGAATTAAGACCTAGGTCTGAAATTTAAGACATGGCTTAATCAGACTCAATAGGTTTTCTACATGCCCCAGGCTTACCGATGTCATGGTGCCTGGGTGCATGTAAAATAAGCCTGGTCTGTGTCACTGGGCTTGGACTGATGTGTAAAAACAATGACAATAAACCCTCACAACAACCTCATTTAAACGGCAATAGTAAAATTCAGTGAAATATGTAATACTAGTGAAGAATTAAAATATATAGGATACCGGTTTATGAGGGCAGCCATGTGCAAGCATATACTTTATGCATTCACCAGCATTTAACTTGCACTTACTTTTCCATACAAATGGAGGTATAAAGAGATGCCCCATGTTAGAAATCTACCCCAATGAAGTCCAAAATGCGTGGCAAAAACCAATACTCAGGTATCTGTAATAATTACAAAGCTGACTTACACTTTGTTGTTTACTGTCAGTTAACTTTGCTGTGCTACAAGTTAGCAGAAGGGAAAAGAAAAAATTAAAAAAATAATTACTAGTCAGTCAGAGAGCATAGCTATTTTGTGGGGGATGTAGATAATCTGGAGACCAAAGCAGGACTTTTTAAAGACCTATCTGTAGTTGTTGCTTTATTGAAAATGATAGATTTAAGAATATGGCTCCTATGGTCACCCAGAGTGCATGGATCTGGTTTACTGTGACTTGCTGATATTCTTTATTTAGAAGAGTCAAATGTCACAGCAAAATATTTCTGCTAAAATGTGTATTTACTGCATTTTCCTTTCAAAGCTCAGCAAGGTGACAGCTGGAGAGGGGTGTCTGTGCATGTGTGGAAAAAAAAAGAGGGAGAAGAACTGGGGTGTTACTAAACACAAGATCACAGTACTCGAAACATCCTACTGAGATCAGAAGAATTGTGAAGCATACCGAGGTGGTACTCTAGCTATTCATTAACTGCCTGTATCAGCTGGCCCGGAGATTAGAGCTTAATGCAATGGTGAAGTAAGTGTCCATATCACAGTAGCCATGGAGGAATAGCGAGATGTAATGAAACTGAATAGCTAGCCATTGAAAGTTGAAAAATATATTGATTTTTCAGTGCTTGATCACCCAGGAGGCTTTATCAGGTATGAATACTTGGGAACCATCTGCTAACTCTGTAATGGTATTTTAGGATTTGTGACAGACTCCGGCAAAAATAAAGCTGCATGTTAGAAAATAACACAAAGTGAAGCCTGCTTCTCTGCAACACATTCCACTGCTCCACATCTGCTTTTCTCATTCCTGCCTTTTAATTGTTCTCGAATTAGCTATAGCTAATGTGTGAGTACAAATTGAAATTGGTACGTGGATTCAATTTCTCCCCACCTTCCACACCAAAGAGAGCTCAGACATTTATAGCCGCATTTATCTCCACATCAGCTTGCATTACATACGTGGTAAAGATTCCTCTCCTCCCCAAAGGAAGTCAGCAGGACCCCGGTTATTGTATTTAGCTATTGAACCTCCTTGTCAACATTTCTTAGCATTCATTTGTGTAAGTCAAAGAACAAAACCGAACAGGAACAGGCTTGGAGGCACAATATCTACATATTGTCTGATGTAAATAACACTCCTAGACATGATTGGCATTCTCCAAACAACAATCATTGTTATTGAAATGTGCCTCTATTCCCCTTGTTTTAATACCGAGAATGATTATGAAATCTCTTTGGGTACGATAAATCAGCTGAAAGATGTAATAACATGTTTCAGCTGTTGGAATGGATGTTTGATTACAGCTCTGAGGGTTTTTTCCTCATCTAGTTTCTAGTTTAATTCTTAAACCATTCTCTGATTTAACAAAAAAATATATTCCACATATCAACAGCAAGTACACATACTTGTTTACAGTGTGGGTAACTGAGCAGGAATCGAGTTGCATTTTAACAATGCAGGGAAAATATTTTTCTATTACAGTTTTGGTTAAAATAGCAAGTTAAGCTGTCATTTGAAATTATATATAGTAAACACTTAACTTTAACACCTAAATAAAACCAGAAAAGGTAAAAAAGGGGATGAGGAGGACAGAGAGAAAAGGAGACTTTGGTCAGACCATGTTTGATTTCCAGACACAGAGAAGAAAAATTCCACCTCTCCTCTACCGCCTCCCTCCATGTCTGCAAACATCTCTTTGAGTAAGCAACAGCAGAATTAATTTACCCCAAAATGGAGGAGCGTAAGGGGAGGAAAATTGTTTCCCCCTGATTTTACACTGTAGTGGCAACACACAAAAGATGAAGGAAGTCAGACTGCACCACACAGCGGCAGCGAGAGCGAGGCAGCTGGACAGAGGCTTTTGAAGGATCTGAGAATCTGTGCGCAGCAAAGGCAGCGCAGCTTCTCCAGCTCACTCTCCCAGAAACGATTCTGGCAAATAATGCCTTTCCCTTGAGTGTATTTTGTGGAGGAGAAAAGGTGAAGGAAAAAAAATAACTTTGGGAAACAAAAAGATTAGTACGTGGGTGGTTTCCCTTTCCAAACAACTTTCCTTCCCATCCTGTGGGGCTGCCCCTGTGCTGATGAGCACACTATGGAGGCTGCAAGGACATACCTTGATGTTCTCCCAAAGTTTGCAGAGCCAAAGAGGCAACTACATTCAAGAACTGATGGTGGGAAAATTCAGAGAAATTTGGGGCTTCCCGAGCTCTTTAGAACTGCTCAGTGATGTCTTGCCAACATTTCAACAAGAGGCTCCTAAGAGAATTCCCCCCTTGGCCTGTGATAAACTCAGTGCCCCAACCGTGCATTTGCTTGCCAAGAGGAGGGGCAAGGGATGAGAAAACCATTCAAGCATTTTCCTATTTAAATGAAAACACTTTCTCCTCATTGTAATCAAGAAAAGAGGCTGTCCCACTGTGAGAGAAACCCTACACCACCCGTTTGGGTGGAACTGCACATACTCTATCTCCCTGCAGGAAAGAGAATAGCATTTGTAAGGAGATATCATGGTCTGGATAGCAAGACATCCACCCAGGATGGAGTAAGCAAGGTCTCAGGAACTTCTCCCAGGGTGCCAGAAACACTTGAACCTAGAAAGCAGTCGGGGAGAGTTGTTAAGGGCAGCTCTAAGGTAGCACTTACGAGCAGAGCTCCCCAGGGTGTGCTGCAATCGGACACACGCTGGCGGCTCAGGTCCCACCCACACGGGGGACAGAAGGAGATCTCCTATTCCCTTTGCCTCCTTGGTTACTGTGCAGCCTGCCTCTACTCTTGGAATAGGCAGGCTTTTAAATTAGGACACACAACTCACTCTTCCCTAAAGACACCGGTGCAATGAAGAAAATATTTCTAATGTTCAATGGAATTATAGAATACCTTTAAAAGTTATTCATCGCTTAATTCACTCCCCTCTTTTTGACCTTTATTCAAGGGGAAAACTGCCAACTGCACAAAACCCTGCCAACTCCAAGGAGCTTAATTGTGCAGATTATGGTCTGTTTGTAACACAGATTACTAAAAGCACACTTGGACCCTTCACATCGCCACGTTTGATTCAGTAATAGGTTCTGTATTAGATAAAGAAGGTTTGTTTTGATCCTCTCCTCGCAGATGCAGAGTGCCCTACACCTTTTTATTCCAGACTCCATCATCCATGACCTCTTTGCATAAGTGACAGAGCCACAATAGGCTGCTCCATACTGTAACTCCCAACTCCCCACTTTTGGGGCTGCAAGAAAGGCAGGAAGAGATTCAGTTCAATGTTTGTATGGTAGCCTAAAAACAACAACAAAAAAATTGTGTATCTTATTCTATAAAGGGCACATTTCTCTGAGAGATTCTGGCACTGTGTGGCACAAAAGCTAACCATGGCCATTTTTGAAAGCAGAACACATGGTATTTTTATAAAAGAAAAAAGTGAAAATTGCCTTTTTGAGTTTCAGAGAATGAGGTGAAACACAGCACCAGAACAGAAAATTTATTCTCAAAATACATGAAGTGAAATAATTTCCTTAGGTTCCATTTGTTTTCTCTCTTTCCCAGGCTAAAAATTTAATGAGAAAGCAATCTCTTCACTCCCCTAAAAATTTTTGAAATAAGTTAGAGCATTTTATTTGCCACCTGTTACAGAAAACCCCTCGAATTTCTAGCCATCATATGGTGATTACAAATCAATCCTCTCTGCCTCAGAACCAAGGCCTGCTCCTCAGCCAGCCATCATCACTGCAGGGTCTGGGTGGGAAATGTCAGGCTCTTACTTTGCACCTTCATTCTTCAGCTTCCTGTGCTTCAACAGCTGGACTCGATGACCTTACAGGTCTTTTCCAATTTTAATGTTTCTATGATCCTCAATATTATTATGATTAACAATTAAGGAGTTTTTCTTCAAACACTATCCAATGTGTTTTGCGAGCCTACTGCTTACACTTCAGTGCCCTTACAACAGGAGGGAAGGAGAGTGGGGACACCAGAGTTGTGGCCATTAATGCCAGAATTGTGGCCATTAATGCCAGAGTTGTGGCCATTAGTGCCAGCCAAGTGCTCAGGACTGAGGGGAGTCACTCCAAGCACGACTCGCACACAGTGACTCTGCTGTGGCCTCTCTCCTCGTTTACTGCCTTATAAAGAAGGTAGGAGGTGGCAACAGCTTTCCCTGGCATTAATGTGCTTTTAGTTGCTTGATAAAAGTATTTTCCTCCCATAATTGCTGCACAACACCAGACTAAAAGCGCAGAATGCACTTTTAATTTGAACACACACTTGTAGCTGTGTGCCAATTCCTTGCTGCTGTACTGTTGATGAGCAGTTATGTGTGGAACAAATTGAAGAAAGCCACACACTAATTTCCTAAATGTACTTTTTTTTTTCTCCAATGGTAAGGAAATGATGAGTTTTAGATGAGAAAGAACATCTATCTGCAGCTCAATGAACTGAAAATGCAGAAAGTAAACTCCTGCAGCCTTCAGAAGTACCCGAGAGTGACACAAAAGTACTAACCTCTTCAAATTTTATGATGCAACTAAATGGAGTCAGCAAACTGAGAGGATGACAAAGACAGAGGAAGACCGAAACACACCTGGACTACTGTGATAAATGAAAATAACAACTTCTTGTTTTAACAAAATAGTGCCGGTCCTGTGATACATACCATAAGCTGGCATAGTACTTTTATTATACTTCAGCATAAATTGTGCATAACTGACAGCTCCTTACATGTCCAGTTCTTGGTAGCAATGCTACCTCTCATATTCAGCACCGTTGTACTTCGCTTAGTGAAAAATCAAGGGGGCAGCAGAAGCAATTAATTGTCCTACTGCATTGTACCTTTCTGCTATGAGACACAAACTAACTCACACTGGGTGTGCATTTAAGAAAATTAAATTCTACAAATTTTATTTTCAGTCACAAAGAATGCTACAGTCATCTGAAAGCCCATGAAACTCTGTTTCTATAGAACCAGGATTGCCAACATTTCTAAATTAGCTCCAGTGGAAGAAGCTCAGTGCTGTGCAGATGGGTGGAGGAACTCGTAAGATTATCTCACTTCTGGAGCTCTGTAAAACAACTTGATAGTGTTGGTTTAATGCTCAAGTTTTACTCCATACCTGTAAATGTAGATTTGGGGTAATAAAGTGTGTTTGCTGAATGCTCACAGTACCTGGGTAATTTTGCAGCTGTGGAGCTGTGCATCCACATACCCTCAGTTAAACACAGATGTAGTTTTCCAGAGGAATTCTCACCTCGGTTAATTGTTTTTAAATTTCAGCAGAACCTCATCTTTGCTCCTTTAGGTCAGCAGGTACCTCTAGAACAGACTGCTTTGCCCATCATGCTGTTAACAGCTTCCTTACGGAATTTTCTGGCTTCTAGCCACCCTGCTGATCTACAGAACATTTAAGGGAGGTCTGTGCCTAGTGGTGCAGGACACAGGGTACTGGCTTCTCCTCACTTCTGGCTGATAAGTTACTCCGAAACACAGATGCAATGTCCTTAGCTGTTTTATTGGGCAGGTAACTGCTGTCTTAGAGTTCTTACACCATTGTAAAATGAAAAAAGGGGCTTGTATGAATATAAATTAAGAGGGCAGGATGGGTAAGTTGCATGGAAGGAACAATGGGGTAATACTGTCCTTCAAAAAAAGACGCAGTCAAGCTTGTCTGTTAAGCTGTCTGTGGACATCAACAATGTTCAGACAGAGCTGGTGCCTGTTCTCTCTTGGTGCTGAGCCCACTGATGAACCAGCTGAGTTTAGGCCTCTACAAAATGTCATGTACCACCCCAATCAGAACGTGAAGGAGAGAGGAATGCCCTTGAAAGGATGAAGCACCCATCATCCCTGCACTGCTACAGGAACCCTGTCTGGAGAGGCAATCAATCTGATTTGAAAGCACCATGTGTCAAATGATATCTAAAGATAGCAGAACTTTTAGGAAATTATTTATTTGTGATATTTGCGGACAGTGGAGCCTCATGAAGGTCCTGGAGCTTCAAACTTTGCTATGCACATGCTCCTACAAACTCACTCTGCTGCAATGTGATTACTAGCACAATGAGCTGCCACAGGGGTGGTGGAAAACACAATAATCATTACTCTATGAAATCAGAATCAAGGATTTTAAGATAGAGTGCCTGGAATTCAAAATCATCATCTGCAATAGAATATTTTCCCAAGTTTTCTTGTAAGGTATCCTAATTTGGCAGGGTACTTCAAAAAGCATATTTCAAAGTGGAAGGAGTGAGTGTTAATCCCTGCCGATAGCAGAACAGTAATTTTCACTGTGTAAGTGATATGCCAGTAGCAAAAAGGGCTCTTAGAGCCAGACTTTCAAGGTGCCTCCATACTTCACATGTAAATAAACTTTTTCTTCAAATGTTCAGTAGTGCTAATTTTGATTTGTTGTGAAAATTCTCGGTTAGTTGCAAGTTCATGAAAGCAGTCCAGAATTCCTCCTTTTTAAACAAGAATTTTAAGGATTCAGACATAAGAAAAATATTTCTCATGTGAAACTAAATAATCAAACAACTCCTACTCAGTCTGATAAACCCAGAAGACTATCAAATATTGGAAAATACATAAAAGCATTAGTTCTCTTTTTCATTATTCCTTCTGAAATCATTTGGGTCCCAATTCTACAAAAGGTTCTGCCTTCTTATCCTTATTTATAAGGTTGTGTTTGCCTTCTTGCTTTGTAAAGAAGTGTAAAATACCAGAAATTAGAATGGTAATATTTTATAATAAAAATAGTGGTATAAATAATGAGAAATTAAACAGAAACAGTTTTTTCTCCTTCATAATTTTTTTTTGAGGTAATATATTTTTCCAGCCCCAAATTTGGATAAAAACCACTTTAAAAATCTTAAAAGTGTTCATAACTAAAAATCAGAACGCTACTCAATTTTATCATTTTTATCAAATATATTGTTCCAATGACTTTGGAACATTTCACCCTCACTTGACCACTTACATATTTTCTAATCTGTTTTTGAAATTAAAATCAGCAGATTTTGCACTAAAGTATGTAAACATATGTCTGATATTTTTCAAGAGCCTGAAACCATTTAAGTAGGATAATTTCGCAAAAATTAATCTACTCCCCAAAGCTCCCACTGGCTTGGACAAACCACAAGAGCTGGGAAAGCATACGAGGTCAGCTATAACAGGAAATCACAGAGAACAATTAAGATCCAGGTTAGATTCCCTGAAGCAATTTGTAAATAAACATCCATGTGTTCAGTTTGGGTCCCTCACTACAAGAAAGACATTGAGGTGCTGGAGAGAGTCCAAAAAAGAGCAACAGAGCTGGGGAAGGGTCTGGAGCACAAGTCCTGTGAGGAGTGGTTGAGGGAGCTGGGGGTGTTCAGCCTGAAGAAAAGAAGGCTCAAAGAAAATCAATCCAACCTAGCAATGATCATGTTTAAACTCTGTTTACAGCTAAGACATAGCACCAAAACATTAATAATTTCTCAAAACTACATGATTTGGAAGCTATGCTATATTCCAAAACTTTGTGTCTTCCCTCTTCTGATTATTGGCATCCCCATCATCACAGCCTTTAAGGGTTTTGGTAACAGAAATAGACTTGTACTGAATAAAACAAGCAGACACTATTCTTCATAAATACAAACTAAATAACAAGCTTCTTGCCATACAGGTCAGCTATGTGAAATCAATTATGAGACCTCAAACGTTTTGCTGAATGAGAAAAAAGTTATATGAAAATTAACTCCCTAAAGTAAACAGCCTATGTAAAACTTGGAGCAGAGTATAAAAGAAATATGCACATACACTTGTATTTACTGTGTGATTAGGTTTTCTTCTGACCAATTAGAGATATTCAGAAAAAAACCGCAAAAATTATTCAGTGCTATTTTCTACTACTTTTGACCACTTTTAGTTACACATAATTCAAAAACAGAAACAAATTTATGTTAGGCCCTGAACTCTTACTTCAGTGTTTTTCCCCCTCTTCTTCTGTGTTAAAATTACATCCAGGGTTTTTTTTCATAAAATGCATTTCCTATTTGTATGAGAAAAGTCCATCTCCCCCAAGTATTTATGTTATGTAATCTGTGAACAAAGATTTAAGTATCTGAAGGCTTGCAAGAAAATCTATTGTGTTACATTTAAAGATTAGATTTGAAATTCTTCAGCATCTACCTCTTCTTTTGCATTTCTGTTGGAACTTCTGGCTGCACATCTGTTGCAAGCCTGTTAAAACTACTTGCCCACTACCTTTGGAGAAACTGGCTTTTGGAGTAAAAAAGAGCTCTTGCCCATTCAACCAACATTTTCCTTACTCATACCCATCATTTCCCGAACCTATAACCCAAATGGTTTTGCTCTACAGTTTGAGCCTCAGCATCCTCTGAAAAAGATGGCTGCTGTTTCCAACTGTGTCTAAATAAAATGGACTTCATTTGGATAAAAAAACACCCCTAATTTTATAATTAGAATATATCTCAATATGAGTGATGTGTGTTCTAGAAGCACTGGAAGATGGGGTTTGTTATGCGCTCACCTCGCTCTCTTATCCTGGCTTTGCACTGAGTCACCACAGAGGCAGTTTTAGCTCACTTGGGAGAAGCCAGAGCTGCAGTACTTGATACTCTCCTTCTTTGGATGTCCTAGACCAGGATCAATTCCCTTCCTGATCATTGCTACACCTCACTCAATAAGGGTAAGGCCTCATGAAGGTCTTGTTTCTACAGGTGACAGCACCCAACCTAATAACAGACAGAAAACCCAGAGACAGAGCAAGTCACCGTGCCCCACTGCAGAGGCCACAGAGGGAAAAGAGAGCCACCTCTTCACCTGCCATGCCTACAGGTGCCCAAGGTACTTCTCATTTCGATTAGCCAAGTCCAAGCACAACTGAGAAAGTTGGAGGGTTATCGCTCTAATTATTCTGCTCCTTTTCTTTCCCTTTTCCTGCCTCCCTCACCCCTGGGCTCTTTAAAGAAAGACTCCCAGGGGTTTCCATTCAAGTGGACTGAAAACAGTGTCAGTGGGGGCTGACTTCTGCAGCACGGGTTGTTGTCACCAGTGACCTATCCATCAGCACCAGCACCAGCCTGGCTTTGTCTTCTGGTCTGCTAAGCAAACTGACGGCAGACTCAGCTCTGCTGCAGAAATATGGAGAATTAAATACAGCACAAAGGGAGCAGGCAGCAGGCTTGAAACATTTAGTGGAAATAGGGGAGCTGGTCAATAAAAGGGGATGGAGACTGGATCAAAAGGGGATGACTTACAATGGGACACAGGCTAAAAAAGGATGTGCACTCTCCTGCAGGTCAAAAATGACAAAACCTCGTGGTCCCGAAGCTGTCACCTTCGGCACAGTAGGGAGGGATCCGGGAGCAAGGAGAAATGCAAAGCTAGCTACTCAATATATAGGAAATGTACAAAGCAAGAAAAAACCATAAAGGGTCAAATTCTAGGGTGCTTGCAACAAGCTGAGACCACTGATCTCAATGAACAAAACAGAATAAATGTTTAGAGGAGGTATTGAAAAGAAAGAGAAACAAAGGATAATAAGGATTTTGGCTTAGGGGTTCATCTCAGGCTTGGGACAGCTGGTTCTATTTCAAGACTCTGCCATGTATTTCCTGTGGGACCAGAAATGAGGCATTTAATCTCTGCAATTCAGTCCCCATCAGTGAGGAAATACTTAGGGAAAGGATATGTCAGGTATTTTGTCCGTAGGGTCCCCTAACTTCAGCCATATTCATGTAAAAGCAAAATAGTTGGTTGAAATGGAAAGATGTAAAAAAATTCCATATTTTGAATTTTTCTATTTTGGAGGCATTTAAATGGATCACATTTACTCTTAAATAAGTTTTCAAAGCATTAAACTTCCATTCACACCTTTCTATCATTTTCTACCTTTGAGGTTCTGAATACAAATATCTGACTGGTGTCCAGTGAATACAGATATCTAAGTGCTAGCCAGAGATTTTCTTCTTCACTCTTTTTCTGGTTTTCCTACTTTACCTTCTGCTCTTGTGTCAGGTTCCAAAATGCCTTCTCTTCTGGAGAAGGTTAGAGGAGATGAGAAAGAGTAAAATTGTAATGCCTGTGGCTTTCGAAAAAATAAGTTAAAACATTAATGATATTTGAGAAAAGTAATTTCCTCAGTTTAAAGGGGTCTGGCACATTTTCAGCAGAAAGGGAGATTTTTTTCTCCTTTCTTCATTCATGCAATTTCATTTAATTTAAATATATTTTCCTCCTTAACATTTCACAGAAAGAAAGAAGCCCAGAAGAGTAAAACAGCTAAAGAAAACAGAATTTCTTCGGATATTAAAAAACCCACATGCATTTCAGCAATGTTTTTTTTCCACTTGGAAATCTGAAATAAAACCCTGGTCCCACACACACGGCATGAGAAAATGCATCTGTTTAAACTCTGTTCTATGTGACCAACCTCGATAATCATAATAGAGGGTTCTGGATCTTGGAAATGGATTCCTATATCCATTGCTGGGGTGATTGTTGGGGAGCACATCTTGGCTGCCTTGGGGTAGTAAAATACTTTCCTCTGTCATGGCAAAAATTAAGGAAGGTTGGTTCTTAAGGCACATACCACCAATAGATGTCCTGGACAACATGGAAAATCTGCCTGTGTCCTTAAAACCTGTGCATGGATGGCACAAAATTCACTGCCCTATGGATGAGCTGCTATTTGTCAGACAGAGCTGTCCAAGTGTGCCTAGAAAATGCCTGAGCTGCCCAATCATCAGCTGCTCCTAACCGTGGTAGCTCCACAGAAACCAGTTCCTAGATCTGTCCTTGGAGTTTAAACGCTGGCCACCTGGCTGACAGTCTCGCAAGTAATAAAATAATTCAAACAGGTCAAGTTACCAAGTCAGAAACAGTGAGGGGTTTTTTTGCTTCGTGCCACGGAGAGGAAAATTTCCAGTCTTCGTTCAGAATTGGCCATCATTATTAAATGCACACATGGATGGGCCTTTTGGCCGTGGTATAAATGACTTAAAGCTGTGATTCAAATAAGTCTATAAAGTGCTTCTATGATATTTCTCTCCCTTCTTTTTTCTTTTTTTTTTTCTTTTTGAAACTGTCTCTGCTCCACTGTTCTTTGTAGAGATAAGCCCTTGAAAATCACCCTTCTTAAGGTGTAAACTTGGTGACTGTACATTGTAGTAAAACATTTGATTTGTTATAGGCTAGAAAAATAGAGAAGTTGAAATCTCTTCATGGTGTATTAAAGGTCACACAATTATAATAAAATCTTGCTCCAGCAGCTCCAGTCACAGACAAAATCAGTCTCAAATTTCCAGCGAACAATGAAGTCCCCACAGAGTTTCAGCTTCCCCGGGAAATCAGGGTATCTCAGGCTGTGTTGATTTTAAGTATGTCCTGAATGCCCATCATAAAAAATGTGTTACTCAACACAGTCACAGCTCTTTTGGGGTCCTCTGATTGAAAAAAAACCGCTTTTTATTTTACAGCCATTTGGGGCATGGCACTTTTCTGGTTCCAGGAACCTAAAGAGCAGCAAGATCTACTCTGTTCGGGTGAGACGCCACGAGCTTGAATGTCATTTCCTAGCATGCCACACATCAAAATAAAATAATAGTAATGCAGAACAAAAACTACATCCTCACAATACAACCTAATCTTCCGGCTTCCCATCAAGCGAAACATATTGACAACTGACAATAGGCAATTAATAGATTAATGAGTATAGCTCTTATCTGTCTACATTATGAGTTTATCTGGTTGTAACAGGATGAACACAACATGGGCCTGTGCTCACAGGAGTGCTGTCCCAGTAGAAATGAGATCATTGCAGCAAGATATGAATGCAGGATTTTGATTACCAGGTATCACTCAATGGAACAGAACCCCCACACTCACACTTTATTCTATACATTTTAAAATTATTCAAGGGCAAAGAACAGAATATAATTTACTAGAGAAAGAATTAGAGGGAAAGGTTTTACAAAAGCAGGAGAGATTAGGTTTTGATCCAAGGTTAAGACCACTGCCTCTGGCACACACACAATCTGTCAAGATAGGTGGTGGAATGTAAAAAACCTTTCCACCTAAAACTGAGTCTAAACTCAGCCATGTCTGCAATGCTGAATAATAAAATAAACTTTCAAAATCCTTTGATAACCCAAATAAAAAAGTAAAGCACACAAACTAGTTTTTCATTGGTTCTAACTCCAAAAAATGTGGCTGTTGTTTCTGGCAGTGGTAAGTTCACTCACACCATGGATAAATTGATAAATCTGATCTCCAGAAGTACAGAGGTGCACTGGAGCATGCTGTGCTTCACGTGAAACCTGCAGAAAAGCAGACTTTCCAAAGGACCTAGGTAGGAAGGCAAACATGCTATGAATTTGGGGAGCCAGAGAATCACTACCTCGATTGCATTGACATTTTCTCCCTGGCACACTTGCCAGTTACGTATATCCCCAGCTCTGTGCTTACTTGTTCCCTGTTTCCACCACAGAAGGAAGCCAGATTTACTTCTCTCATGGCCAGAGCCAAGTTCTGCCTTCTCTTCCTTGCACATGTAATCTAAGTTTTCTCAAGGAGTCCATTTGTACAGATAAAGTGAATTTGCCCTTGATAGCACTGTAAAGTTACAAAGCAAATATTGTGATGTTTTTGTGGGTTGGCAAACACGATCTGTAATTTGCTGTGTGGAAATTGCTGTCCTGCTCCGGAATTATGCAGGCTTCCATAATGGCTGACGGCATGAGGCAAACGCAGCAGGACAGTTGCATGTTGATCATCCTGCACAATTTTGCTCATTGGCTATTTATTGGGTTTCTTTCAGAGCCCAGGGCAGCCAAAAGAAAAACACTAGTGGGGTGAACTTTGGATGAAGCCTGATGTTATTCTATTGCAGTACACCAGACAATAAGAAATGAGAGATTTATTCTGATTTGAACCGAGCCTCTATTTGGAAACAAAGCTGCAGTCCTGATGATGACAGTCTCCTGGGAATGTGGCTGTGGAGGTTCCAGGCTCTGCTGTCCCAGCTACTCCCTACCAGCCCTTGCAGAGCAACATGTGGCTTTGCCTGCCCACATCAGGGCACAGCATCAGTGGTCACTGCCTGGCTGCTGGTAGGTAATTCCAGCAGCAGAGCAGGGCAAGAGCTGCAGGCAGGGGCATTTAAACCACGAAAGCAAAAATCACCACAAGGTATTTTAGAGCCTCACGACCTCCTTTGCACCTGGATCTCTGCTGTTTTAAACAACTGTCATGGGAAGGGACTCAAAAGCTACTTCTGCATGTGTCTGTTTGGATGACAAAAAGAGCTACGTGAGCCCAGAGAAATACGGAATTATATACTGCACTGAAAAGGGAATTCAGTTTGTGTCTCATTTTTAAGAGCTAATATTCTTTTATCTGATCAAATGGTAAACAGCATTGGTAAATCAAGTTTTGATGGCATATGTATTTGCAAACAAAACTTTATATTCAACCTTTTCTAAGATGATCCCACAAATCTGTGTTGATATCCTCTGTGGTCACGTTTTTTAAGAGCCTGAAAAATAGAACAGCCTCCCATGCTTTAAACCATGTACATGCACTTCTACATTTCCTAATTGAATGGGACCTTCTAGGCATGCAGTGAAAAGCAGCTTTGGAAAATCAGTGTAGAGAGGGACAGAATGTTTTCCAAATGCTGATTTAATTCTGTTCTTGGGTATTCTATTCCGCAGGAAAACAAACTAAAACTCCCCCACTGAGAGCTGAAATGTGTCATTCAAACACATCCCTCATGCTTCAGGGATGACATGTTCATGGATGCCTCCCAGAGCACCCTGCTACACTGAGCTGCAGCTCCTGGGCCCCTCTGAAAGGAAATGTACAGACAGGATGGCACAAAAACTGTGAGATATCACAGTTCTCCTAAACACGCTCCTTCCATGGGCACTGCCTCCCATCATTTTAGCTTGATGCCTCAGGAGTAGTCTGGTATCACAGCCTTGTCACCTTGCTTTGTGATTCCTCTCCCCAGGGTTTGAGGAACCCTAGAATGCTGGAAGGCACAAAATCACCTGTACTATCCCCCAGAAAACCAAGCCATGAGTGTTTAATGCAGCTTGGTACATTTGCTCCTTATCTTAGGGGGTGAGAAGTCCCAGGCGTTTCCCCCCAGCATTTCTGGAAAAACTCCTCAGTTTCATGGATCGACCTGGGACCTATCTTTTGTGGTTTCTGGGGAGAGCTGCTGAAAGAAATATCACCAAACATCCCCACCTGGCATTACTGGGAGGTGCATCTGGCTTAGAGGATAGGAAACCAGGTGGAGGAGAGTGGTTGTGACTCACTTGTTTCTTTGATGCTATGAAACAATGCCAAAGAGGTCACTGACAAACTTTGGTGCCTATGGAGAAAAAACTGGCACAGAGGAGAACAGCCCTTTGGCCACGTAAAATTACTTCCATTCTTTAGGCAGGTGATGCCTACTTGCAAGACTTTCCATACACAACTAAAAAAAAAAGAAATTCTCCTCAGCCTGTATTTGAATGTGTGAACCAAAACTTCTTCAGTAGGGAGTAAAGGGAAGAAAAACAATGGTCAAGAGCCAGCACTGCTGACTGCTAATAGACAACGGCTTCTCTTGACATAAAATGGTGCTGCTCCACCAAGGTCAGGGGAAGCAGCAATGTTTTATCTTAGCTAAAGAATATCTGGACACAACTGTTTCTCACTTTTATATTGTAATTAATACTTTAACATACTTAAACATTTTCCTGTGAAGGAGTTAATGAAGCCATGCTTAGATCCTTGGACACATTTACAACCCATTATTTAAGATATAGGAAAAAGTAAGGTCCTTTAAGAGATGAAGCAACAGGAGCCACTAACCAAAACAAAGAGATCACAAGACATCCAAGCAGCAGTTGAACCAAATGGTTACCTTCCAAACTGGCATTGCAAGGCTGAAACAGGCAGGACAAAGCATTTCAGACACACTTAGGCTGGGAGGAAAAAACAAACCCAAAAACAAGACAGGTGCAGACAAGAATGTCGGCTCAGGGATGCTTTAGATCTGATAGCAAATACATTAACCATTGTACAATCTTTCCCATGCTCAGGAAAGCCAATGGAACCATGTTTGCTCTTTGCAAATAAACAGGATTACACCGTGGGTAGAACCAAATTTGGTATTAATTCCCTCCTTTCACTGTTGATCCCTGCTGCTTCCCCCAGTCTAGAAAACCCACTGGCAATTTGGCTCAAAAGGACAGCAAAGAGCAAAAGAATCAGAAGCCATTTGAAGACAGCTACACACACATTCTCCTCTCTCCCCATCAAAGCACGGCTCTGTTCTCCCAACCCCTTTGGCCCTCTGTTTTGGTCACCACAGAAGAGAGTGAGAGTCACAGATCATGAGCCCACTCAGTGAACTCTGGGAGAAGGAGCTCCCCTTCTGCCCTTCAGCATTTTTATGTCTGCAGTACCTCTCTTGTGCTAAGTGCTACCTATGTGGGGAATATCTGGTTTATTTCTGTGCACAGGAGCTATTTCCACTCGAAATATTTGTGGAAAACCACCAGTTTCAGATGTGTGGCTGACAAACCTCAATTAAAACAGAGGAGGTTTTAATGCAAATATAAAGCTCTTCAGAAATATCAGACTTTGTAACATAACATCAGCTGTGAATGTAAAACAACATAGGGATGTGTTTTCCTGCAACAACAAAAATTTAAAGATCAAATACCTTTTCCTTCAGATTATCCATACTGATTTCTGAGAATCTAATGAAACACAAAGTATGTTTGCAAAGTAGAACGTTTGCATATGCTTCATTAATTAGTTTGGAAAGGCCTCCACTACCAAAGGTGCACGTATTTTTACATGGGCTTCAGCAATCTGCCTTGGAGTTTTCAATATTCATGTTTCTGCACTATTTGTGCTCTGTGTCATTTCATTATATCTATATATATGTATATATATTTATTTTTCTTTAACAGATCTTGGAATTTGTCATTCTGCTAGGATTTCTAAAAATATCCTTCCAAAAAAACTTCGATTGAACTTGACTGGAATAGGAGAGGTGGTGCACACTTTTCCTTTTCTTGGAGCTCCATCTCAGTCCAACAGCAACGCTGTCCATGTAATCTTGGCATCACATTTCACACTAAGCTCATGACGAGCTGAAATTTCGGTAGAACTGACTTTGAATTTTCAGATGAAACAACTTCTCGTTGGAATACAACAGCTTGTTCAAACAGAATGTTTTGGGCTTTGACAACCTCCCAGCTCAACACAGACAGGGATGTCTTATAAAACTGCTTGTGGGGCTCCTAAATAAATATTCTTTGGCAAGAGGTGATGGACTTCCTAAGTTTACTGTGACACCTGAGGAGCTGCTTTCTCCCAGTTTGAACGGAAACAAGAATAAGAAGCAGTTGTTTTTCTGAAGTCAGTGTTTCTGAATTTCCTGTCCATCTCCAATTCCCTTGTTTACATCTCACCCCACACCCAAACATCCCCACAAAGGTCTTCTGGCAACACAGAAATGCTAAATACCATCTTCTCTGGCCTGATTACTGAGAGTAGTAAGGGGGCTGCAAGGACGAGAGGGGAAGCACTGAGAGAAGTGATGCAGCAGACGACTCTAGAGCCTTCACACAGATTTACCTGGCTGCTGAAGCACTGGACTGGCTTGAGAGCTTTTTCCAACTAGTTCCAGCCCAGCTTTCACTTTGGGTTTTATTGGAGGAAAAAGCTATCCAATGCCAGTCACTTGTGGCAGTACTTAGCATTACTAACACTTCACAAGAGTACTCTAGAACATCCAAAAGTAACAGATGCGAAAACCCACATAAATAATTATAATGCATTAAACTCCCAAAACAAAGGGCACATCCTCATGCAGAATCTGTCCTGTCTCTCCACAAATAATGATATGACATGCAGAAAAATCTTCCTACACCTTAGAAAAATGAGGAGGAATGGGGAATGTACTGGAAAGGAAATGCAAAATGTAAGAGGGTTGGGAAACCCCCTTCCTTACTTTTACACAATTATTTTCACCTTCTCACAAACATAAGTATGCATTCATGTAGCTTTGTGTGGCACTTCAGCCCCTAGTAACCATCAAATAGTCATTAAGTGTTTCTGAAGTTAGGAGCAACTTGCCCAAGGTTTATGTGCTCCCTCTAAGAACTCCATATCCGTTCAGTCATGGCAGAGGCAGGGGCTGGACCACATGCTACAACATAACATGCTCTACCTCATAAAATGCACTGCACCTCCCGAAAATCAAGCACCCCTCAGCCTCAATCCTGCCCGCTGTGCACTGTGTGCAGCCATTAAATAAAGCCCCCAGCGTTTCACCAAGCTTGGACGATCACACTGGACAACATAACAGGATCAATGCGGGAGATGAGGATAAAGACCAAACAGCTCTGGAGATGTCCTGGCAAAGATGAGTAAACAACAGGCCTCCATAGAGAAGGGGGACAGAAAACTCAAATCACACTGAAATTTATCAAAGCTTAAAGCTGCTTACAATAATGGCTAAAGGTGAACGATTAATTTCAAACCAGGCCAAATTGAGGAAAAGAACCTTGATGCACACACCAATTTTGTTTCTCAAAGTCAAGAATTGCCTAATCAATAGTAGTGCTAAAAGGAGATGGGCACTCTCAGGGGTACCATTACAAAGAATTGCACTGGATTTTAGCCACCTGGCTCCCAATTGCTTTAATAGCTGTCACATGGCTAAAACCCAGGCTGAAGCTTTAAAAGTTTACCCCTCGGTCTTCCTGAGCATCCACTGCTGTCGGGTGGCAAATGCGGAGCAGCAGGAGGAACTGCGGGGTTTCCTCCTGCATTGACCAGTACTAGAACACGCCCAAGAATTCACACTGCTGCTGCTGCAAGTGTCACTTTCTGGGTGAAGAAAGGCAAAGCAGGAGAGGGTAAAAGGGGTGAGTGAGAGAAAGTGCAAGGAACTGTACTCGGCCCTTCGCCTGTTGATGTGTTGATAGCAGCCTGCTCCAGACACTCACATCACTGGCCTAATCCAATCAGGCCCCCTCTTCCATTAGCTAAAAATAAACTGGCACTTTTAAGGTAATGCTCTGACTGCTCCCCCCATTCCAAATTGTGCTCCAAATCTTAATGGAAAACCTTCAAGGAGTTTAAGGTTTTAAATCATATAAAGAAGCAGACACAAGGAGAAAAATCCAATCAGAGCAGAAAAGGTTGAATTAGACAGGAAGGAGCTGTCTTTCTTTCCATTGTCACCAGCACTGAACTTCACAGGAGCAGTAGCTGGAAAGACAGAAGGAGGCAAACAAAAGAGAAGAGGAAGGAGGGGTTTCTCTCATGCATAATTTTACAGAAAGAAATGTGGCGTCATGTCAACAAGATCTGGGCTTGACTTGGTTCCTGGGCCTGCTAGTGGTCACCTATGGGATGGTGAGTACCCGGATCCCTTTCTCAGACAGCTTCCACAGCTCCAGAGCCTTCCAGGGATGAGGAGAGAAATGGGAGCTGGCCTTGGCAGCAGTCCCCTCTCAAGAAGTCACCTTATGGTGAGGCTCTCATAGAACTTATAAATAACCAGCAATATTAACTACCTTTTGAAAGGAAGTGGGGTAATCCTCAGTGAATCACAGCTTGAGGTGGATAGCACCTTAAGTTCACTAGACCAGCTTACTCAGAATCCCATCCAACCCTGAACACCTCCAGGGATGGGACATCCACAACTTCTCTGGGCAAATTGTTCCAGTGCCTCACTGCCCCGATAGTAAAGAATTTCTTCCTAATATCTAACCTAGACCTACTCTCTTCCAGTTTTAAGCCATTCCCCCTCGTCCTATCACTCCCTGCTACTGGGAAAAATCCCTTTTCACCCTTCTTGTCAGACCCCATTTAAGGACTGGAAGGCTGTTATAAGGTCTCCCCAAATATTGTCATGAAGAACAACAACTCAAAATGTTTCTATGTGGAAGTTGTTGGGAAAGGGAATAGAGAAAATAAGAAAACCAAGGAACATAAAGAGCCCAAAGTAACTGAAAAAAACCCCCATTCATAATGGAACAAAATCCAAGCCTGTAACTGAGGATGAGTGAAAAAAATAAAAAAATAAAATAAAAAAGAGGATTTGTGTACTATTAATGTTCCTGCCAGCCATTTTGGACACTGAACATCTAAAGTTTAGAGGGCTAATCATCAGATATTGGTTAGGACAGAAGAAAGGGAATGACAAAGTATTTCCCAAAGTATTAGATAACTGTTGCAGGCATCCAAAAACTAGGAATTATTTTTTTTATATATATATGAGTCTGAACATATTTCATTGTATGGTCCCTTTCCATTGAACCCTACATACATTATATGTACTTTGGAATAATTATTTTGAAAAAAAAAAACCAAACCAAACATAATGTCCTGAGCCAAAGCAAACACTAGAAGAAATCGAGAGCACTGAGATTTCTACTGAAATAAAGGGCAGAAATCTGATAACATGTTGTTACTTGCAGGTCTGATCCAGAACCCATTAATTTGATAAGCTTTGAATCCAACTACGAGAGTAGGGTCACAAGCCCAAGAGCATTGGTGAGTGCTACTGTTACGCTGGCTTTCGCAGTATCTCTCTTCATAGACATTAGAGCCAAACCACATCAGTTCCCCTCAGCTGAGCTGGATTGGCACTTTGGAAATCCTAGTGCACAGGAAATGTTTAAATCCTCACATTTGGGGAATAAGAGCAGCTTGGAGCTCAGCTACTGGCTAAGTATGGCTCAAGAAAAATGAAAGTAGTAGAACTGGAAGGAAAAGAAGAAACAATGAGTAATAAAATGAAAAGGGAAATGAAACAGAAAAAAAGTATGGCAAGGAAGGGAGAATAGGAAAGATCATGGGAAACTGGGGAGGGAGGGAATTAAATTAATCAAAACCAAGAAAGAATTAGGGAAATGAAGACAATGAGAAACGCAGGAGAGCACTTGAACTCACAAAGTAAAAACAAGCACAAGGTGTATTGGAGGCAACAGAAGGAAATAGTGAGGCAATGAGAGAGAGAAAGAAAGGGAAGGGGAAAAGGCATGAAAAGCTGAAAATGGCAAGATGTAGGAGAGGAAAAGGGAGGGAAAGAGAAGGAAATGTACAGGCAAACAACCAGAAAGAGGAGAACAATCCTAGGGAGCCTGCTGTGGTGGGTCGCAGAGGAGTTCACAAGCCCATGCACTCCAACTATTTCTTTTTGATTCTGTGTCATTGTCAGGCTTCAGACTGCAGCTGCAAATTGTTTGTCTGGCAGTTCTGGTAGGTTTGATTCAATAACTCCTGTAAGAGGGCAGGCAGGATATCAATGCTGCTTTATTGCCTTTTTCTCTGCCTACAATAGCAATCCTCCAGTTATACAGTATTATAAAGCGCCATCACTGGGGGTTGTATCTCAGCATAGTCACATCTCATCTTCCTGGACTATAATAAGCCAGCAAAGGTAGAAGTCTGAAACGATGTGAGCTTCGTGAAAGGATTAACATTGGTGCCTAAAGATTGGCATCAGGGACGGGCATTGAGCAAACAAGGGACCCTCGCCTCCCAAGGACCACAGTGGGAGCTGGGAACATCCTGCTGGATCAGCTCCACCAAAATACACTTGGTAAACTGGGTCAAGCCCAACTCCAGCCTCTCGTGGACAAAGCATTAACACTCCAGAAAGCTGCAACCACCGCTGGGGAACACAGAAAATAACGCACACGGTCCTGGAAGTTGGGTAACTTTTCATGCCTCTCTCCACATCCTTGGGATACAAGCTCTTTAAAAACAATCATGCAGTGACATTTAACATAAGATTGGACTGACTGACACGGACCCACCATTTTTCCTCCTGGAAGTTCGTTCCTTCAGGCTGTGGGGGGTGTAACCTCACCAGCTTGACACAGAGAAATTTCTCCAGCCTTGAGTGTTCATGACCTGTCAATAAAAAGAGGTTTTCAGTTGCACAATGTCATCACCTAGTGCCTTTTACAAACACTAAATTCAGGTTAAAAATGTCATAGCAAAACAGGAAAACTACCCCACAGAAAACTGCCCATGAGCCATTTTATTTGTATGTCTTTAAAAAAAAACCAAACAAAAAAACCCCAGAAAAATTCTGACACATTGTTCTGGTTAAAGCCAGAAAAATCAGAACACAACTTCTCATTCAGGCCTCATCATTACAAATTTTGTGAGTACCTGAAAAGAAAGAGACCAATTTGATCTGCTTAAACTTTGTCTCACATATATACACATATAGAAATCCCTGTTTCATTGTAAAAATCACAGATGGATGTCTTTAAGATTGTGTCTAGAAATCATTGTGATTTTACACTGCAGTTTATTCCATATATTTCCATCCTTTTGAGTCACACTGTTCAGCCTCCTACTTATTCTTAATAGATTAATTTGTGATTGCTCCCTCGACATTTCAGCCTTTCATGATGGAGAGCAATTCCTCTCATTTCACTCATCAAGGCTCCATATAATAATGAAAGTTCCCATAGGTCACCTCTGTCATGCCTTATTTCCTTAACCCCTTTAGCCTTCCGCCCTGATAAGCGTTCTTAAACCTAGAGCTGTCTGGGTTAAGGTAAAAATAAAATTTCTCCTGCAAGCCAACTGCAAGCGAATCTGTATTGCACCAGTTTTATAGAAAATGTGACTTTAACCATGTGATTCCAATTCTCCAACACCTTTACATTGTCATAATATCCTATTTGTTTTTTCCAAGCAGTTATACACACAAAACTGCTGAGATTCTTCTCTAATAACCTCAGGTCTCTTTTTTCTTTGGTACACTGAATAATAAGAATTCTGCTGTGGTTCACTAGCTCTAGACTTACTGTTATAGCCACTAAAAGATCCAAACCATCCTCATCTCGGTGACAATTGCTTCTTACTTGTTTGCTCAATCTTTGCATTAGGCAGAATGATCAATGTCTGCTATTTTTCCTTGTTATAATATTTCAGAATAAAATTGATAGGCAAGATTCTGAGCTGCCATACATTGGCATGTCCCTAGCATGACTCCACTGGCCCAGCTTCACACACTAAATAGATGCTTCAAAACAAACCTCCAGTTTGAATTTTCCACTTGCTGCTTATGACCAATAGCTGTTTTCCGAGTTGTGGCCCTGCTCCATGATTTACATGGATGTAGGGGCAAAGTCGTGCCACAACCTGCAGGCAGGTAGGCCCTGGGTGCAAGTGAGGGGTAGCTGGAAGTGTCCAAAAGTACCCCTGTTCTCCCAAGAAATCCACATTAAACCAACGAATCATGGCATTTGTTTAAAGGGTGATTTTACACTGTATCGTATTCCAAGTTGTCTCTTCTTTTGTGCAATCTGTCCATTCCACGGGAGACAAAATATTTCTGACCAGCAATGTAGTGCTAAATAAAACAGCTGCCATTCCTACGCACAGCCTTGAGGGCTGTGCATCTTTAGGGGGAGGACACAACTGTTAGCTCAAAGCAATTCAGTGCTGATTGGGTTGGGGATAATTTTCTGGCAACTAAGGATGGAATTGAGACCAAAAAATCATTTCAAATAACTGCAGAGGACTCACAGGATAACAACACCTTCCAGTCTCTAGAGACCTAGAATTGATTTGAACTGGTCTACCACTTAAATGGAGAAAAGCTATTATCCCATTACTAATCTCTTGAGCCATTCAGTCCCACTTGAAGCAATTTTTTCTTCAGTAAGCTATTTTACATATTTCACTTAGTCCCCAATCTAGGGGAGAAGCTTATCACATGATTTGTTTAAAAAGATAAATACCTCTCCCCTTCGCTTTCTGTTTATTCTTGGGTTTGTTGCTAACATGACAGAACTATTAAACATGTTCCTCCTCTTCTCTCCTTATGGAGCCTTGCTTTTCTTCCTACCATTCCCAAAATAAGACAACTTCTTGTTAGTTTTTGGAAGAAGACCCAGCCTAGAAGCATGTGTTCTAGGTTTTTTTTCCACATAAATGTAAATTTATTGCCCTCAACCATCATAGCAGTCATCAGTACAATTCCAATACCTACTCCATAGCTCAAGAAGGGTAAAATCCAGGATTTGCAGTGCAAAAACAGAGAGTTGCTGAAGACGCAATTTGAAAAAGCAATCTTAATTTTTTTGGTGTGTTCATGGGCACCAAAAGGTGGACACAATGCCCACAAGTAAGGAAAGATACTGTAATTATTAAGAATGTCTTAAAAATTAGGTCTTTGCTGTCTGAAACCAGGGAGGCCAGAGCTGCAGTTTGGTAGTGGGGCCACACTGGCCCAGCAGGAGAATTCTTTGTGGCGAGAAATCAAACACACGTTCATGTTCAAACCTCTCAGTTTCTCCCACTGTTTTCCCACTATTTTGTGCACTCGGATGAGCCTGTTTTGTCTACTTCATGCTTCCTCTTCGTTAAGCATTTCCTCTGTAGTTTCTCCCAGCACTGAATTTACTCAGCCCTCCTCCATCACTCCCAGAATTAGAATCCGTGCCTTTGAAAAACCTGGACTTCCTTCATTTCCAGGCAGTTCATTTCAGCTGCTGCTCACCCCACAGGTTGCCCTGCTGGAGCAGCACTGCTTTGATACTGTTCCTCTGGCAGCAATTAGAATCAAATCAGCACCAGGCTGTTTATAAAAAGGGATGTTGCTGTAATGACACTATCAATTCTTCCAAGCATTGTAGCTATTTATCAAGTGATTAAAGTAGAGTAACTTACTCCAGGTTTACTAGCCTATTTTCCATTGGAACTTAAAAGGTTTTACTGCCTCAAGTACGGCACTTGGACTGCTAATAATTTCAATTTTATTACATTATCATATTTTTTAGATTTATTTCTAGGTTTTGCATAAGATTCAAATTGTTACCCAGTTTCTAAAATAATGTGAATTTATCTTGGTCAAAAATCACATTAGGATAATTATCTTGCCCTTTTGGCAGATAATTTTGTTTGTAATATATTGAAAATGCTTATTTTTTGTCTTCCTAGCCCCTCATGCTTGCAGAAGAGGCTATTTTTTCCTGACACAGGCAACTCTATCTCCCTCTCACTGTCAAGAGCTGTCAGGTCTCCTCCCATTTTCCCCTCTCCATTAGGGGGAAACCAAACAAAAGGTGCCTTCTCCTGCCTTCCACTTCCCCAAAGCAGCAGGATGCAGATAACACCGTAACCTGCCAAATTAAAGACAATTTAGTCACATACTAAATACTTGCTAAAACTCTCAAATTATCAGAAAGATTATCCAGCACCAGAAGAAAGTTGCAGCAGCTAAGGCTGGATTAACAAATCACATCTGACCCTCTGGCCAGGGTCTCTCACCCTAAAATGTCTGAAAAGCCACCTACGATCTCCATCAGCAGCACTTTGATTAATTGAAATTAGATTTTTCAATTTAGGAGACATTTTTATACTTAAAAAGCACAAATTCACAATTAGATGAAACCTCTACAATTTTTGGGTTTTGGTTTGGGTTTTTTGTTTGTTTGGGTTTTGGTTTGTTTTTTTTTTTTGAAAAATACTCAAAATAGCACTTATTTGGGAGTAAAAAAAATCATCTTCAGTAAATTCAAAGCATCAAATTTTACTTAGAATGTGTGGGATTTCCTTTGTGTCTATACAGAATTACTGTAAAATAAGAATTTATACTGACATGCTTTATGTTGACGTAATAATTAGTAAAATTAAATAGCTCTTCCTACTTTAAAAATTATTAAGGACATGTGATGCTTAGTACTGATGGAAATGACTTTTTTTACACAGTAAAGTATGTGGTATTCTGATGTAGAAAAAGGATAGCAATATCCTGAGCTTTGAATAAGTTAAATGAGGATTTTTCCATACTTCTAATATGCTTAATTCTAATATTCTAATTCTAAATTGCAGTGATTCTAGTTCTATCAAGCACTCATGACAGAAGTACCAATAAAAAGATACTGGGTAATATCCAAAAGGTTTTGAGGTATGATGTTAAAATATGAGCCTTTTTTTGAGCAAAATATTATATGCAGCCTAGGAGCTCTACAAAAGAAATTCTCTCCTTGTATTTTTCCCCACTTCTTTTTTAAGGGCCCGGGAAGTTACAAGGTGTATCCCGTCTTTTTTCGGCTTTAATGTAGGCAGAGGAAAAGAAGCAATCCAAAACCGGAGAACACTGAATTTCCAAAACAGAGATGAAACAAATTTTGCTTCAAACATTTGGTCCGCCCTCCAGTTTGGTATGAAAGCGAAGATCAGCTTGCACATTTGTGTTATTTCTGAAGACAAGACTATGGGATATATACAGCCAGAAATTCATTCATTTCTGGGAAGAAAACATCTACCTTTCTCCTTGACTGTTGCTCAGAACACAAGCAACATTAAATCCCTGTTGTGCCACTGTCCGTGGCCAGGGAGCCAACAACATGGGGACAACACACACACATGGCAGCAGCCAGGTACAAGGGAAGCAGCTCAGGCTCCCTGCAGTGAGGATGGGTTCAGCTCTGTGGATTTCAGTGGAGGCACAGGGAAATTGCACCAACAACTTGTATAAATCACAATCCAGACGGGTTGGCAAAAAAGTTTGAGTGCTTTGTGTATTCCATATCTCTGAACACTTTTTCTCTTGTAACGACACGGTGAAGAAGCTGATGATCATAAATATGGAGTGTATCACCCTGTCCTCTTACTCCCTCCTTATTGCTTTTGCAACATAATACATGCATCTCAAATAAATTAAACATGTGACATATAAATTCAGTTCATGCTTTTTGGGGGTTATCAAAATCCTGGGAAACCAAAACGTTGAAAATCACTTGTCAAAACGTTCTGGGATGAAGTAGTTAAGCTGTCATCAACAGCTTAAGCACTGTTTATTTGAATATGTAAAGCAACTTTTTGGAAAAAAAAAAAAAACAAAAAACAAAAGTACAGAGTCTGTTGATCAGAGTTCTTTCTCCACATGTCTTAATTCTGCTTCCCTGATCTCCTGGGGAAAAAAGAAACTTCAAATGAAGTGCAAGGGCACAGACACCCTCGGTGAAGGAAGCACTCTGCTCCACTGACACAAGCGATGTGACAAAGTATGGCAATGGCATTACCATGGCACTACAGGATTATTACTCCACAGTGCCCATTATTTGAAGTGGAGTTACTCAGTGCTTACCACAAAACAGCAAGCAGCATTTTGCAGTAACACAATAAATAACCCATGTCATCTCTGTATCTACACCTTTTGCAGGAGCAGATACAGAGCCAATCTAAAAACAAATCTAAAAGTGCTATAATAATGCTGGATGACATGCCTCTTAAGCTGTTTACAGCTGACAGACCAAGTGAAATGGTTTGACAAGGGGGAACACAGAATGTGTTGACAGCCCTGCTTAGCTCATATTTGAAAGGCAAAATTAAAGTCATACTTTTACAAGGTGCAAGGTTCTGATCACCTGAAGGACATTCTCTTAAGCAAGGCATGGTATTAAGCCTCTGCCATCCTCCTCCTCCTGTCTCCCATTTTTATGTGTAGGCCACTAAGTGGCACACCTCAAAAACCGGTCCTGACTGCCTCAGTAATTACTGGTGAAAACGTATCATTTAGAAAACTATGGAGAAAGCAACAGCGAGAACAGCCATAAATGTTCACCCTCTGTAATTTAGGGGAGCACAGCAACATATGGGCAGCATTTGGCTTTTCTTACAGCAGGCAGCACCGTCAGGAAAGAGCAAACAAAGGCTGAGTACAAATCCCCTCTGTCCACAGAGACACCTTTCACTTGATTACAGGATATGAGAGAAAAACATAAAGATACAGTGAATCCTAAAAAAAAAGCAAATAAGAGCTAAGATGGGTCAGAGAAAAGGGCTGGAGACCAGCACTAGGAAAACCAGAGCTGTTTGGCAGAACTTTTACAGTTCTAAGGCACAGGGAAGGCTCAAAGGACACATGATGGCCAAAAAATGGCCTCTCACTTCCTACCTGGTCCATGCTAAACCCATTGCTGAGAGCAAGCAGAGGCTGTCAGCAACTCTTTTGGTGGTCAGTGAGAATAGTTTGGTGGACTCAGGCCAGCTTCTGTGGAAGAGGTTTCTTTACTGCAATATTATTTGGCCCCTCACTGTTAGAGTCCATGGGAAGCCACGAGCATTCTCCTTCCCTCCCCTTCAGAGACAGAGGGTCTGTTAGCATAGGGCAGGTGGCCCTGAGGAGGGAAGAGCCAACACCTGCCATTCCTTTTCTGTGGATAAGCTCAGAGTTCAGCTGCTGCAATGCCAGGCAGTCCAGCTCTTTTAATGAGCTCCGTAATTGGTGAAAATGAGCCCAAAGTGGCCAAATGAAATCATCTCACTGAGGGGAACTACCAGGAAAGCATTAGGAATGTCGTGCACTTGGAGGAATAGGATGCCATTGCCTTTACATTGGGCTGACTCTACCAGCTGAGCCAAACAGAACCAAGGAGCCTGGCTGCTGGCAGCACCTTCTTTACAGATGAGGGGAGAGCTGTATCCAACTGCAGCCTCAACCCAGACTTTGTATGAAGTGGTTCCAAACAGTTCCAGTCTCCATGTCTGGAGCCCACTGGCAGATCACAAACAGGGACTGCACAAAACTTCTGGTTGAAGCTGCAGTTCAGGAATCAGAATTGTGTGAAGTGGAAGTGTTTTTTCAAACTAATGGAAGTTTTGCCTACATATTTCTTCCCCCACATGAAGGTCATCAAATGTTCGTGTGCCAAATGTTAGAATTGATGCCATCCTAATGAACTCTGAAAACATTTTCCTGTCAAAGCAAATAGAACAAGTTGACATCACTGATCCCAGCATCGACCAAAGAGGAAAAACAAACAAACCATCAGTTAAAAAACCAGAGGGGTTTTTGTGCTCTAAGTTCAAGGATGTGAGTCCAGCAGTGCAATGACAAAGGGGAGCACAGTGCAGATGACAAAAGGGTTACACTCACTGCAAAGGAAGTCGGTCCTGAGAAAAAAAATTGCCTCAGCATCAAGGTCAGGAATATCTGGGCTCCCCTGCTCCTACTATGTGGCACACGAGATCCCTTGTGTCTGAGCTGTGCTGGGTTATTACCTGCAACATGTGCCACAGGCTAGGACCTGAGTGGAGAGTGAAGCCTAGAACTAAGCCCTGTCAGAAGTTGCAAAATGATTACTCTTAAAAGCAAGCTAGCAGCTCTCAACTTGTCTACCAAGAAGCTTTTTCTCTCCTACTTAAGCTGCCTGAACTTGCAGCCTTCTCTTCCTCCATCTCCCAGGGGATCTCCCAAACCATCTAACCAAGCATAAACCATGGAATGGCAGCCCTGCTACAACTGGATGCAAGTACAAAGGAAGAGTATCTTACAGCTACGCTGCTAAATTGGGGTTTGGGAAATCCAGAGACATTTCTTCCTTCTAACACATGATTCCTCTATATCCCTTGGCAAATTTGTGAAATCATTCCACATGGGAAATAACCGTACCTTCTCCTTTGCCTCTCCTGCTTGTTCAGAAATTTGGGACAGAGCTCATCTTGCTGTGCACTGTTTTTAGCAAAGAAATGTCGGACCACAATCTCTCTAGGTAGCTTGGTGTGGTCAGTATACAACTAAAGCTAATTTTACCATTCACACAGCACAGAGGAAAAGACACAGACTTTCTGCAGAGTGCACAGTGGGTGTGCAAGCCTGCTGAAAGCAGGTAGATGCCAAGAACTGATGAAGTCCCAAAATTAATGTTTCTCTTCAGCTTCTCTGGCCATTTTGTGAAGGGGATTTTTCACAGAAATTGCTATAAGACAGAGGTCCTGTTGAAAAGTATAGCATTAAATTTGGGACTAGTGACAGAGGAACCAGACCAGAATTGAAAGGATGATACATACTTTGTTGTCCTTACATCAAACACGTTTCCATTTTATGTACTGTTTTAATTTCCAGTTCTCCCATGCTCACCCTGTGCCGTCACTCATGTTTTTTGAACTGAAAGGTATTATCTCAGCTCCCATTTCTCCAAAAGTCAGTTCCAGTCTCAGTCACTCTCCAGCCCTGCAGTTTTCCTTCTCCTTGACAAGCCTGACCACTTAAATTTCTATCAGCTCAGACAACATTTGCCCACACCCCTTTCTGTTCCTATCTCATTTCTTCTCCTTCCAGTTTTTGTGATGCCATCATACATCTATGCCAGCACACAGGGCATGCAGCAGCAGACATATAGATCCTGACTGCGTTCAGGAAAGGGGAAAGGTTGAAGTGAATAACATCCCGTGTATGAATGATTTCCTTGCTTGCTATACTACAGTGAGCTGTGCTTTCATATACTGTGATGGATGTGAGTTATGGGTCACTCCCTCACTTGTGAAAATAAATGTACAACACTTGCCAATGGTTATACTGTATATTACAAAATTCTATCATTTGAGATTTATGCACTTAGCAGACCAATCACACAAACAATACAGGTACACTACAACAGCTCTACTTCCAGGTTTTTTTCCCATTGAGACAGACAGACACGCAGTCACCCTTAGCTGTAAAGTGGTGCTGCATTATCCAGAGGGGGACATTTTATGGACAAAGAGTTTATCATATCCAGAATTTGCCTTGGGTGCAGCAGATTTAGCATGTGTTAAGTAATGCTTAAGTGATTTGCTGAAGTGGCCTAATAGCACAAAACACTCCTGGCTCTATTTGCTTATAAATACATTTCAAGGCACTGATTGAAGTCTGTAGTGCCCTAAATGGTCTGGAACCCAGTTATTTAAGAGATATCATCTCTCCTTACAAATTTTATGTGGTAATTGAGAACTACCAGCTGATTTCTTTTCCTGGGTGGACAGTGGGATGTCTTAAATGAGAGCTACATGAGCCTGGAACATGCCCTCATCAGCCTTCAGACACAACAGTGCTCCGGAGGACTATTTCAAGGAGAAATATGGAGCTGGTCTCTTCAGTGTGACAAACATCAATTCATCTCTCGAATGATCTTTTACATCATGTATGTTAGAAACAGAAGGCCTGGCTGAGACTGGCCACGTGTTCAGAAAAGCTATTCCAGAAACCTTTTTCCCTTTCTCCTGTAACCACAGAACCAGTGTAAGGGTGCAAAACTCTCACTCTTGCATGCACCACCTGTGCCACGAGGTCTGAGCTGTCCTTGCATCCAGGTAATGTCACCAGAGAGACTGGAAACCCTTGCTGATCTCAGCTCCTGCAAGGCTCCCTTAAAATCCTCAGTATCACTGGCACACCTTAGCTAATGAGAGTGTGTCCTGACCACCTGCATTTTATTTACAACCACGTGTTTCATTTCAGGTTCTCTGTCACTGTCACGAGCTGCTGAAGCACTGGATGCCCTTATCTGCTTTCTTCAGGGAAACAGATACATAAAATACATAAGATATGAGGTTTTTAAGATTAAATGCTACAAACACAGGTTAAATTATATGTTCTTCTTTCCTTTAAGGAACTCTTTTTCATAGTATTCTGTTCCGAGTCTCCAAAATGATTTCTACTTCCATTCACATTTAGAAGCATTTAAAACACAGCAAAGAGGGAATGCATTAGTGGGTAGAACTGGGCACTTAGAGTTCAGGCCTGCCCCCCAGCCACTCCTGAACCCCAGCTGAGCCCACCCAGGGCAGGGCTGTGCAGGCCCCTCCCATACCAGAGGGGTCCCCAGCAGTGGGGAAAGGTGATTGTGGCACAACCTCTTCCCAAAACCAAAATACTGACACTTAGGATAATCAAGAATGAAAGCATTGCCTTCATCTCTGTTTCCGTGATGCCAGCAGAGACTGTCTGGCAACCTTCTTGAGAGGAGGCCTGCTTACCTGTCTTTTCAGGAAGGCTGCCCTGATGAAAAGGAACCAAGAAAGACAAATAGCCACCCACAAGCTAACGGCCTCAGTGGGTTGTTTTGCTGTTTGCTTTAGTTCACTGGCTTAAAAGGGTCAGGAACCCTCATCCTGAGGACCCTATTAGTGAAGTAGCTTTGAGCAAAATATATAATTAACCTTTGGAACTCACTGTAGCAGGATATCATTGAGGAAGCATATGAGAAAGATTTTAATTTTTTTTAAAAGGGCTGTATATAGGCAACTCTAAGGTCACAAATATCAGTGTTTTTACTACAGAGAATTCACTGGTTACAGCCACCAAGCTCTGTGCTTCTGGGACTCAAGAATAAACAAAGCCAGGGACTAATAATAAATTCTTCACTCACCTAAATGGTAGGTGAATAAAATGGGCAAAACCAGCGACATGAATCCAGACTGCTCAGAGTCTTCAGAAAGCACCACTCACAGAGGCAGGAATAGAAATTGCAGTTGGTGAATGGATACTTGACCTATTCCATCATGTCCAATTTTGTGTCCAGCTCTTTCCTTCACTTTCACTCACTTTCTAGCTCCCATGTGATGCCCTTTCACAACCTTAGAATGCTTAACTAAATGCACATAAACCCAGGCTGACCACAAAGATCTACCAGGCAAGTTGAAAGTAATATATATACAAAGAAGATTTTAAAGAATCAGGAACCAACTGAAAACATTTTGTTTTACTGTGCAGGAGACTCAAATGGCTCCTGCTAAGAAGGACCCAACTGACAAACCTGCCTGAGAATGACACCCTTCAAGTGACTTCTATCATATTTAGAAAAACTGTAAAATCCCTGGGTTAGAGGGACAGGGCAGCAGACAGGAGACACGAGATGCTTGGAAAGCACTGACATTTGGAGCACTTTGAAGCAATAAGACTCACAACTCTCCCTCAATACAAGGAAGTTCTGAAATGTGCAGTGCATGCTGAACCATCAGCATTCTGGCAGTGAGAGTGTGTGGTAAGGATCTGTGCAGAAAGGATGCCATAAATTCTCCCATTTCATTACCATTAGTATAAAAATAATCAAGAAAACACATCTTTAGCACTACTGGGTGAACTTGTCAGAGAGGTAGAAATTGTATATCATTAGAAATCTAGTGTCATGTAACTAACTACCTGGCATCCACAGGGCTCTATCCTCATCCTGGATCTCTTCACATCCATCAATCCAGCTTTGAACAGGTAAGCCTTTAGATTTGATCCAAAGGATGTTCACAAGCTAAAAAAAAAAATAAACTGTAGTTTTGACTTTAACCCTTCTCAATTCAAAGCCAAAATGTCGTTGTGTGTAGTGGTGTGGAAAAAACCCAAACCTTAACAAAAGCCCCTACAGCCCTGTGAAAGACAGAAGGAGAAATTATGCTGTGAGTTCTGACATTAATAAAAACATAAATGGATTGATTCTAGAGAATTTATTGAATAACATTTAGTTAGGGTCTTTTTGTTTTGTTTTGTTTTAACAACTGCACACCACTTAATTTTTATGAGCTTGATTATGCCTTTAAGGCACATTCCAGCAGAGGGCTGAGGTGAAAAAGCCTCTCCAGGGAGGATGCAGCAGAAGGAAAAGCCTCTGGGATGTGCAGGAGTTCAGCTAATCCTTTCTAGGCGTGTGTTCAGCATTACCTATTTGCAGCTTTTGAACTTGCCAGTGGAAAAGCAAATCTGTGGGCCAATGGCTCCAAAGTTTCTGTCTCCTTCAGCCCACTGTGCCCAAGTATTAGAGGGGCTGATCTAAATACCCTGTCAGGCCTAACATCTGCTGGCTTTTTTGTGAACAAGTTATACAACTTAGGGACCCGGTCCCATCATCAAACCCCGGAACTTCTTGGGAAGGATGGAGATTATGCACCTCCTGTATTCCAAGGCAGTCAATGCTGGCAAGTTCATAAAAACTCTAAATTTCTCACTCTAGAGAATGTATTAGGACTTAAAATATTGAAAATATGTGACTCAGACCTAAGAATGAACTGGTCCTCTCACCTGCCCAAGAGACAAGTCATAACTAACACTGAAGGTCTGAAGCTCTTCGACCCCAATCTCTTGATAAGCAGGTGCTGCTCCTTCCACTTCACTTGACAACTAAGAGAACTGTTCACTTCCTCAACACAACAAGCTTTTAGCAACTGGAAAGAAAACCCACTAGAAATGGCATAAAACATTGTTCATAGTGTTTGGGATCCTTGAAACAACTTCAAAGCAAATTCCACCGGGTGTTAAAACAATTCCAGTTCCTCAAATGCAGCTTCCCTCTCCTTAGTGCTCTTGCATACTGAAATGTACATGCATGTTTCCAGCAATTAGGTACAAGTCCTTGCTTTAATCCATGAACACAAAAATATTTCTTCCAGACTCACTTTGAGAAAGAATTTTGGAGTCCTAAAATGCAGTGGGCACCACCTGGGTTTCCCAGGGTCTACCACCATGGTGCCTGCAGCAAACAACCAGCCCCAGGTCTGTGCAGCAACCACCAGCCCAGCCCTTCTGGGGACAGGTGCTGGTCCTGCTTCCCAAGAGGTGCCACAAGCCACTGCCAGCTTCTGGAGTGGTTTAGGTGTCAGCACAGCTTCTCCAGAGCAACACCCTTCAGTTGCTGAAGGCTCCTGACTCTTGAGTTAGGGCACAGCTCCTTAAGCCAGCTCCTTGCGGTGGGCACGCACAGCCTGTGGTGTGAGGGCAGCAGAGGGACAGAGGTGCTGCTTGTGTTCCAGGACTGCTCCAGCTGAGCTGCCCCACATCCTCCCCTGCCTCTTTGCCTGTGTCCACAGGAGTTAAGTGTGTTGGGCATTCATTCCATGTTTTCCTTCCTTCTGCCTCCATCTTCCCTCTATTTTGTGTCCCCGTCAAACATCATATTACAAGGAGTATTTGGAAAGGTAAAAAACATCAACCAGGGCAGCTCAGTTGGGGAAATTCAAGCTGAATGTAGAAACAGAAAAGACTCTTCAGCCCTTAGACTCAGAATGAATGAGAAATGCCCGTATTTACTGTTAATTCCTGCAAATCCTTTCCTGTCCTGCCGATATGGATGGGCAGCACCCTGTATCCCAGCGCCCTGGTGAGAAGCTGTCCCAATGGTCCCCAGCAGGGCTGTGAGCAGCCTCCCAGCGCTGCCACCCAGGAGGGCTCCTCCAAGGTGAAGGATAAAGGAACAGCAGGGCTGATACTGTGTCTAATGTGGCACAAGGTTCCCTCGGCACAACGTGCCCCAGCTAATGAACGCACTGCCCCAAGTGCAAACAAGCCAGGAAAGGTTCTGTTTTCAAAGCAAACGTATTGCACTTCAATGGAGATTTTTTTTCCCCCTAAAAAGTTTTAATATACACACTAAATTAAGCTTGAGAAAAGGGGACATTTCATCTTTAATCTATTTACTTCTGAATATTTAACATACAATTCTGGCACCAATCACCAGATTTAACTGGAAAATTACTCACTAATCTGTTTGCTTATTTGGAATAATTGGGTAGGCTGCCAGGGAAGAGGATTTCCTACCCTGTTTAATATCTCAGTTAGTAGTCCAATTTCAGCTTGGCGGCATAATTACTCTGACAGAGCTGTAGCCACAGGGCCTGTGAGTGGGGCTGCTTTTTAAACCGTAAATTATGGAGGATTAGCATTTATGAATTTTAAATCAGGGCTGTGGTAGGAGACACTAAAGCTGCTTAGAGCTTGCAAACCACTGCATTCAATCACCAGTCATTAACACATTCCTTCCCAGGACCTTCTGCAATCACATCTAATAAAAAGGTGTTTTCTAATTTGCTTTAAAATATTGTGGCTCTGTGTCTCCAGTGCAGCACCAGGGATAAGGAGATGCACTTTCCAGGAAAAAAATCGCCACAATTTAATTTGACCCTGGTTTACCTCCCACACAAGATGTTAAAGGGGCTATCTCCTCTGCTTCAGCCCTTCCATTTCTTCTACCAGATGGATAACACGTGGTTTGATCCCCACTAAAAACAATTAAAAAAAATTTTAAAACTGCTGAAAATCAGAGCCGCAATGTGGCTGATCAGCAGAGATCTGAACTCTGCCGTCCCCCATAGCTCAGGAGCTTTGGCTTGTGAGCTCTCCACTGTTGTGTTTGCCTGTCAGGCTCACGATGAATCATTATGGGGTAAATCCTTCCTTTGATGTAGGCATGTAACTTCTTTTAAGGCCAATGAGAGTTATGTACATGCGCTGAGGGCAGAATATTTCATGCCCTGAAGAAGTCTTAGGGAAAAAACCTGCCAAAAATCACACCGCTTTGAACTTCGAAGTTGCTCCACTTGGGAGTCTAAAGAGCTCTGAAGCCGTAAGACATGCATCCAAATGCAAATGCTGAGCCCTTCTTCCTCCTAAACATGTGCATCTCTCCCTCTGCGAGCCTACAATTCAACAAGGGGTTTGAGCTAGTCCTTCACATGACCCTTTCAAAGACCAAAGGCACACACAGGAAACCTATGATTTTTACACCGACAGTTTTCATGTATTATATTTTGTCTATACATGTTAATAAAAATGCATGGATATATAGAGTCTCCTGCCAAAAAACAGAAGACACGAGTGAAAGTTATGCACAACAAAATAAGAAAAGGGGAAAAAGGTGGAAAATTGGGCAGAGCAAAACTTGATCCAGTACCTGTCACTAAAACTGATGAAAACACAGGCAGTTTAAAAGGGAGCCTAAGTGAACTCCTCCCACAGTGTCCCAGAAACTCAGAAGAGCTCTGCGCTCTCAAAGCTCCCTCTGGGAAGAGGCAGACGGAATTCCCTGGATTGCTCAGCCATGGGGATTTGTACACCCTGCTCAGAGTCACTCAGCATTGACCTCTGACACAAGCAGGATACCAGCTGATGATGCATTACGCTGCAATCAACAGTTCTATTCACTGAAGCAACCAGATGATTTAAGGTTCCCAAACCTCATTGAAAGTCGTTGGAAATTAGGCACTTTGAAAAGTCGACACTTTTGGAAATGCCTTTTAATCTCCTAAATTACTCATGCTTTTGAAAACTTTACTCATGCTAAGTACTTTGGGGGCCTCAGTCAGTGAAAGCTAAACTGAAAGACACTAAAGAAGGACCATTTACAAAGAGCCTTGCTCAGCCCTTATCTCTCTCCTCTATCCTCCCGGCAACAATAGACAGAAGGAAAACGGAGCTCTTGGCAACACCAGCCCTGTGCCAAGAATTAGTCTGACAGAGTGGCAGGTCCCCAGACCCTATTAAGGCTACTCAGACAGATGGATTTTCTTCCCTACTGCACCCTGAGTAGGCTTTTTCTAGCTGACCTTCTTCCTCTGAAGGCCAAGTGGTACCGCCACTTCTCCCCAAACTGCAGGAAAGATGCAGCCTTTGCTGCCCCAGGAAGAACAATTTGATCACTCCTTGAACAGTGCAAACCGCCCATATCTTAGGAACCAGCTTCATACATTGCTCCTCCTTCTAACCTCCCCTTGCCTCCACACAGCTGAAAAGCATTCCCTAGTTCTGCTTTCTGATTGCACCACAGCATTCTCTCTGACTATTGTGTGTGCTCTCTGGGTGTATGCAGACAACAGGGGAGCAAACGTTCCTAGAGCAGGGGAGAAGCAGCAGCATCTGTTTGGCATTCAGAGTCTGAGAGGTGCTCCTGAGTGGTTTTTGTCCCTTTGAGGAGCAGTTAAGAGCAAGGAATGAGCACGCACAGGTGACCGGGATGAAATCCTCCCCAGAGTATATGAGACTTATTAAGTGCTGCTTGTCTTGATCATGAATTGGGATTTCAGGAGGTGGCAAGGCCTTGATGTGGAGCTGTGTCTGAGCCTGGTGCATGTCAGGACTCACCTGGTCCCTAACAAACTAGAGCAGTGCCCAGCGTCTAACTATGAGGGCTATTCTTTGCCTGAGCCCAGAGTTCAGTGACCCTCCTGCACCTTATCTAAAACACCTCTTCAAACACACTCATCCATGTCATCTATCATACCGTGGGGAGGAGGGGACAGAGGCACATTACAAGGAACTGGAAAAAAAGCCATTTCAGTTGCTGGGCATTGTTTGGAAAAGCACCAAACAGCAGGACATTCCCCAAAGGGCTGTTCGAGTTGGCTTTGGGAGCATTGCTGTGATTTCTGCAGAGACAGCATAAGGGCTACAACAGACGCCAGATTCAAAACCCTGACAATCAAAGTCTGAAAGGAAAAAACCCAGACAATTTAGACTCAACTCCTACACAGCATCTCTAAGAAGCTTCAATCCCTCAGCATTTGGGCAAAGAGCTAGGGCACTTTCTTATTCCCCTCTGTACTATGCAATTGCCTCAAAATGTTGGCTGCAGCCAGAAGTTACCTTTTAGTCGTCATAAATCAAAGAAAGTGGAATATCCTCTACATTTAATATCTACATTTCTTATCCCACAGGGCTTTTCTCTATGGCTCTGAAAGTACCTCAAAACTTGCAAAAGGAGACAAACTTCTTCTCCCAAAGCAAGAGGCAGGGGGAGAAGTTGCACCATGTATATATATACACACACACACACACAAGTGACTGATAAAACTTTGACTTGGAAATCTCTCTTTGGTCAGCTTAATATGCTTCCTCTGCCTGAGAAACGTATAATGTATAAAGCAATCCTGCCTGCCTCCTTCTCAAAGCCACCTGAACAATCTCCTTTCATTGGCCATGGGGCTTTACAAGCAGCTCCTCTGTACAACCAGGTGGCTCAGCATATGGCCTCACTTTCCTGCTAGAAGCATTTTAGACCTTTTATAACTTTACCTCTAAAAGGTTGGTTGCTGGCAAACAGAGCCATCCCCATTTCCTCTGACACAGGAGAGGATCCACTATTGTTCTGAGTCCCTTTCAATGCTGTACCAAGACTGGATCCTTCTCGCCTTGATTGGGAAAATGGTCACTACAATGCTGCAGACAAGAGAGCCCCTAAAATAATTAAGAGCTGCATTTGCTCTTAGCTGGTTATACTGAGTACGGTATCAGTAGCAAAACTGCAAAAATCCTCCAGCATACTTTGTTTAGTTGTGAAGGGAAAGATGGACAGTAAATAATTTGATGATTGCCACTAGAAACTCAGTGTTCTTTTTCCTGAAGAAAAAATAAAGGGCTGCTGCATGAAGATTGGTAGTATGAGCTACATAGAGTACAACCCTTGACAGTTTCAAAACCTGTATAATTTCACAGTTTTTCAAACTGTAGCCTTTTAGCGCTAGTAAGAAGGGAGATGAGATCTCACATTGCTGTTCCAAAGGAGCAAGAACCAGTTTAGCTCATCTCACCCATCCAGAGCAGTAGGCCTTGGTGGCCATGGAAGACAGGTGATATCCTTCTGCAGAGTTCCAAACGCAGAATCATTCAGAGCACCTGACTGCCAGCAGCTCTACAGGCCACAGTGCACTGGCCCCTCAAGCCCTGCTTCATGATGCTGTGAAACCAAGTGTTTCCCACTGGTTTTTATCATGTCTTTGGTCTCATGGCGCATGGCAAAAATTTGCTGTCTCAAAATGATGCAGCATGCTCAACACTTCGCCGTAATCTTTCAGTTCATGTGTGAATTTCTCTCACTTCTATGAAGCCATGAACCTGATGAACGCCAGCTGAGACTATTTTCATTATTGTTAAGGGAACAGCTAACAAGTCAAAGCACATAAGCCATTTTTCATGTATAGCTTGATATACCTATATACTGTAAGAGAGCATAATCCCATACAGCCCTGGTTTAAAAATAATTCTCTCATTGGAAAACACGTGGGACTCATCACTGAAAAATTTAGTGGTCAGGGTTGTAGATCTGCAGAAATTCTGTGAGACAGGAGATCAATGATCACACCACCTAATCACACCCCGGGCAGCAAAAGCCTCAGCACTGTCCTACAGGCACAGGAGAAGTTTTGCCATGTTTTGGCTGTGCCTGTTGCATGACAGAAAAGGAAGGACAAAGTTGGTGTGAGTCCTGGGAGAACAACCAAGCAAGGTCAGAACGAGACCATACAGATACCACTGCACAGGGTCACATCTCAAATGTGCCTTACTGAAATGTTAAAACTCTTCAGGACACCTTTGTATTGCTGTAAGTGGTTGAACGCCTCCGTCTGCTTCCTGGTTTAACCTGGGGAAAAGCTACTGAGGAAGGGAGAAGGGGCACCAGCTCAGAGGATCTCACACAGAGAGATGCTGCAGTAAAAGTCTTTGAGCTACATTTTCTATAAAGGGCTTAGTGAGTGTATTTAGGACGTTGGACTCTGCGAGAAATTAACAAGTTTTTACCATGCTCAGATGGAAAAAACATTTCAGTTGCAAAAACAATATCTCCCTCATGCATCTCCTTGTGTATAACAGACAATTTCTCCCAGAGGCAAGCTGAGAGAACTATAAGGTCTTTTGTCCCTTGCCAATATCTGCCAGATGGTACCAACCCAGATACTCCTAGGCAATGGAAATACACTACTGAAGGAACTGTTCCTATGGGAAGGGGAGTGTAGAGTATGTAAATAAGGTCCTCTGGAGGAGTCCAACTCCAGCATCACTCCCTGAGCATCACGAGAAGGCAGGACACTCTCTCTGCTCTTCCTGAATCTGCTGCTGTTGGTAAGAACATCTACATTGTAAAGCTCAAAAAATCCTCCCTTGGTCTTCCAACCTTCAAAACACATGAAGTTTTAAGAGGGAAGCTTCTAGATTGCAGATTAAAACTGGTTTATCACACCAAAAGGATCCTGAGTCAGATCCACAGCTGGCATGACTGACTTCAGTGCAGTAAACTGATTTCTACTGCCTGAGGATCTGCTCTTCCACAGTTAGTGACATCTCAATTTCCTTTTTAATAAGCAACAGGCCCTGTTATAATGGGATATATGGAAGGAGAGATGTAAAAGCTTATAATGTGAAAATTGATTATCATGTACTTCAGACTATTTCCTGCTGTGCCGTTTGTTTTGGTATGCGTGCTTCATTTCATTACTCCGAGCTGTTCACCGTCTCCGAACTACACTAGGAAATACATTAATTATCTCATTATCTTTGGGGCAAAACCTTCAGTCCTTCTTAAAAACCATATTCACTCAAAACCTTCTTTGGGTTCATCAGGGATTCTGAGTGTGATGAGAGAGGACAGGACTGCAGATACATCACAGCACACACAGATAAGATTTTGGTTCCGTTTGTGCTTCTGTCACTTAAAATACAAAAAAAAACCCCAATACCAGAGCTCCGCATAGGTTTGCCTTTTGTTTAAAAATGCTCAAAATAAAATTGCTCTCAAGTTCCAAACTCATATGGTAGAGTGAACCCATAAGAACTTTTCAAGGCTTGGTAATAAACTTCCAAAATAGAGGAGAAGGGAAATGACAGGTAACTTTACTAATAGCCCTACCAGAAGGTGCCACAGAAATATGGCAATGTCAGCATCCTGAATTAGCCTCTATATCAGATAAAAGTAATATAATACTTTTATTTTCATAAATAAATCTTAATTAGGAAAATGTCTTCTCAAAGCATAAAGCAGAGGAAGGTAGAAAAAAAATCTCCACAAAAACCTGTGTCACACGCTCTCACACTTTGAATTTAGGATCAGGTTGGGGTCATTTTGTAAAGAAAATAATGTTCCAGGCCCATCACAATTTGTGAAAGTCAGGTTAAAGCAAAATTCCCCATCGTCCTCACAAGATTTCTCGCCCTGTTCTTTTGTGAATACGCTAGAATGGGTGATGGATGGGAGGCTGCCCCTTTCTAGAGTCCTTGCTGTGTTTTGTGATAACTCATTATATTTCTTTCTTTACAAATAGCCCCATTAACGCTCCAGAATTGAACAGAATCATAAAGCTTGAAACATCCCACTCCCATTCTGGTGGAGCTAGAGGTATTGTTTCATGAATTACAGAGCTGCCAAAACCTGATTTATCCAAGCGAAGCCTTCAAAGCCGAGCCACAGATATTTATTTATTTATTTGGGATTGTAAAAGAAAATACTTTTTACTGAGATAAGGATGATATAACCTAGCTACAGCTTTATTTAAATTGAATTATGTCTCTTTTATATTTCTTCAACAATGTGGTTGATGGAAATGTTTTAGTCCTTGTTTTTTGGGGCTGAACTAAAAACCTTATTAAGCCATTTATAGAAAATTTACAAAACAGAAGAGAGTCAAGCTCTTTCAAAGTCTCTGTGGCCTCAAAACCTTATATTTTCTGAGATTAGATGTCACTCTTAGTCAGATGATTCTAAACAAGACTACTATAATCCTCTCTGTTATGGAGATATTTATTTTTGTCTGAAAAACTTCAAAGCAGGCCGTGACAGATAATCAAAATCAAAATTTGCATTCCAATGAGAATTTCTTTTTAATAAAGAAGAATAATTCTCACAGTTCCTCTGTGAAGGAGAACTGAGCTCACTTACTTCAAGTTTGGGGGGTTTGGGGCCTGGGGTTTGGTTTTTATATATATATATATATATCTCCCATTCGTCATTATTCAGTAAAGTTTTTACAGCTTTTGGGAAGAAATGCTGCACCAAGTCAAGAAACACAGCAATGAAACCCAAGCATTGCATTTTCCTTCAGAATTTTTCCCCAGAAAGAACAAAACAGCGAGGGATCACCATCAAGACATAGTCCTACAACTGCCTTCCTGGGTGAATACTCTACAATGTTTTCCATGGGGAACTGAAGCCAGCTTTCAATGGAAGCTGAGAATGCCTGGGCAGGGAAGGAACCTGCTTTTCCTTGTGTGCATGCTTTTTAAAATATGTTTCTCTGTTTCCTTTTTGCGTTGGCAGTGGCAATGGGGAGCTCTGTCTGTGGACCAGGACCTCAGCACGGCAAACCCTGCATTGCGCCAAAATATCTGATGTTTTAAAGACTTTTGGAGCATCTTCAGGGGCAGCTGAAGACACCTTGCATCCTGGATATGCTCAGCCTGGGCTGGCAGCTCAGCTGTGGGTGCTACAACAGTGATATTGTCCTACCTACCCCATTCCCTCTGGTAAGCTGCTTTTGGGAAGGAGAGATATGTGGTAGCAAATGCAGAGCATCACTGAGGGCCGAGACAACTGCTGGCTGGCTTTTTATAGGAGCTGTGCACAGGTGAGGGAAGGTGCTTTTCCATTTTCAAGTAAAGCACCAGCCTGGCCTGAACCATGCTGTAGCACAGACCTCTTTGTCCTTTCAGAGTGCTATGGCTTCCTTCCTTTCAATATTATTAACAAAAAATTAAATACCCACAACCAATGATACACTTAAATCTGTTCACAGAACTATACTCTAACTTCCAGATTTCCAGCTTCTACCAATAATGCTGAAATGGTGGTACCATTCCCTCTTCTGATGCAAACCTCCTCTAACGCCACTTCAGGAGTCCTTCTCTCCTCCCAGGGACACATTCAGATAAAAATATCTGCATGTCTCACAGGCGGGACTGCTTAGATTTTGTCTACCTGTTAGCAGCTCACAGAAACACACAATTTGCAGACCCCCAATCATCAGTTTCTTCAGTTACTGATTTACACCACAAGTTAGCTTTTCTTTACAAACAGTTTGCTGTGTGGAAATCAAGGCCAGCTGCAGCAGGAAGAGTGAAAAGCAGCACAGTAAGCAAGGGTGGTCCAGCAAACCTACAACACTTTTGCCAAGAGCTCCAGAAAGGGCCACACAGAAACATCCCTCAACAGAAATAACCTCAGGCTCCCACTTACTGTCACTGGGGCTTTGTACCAGAGGAATCCACTTCACCCCCTGGGAAATGAAAGGCAGTGCAGGACAAGGTGCCAAGAAACTAGGTTCTGTCGGGTGGGACTTTCTGAAGAAGCAGAACAGTCACATTTTTTTGGTAAAAGCCAAAGAGGCAACAGGCGCCTGAGAACTGCATCTTGCCAGCCCAAAGTGGCCATGCAGCACCTCTCTGAGATACAGCGTTTGCTGGCTGCTGTCACAGGGGCATGGAGAGCAATCTTTGCTCTCAACACCTCTCCCCATCACAGGCTTGTGTAGTCCTCTGGATGCAAAGCTGATTTTGTACCTCCTTTGTTATGTAAATGAGATACTAAAACACTTCTCAGATCCTCTAAGGCAAAAGGGCTGCCTGTAAACTGCAAAATCTCACTTCTGTGTGTCCAGCTGGTCAGCTGGTCCATTCAATCCCCTTCCAATTTACTGGGATTTATTTTTACATTTCCTTTTCAGGCAATGCATCCTGGCCCACATAGGTTTTCATTGACTGTTGCACAACTGTTTTGTTAGCACCTCTATTTATTTATTAATTATTTTATTAGCCGTCATTCCAGAACAGCACTGTGTTGAAACACATATGAAGGAAACCTTAAAAAAAAAAAAAAAATTTGTGACTGCACATTAGATGGACTGCTTTGATATTCTGATCTCACCCCATTTAAGTACAGTTCTTGAAAGTGAAGGACAGTGGTGTGAGTCAATCTCAGTTAAATGCTAGCTTTGCTCATTTAACGATGCAATGGGCACACTTGGCTGTGTTCACTAAAATCTTGTTTGATACCAAATAAGCCTTAAAAAAATCCATTAATAGTCTGAATGCCTCTCAAACACACTTTTCAATTTATTTTGAAAAGACTCAAAGTTGGATAAAACTGAAAAAATCTGCCAAAGATTCAGTGAAAAGGGGCTGATTTGGAAAAAATGGTAGTTTTAATAATGATAAACCTCTGCATACCTTTAAAGTATGGCTCTAAATCTGTCTCTATCCTCTTTACATCTTTAACTTTATCCTGCGTAATGCACTAAGCACAATTTTCTTCTTAGAACTATCTCTTATGATTGAAACTTTCTTAAAGGGCTACTGAGGAAGAACAGTCAAGACTTCAAAATGTGAATTCTTTTTCCTTGGATACACCATCTCCATTTCAGATCTTCCATCTGGGGGCTATTCAGTGGCAGCCTTCATTTTGATGGGAATGCATAGCCAAGATATTTGGAAGAGCAGAAAAAGAAAGAATATTTCTTCTACCTTGCAATCCCTCTACCTCAATGATCATCAAGCTTTTATTCCATGCCTTGCTGAGACATAATTTTTGAGGCCACTTACTCCTTTGGTAGGAAGGCTTGCTTTCACTTTTGTCTTTTTACGACAAAACGAAAAGATTGCAATAACAAGACCCAGTGCCTGCAGACTGCCTTGGTTTATCTCATTTTAAGTTTTTTGGGTTTTGTTTCTGAAAATCCCACAGGTCCTAATTCCCGCTGAATAAGAGCATTCTTACATCTCACTTGCAAAAGTACACCACAAGATTGGCTTGAAAAAACAAGGTAGGCTAAAGCAGAAAGTATTTTTGCTGAGGGCTGACAGAGCACACCCTTGGGACAGCAGGACCCTGGTGGCCAACGTGACAGACATCGAGCAGAACAACAACCACTTTTGGGGAGCTGCCCTGACAAAGCTTCAAGTGGCACCAGGGTACCTATTATGGCTGCTCCACTATTTCTAAGCAAAATGATATCAAACACACAGAAAAGACAGCCAATAATGAGAAACTTGCAGCTGTTCTCGAAGAAAGACTTTTTTTTATTGTACCCCAATCCAAAATACTTTAAACCAGTTTTATCAATAGCGATAAATCAGTACGATGATATGATGTCTCTTTAATCTTTTCTAAAACAAAATTTTTTGAACTTTTGAGCATGGCCTTCCCAAATGGGTTAGGTCTTCTAAGACAGCATCAAACCTTCTTTTCCTTGCTTCCCATGTCAGCCCGAATCCCAATAGTTATGAAGCATAAAAAAAAGTTCAAAGTAAAATATAAATTACCATCCCCTTCAAACACAAGTAGAAGTCTTATTAAGTCTCTAGTGCTTGAATCACGTCCCATGTCTGTTCTTTAGACCTTTCTTCCTTTGTGAGGCATAAATGGACACATCTTATTGATTTTCTTTCAACCTGGATCACCTCGATTGCTGTGAATATGGCAGACAAATCCAACTCATTCTCCCGCAGGGAACGAGGAAGAATGCAGACGAGAAGCTGGGGAAAGTCTTCTCACAGTGGGATACCAGGAGTCATTACGCAAAAAAACCAAGTCTAACTGCTTGTAATTCCAAGACCTTTTTCTTTTCAGCTCCTTCAAAAAAATTTCTTTTTTTTTTGCCCCTTAAAAAAATTTTTTTTTTTTTTTTTTTTTTTTTTTAATGCTGAGAGCTCTTTCTTAAATTTTTTATGAATATCATTTTGGCTACCGTATCAATTTCTAAGGGTGTTTTTGTTTAAAAAGAGGAGTATCAAATAGGCCAGCAGCGGCTGCAAACCCTGATAAATACGTATAGTTAATGATGAGTGACTGTAAACAGACACTGGTCAGAAAGAGAAAGTCAGAATCAGAGAAAGCATTGTTTGAAGCTTGACAAAAAAGCTAGTTAAAACTTTTTCCTTCTAACTTGGCTCCACTTTGTATTTTTTTTTTTATCATTTATAGACTTACTTTTCTAAGGACAATTGTATGAAATGAAAGGAAGTGTAAAAGTAGAAAGATTTCTGTGCCTTACACCAAACCACTTACTGTACATGAAAAAGGGATTTACTGAATCAATTTAGTTGTGTAGGGTTTTTTAAATCAAGTGAATGATTTCAGTGAAGTGGAAAAAGGTGGCAAGAATGTGCAGCAACCCAAGCTTTGCTCCTAAAAGCAACAAAAAAGACACAATTGAAATGCAGTGGGACCTCTGTGGATGAATTAGACAGACTGTGTACAGACACTTTGCAGTGACAATCTGCTTCTGAAAGGGATATATTAAGTGCTAACTGCACTGAAGACGTAAATTGAAGACACGATATCCAAGGACTAATTTCAAAGCACTTCTCCTTGTTAAATGAATTGCTGAAAGAGCAGGGTTTAAAAGACTTTGTTTTGTGTTAAAGGATTTGAGCTACACCTATCAGCAGAGTGCACCAGCAAACCAACGCTAACATAATAAACCCACCACTGTCTGATTACCATCCCCTCCTAATACCATCACAGTTGTAATGAGTCCAATTTCTCCAGTGGTTCTCAACACCCCCTGCAAAGCACTCTGCCCCAGTCTTCAGCCTGCACCACATAAAATTCACGTCACTTTTATAGTGTGAGTGGAAAGTTCTAGGTCATTGGTTTAGCCACATAAAATTTTAGAAAACAAGAAAATCAGCAGCAGGCTCTTAATGCTTTTTTAACGACACGTTTAGACATCAGTAACTATATTTTCAGTAATTTAAAATGAGTTTTGAACAATATAAAATGGAAGATGTGGAAGAAATTGGAACTTTCTTGACAGGTTTTATATTGGCCTCGAGTTACACCACTTCACAAAGTAATTCTGAGATCCATATGGATAGAGCTTGGGGGATATCTCAGAATAACTCTTCCCACAAATATCCACCCAAGTAAGTGATGCTGTTAGTCAGAACTCTCCCAGCAGGCAAGCTCTAAGCCCTGCATCACCTGTGTGCTCTCCCTTTCTGTGAACATTCAGTGTAGTCACTGATCAGAAGGTCCACAGGAACACTGAGGGCAGACAAAACAGCACAAACAGCACACGTAAATATTCCAATGGCAGATACCATGCTGCTCATAGCATAGTGCTTAAAAACAGAACCACTAGATAGGTATGAAGAACAGGAAAGGTGTAGCAGGAAAGGTCTTCTGGATTCACAGAAATACCAGAAGGAATCTCAAGAACTAAAATTATGATTCCCTAAGAAGAGCCAAATGACCAGAGTCTGAAGTCAAAATAGTATTTTTAGTGGGAAGTTGGCATCTTTTCTAATAGCCCAGTAGACAGTGCACTGCTCAGACATGTGTAGAGGCATAGTCAGGCTTTCTTTCACCTCAGACTTCTTGTATAACCTTGAACACATCCTTTATCTCCTCAGTACATCATTTCCTCTAAGTACACATGAATATTGTAGGGCGTTATTCAAATATCGCAGTAGTGGGAATTATACAATAATCTAATAGAGTAATTTCAAGATTGGATGTTCAGAAGAATTTAGGCATATTTCCCCCTGTTTTAATTTTTAATAGGGACAGTAAAAGCAATGCATACAACTTGTAAGATCCAGCTATAGCACCTGGTAAAAGAATCCAGATGTTCTCGCTTTCAACAGCATCATTAAGCATGAGGCTGATGTGAAATATTTATAATGAAGGTGAATCATAGCCCACAGAGGAGGAATCTAGGGCTGTATCTTCTACCAGCATCAAGCACAAAAATGCAAATACACTGAACAAATACTGCATTAACTTTCAAATCACACGTTCTATGTCTTACAAAGTAAGACACAATTTAGTCCTGATGCAGGTGACAGATGGTAGCAGGAGACCACCAGTTTGGAACAAAGTGTAAAAAATCAGATTTTGAAGGAAACACACTCAACATCCCAGGATGTAGGAGCTCACAGCTGTGAGTGACCTCCTGGGCCAGGGAGTATCCGTTTCCCTCTCACAGCAAAGGACATAATGAAATCCCTTTCTCAAATTTACCAGTTTCATCTCAAAATTACTTCAGTTATTTGTGGCAGTCACTCTCACTAAGGCTGTTCTGAGGATTAAAAATCATCTTATTTACAGGCCATTTTATTCATGGTTAATTCATACCCATTCATTCCTGTGCCAGCAATGACCTCTAACTTAAACTGCTCTCACCAGCTCCCAGCTTTTGTCCTACAACAAAACAAGACAAGGCATATGGTCTCCTTTTAAAGATTAAGCTCTCCCTGTGTTACTTCCAAACCCAATTAATCCTTAAACATAGGAAGACACAACTGTATTGTTGCTCCATGTCTCACAAGATCATTCAATACTTTCTTAATCTCTCCTGGCAAGACTTCCCCTTATGCAACAAGAGCCATTTCAACCACTTCCACTGCCCTATCCTGTCCACCCTTTCAGTGAAGAAACTTTTTTTACTACCCAATCTAAACTTTCCCTAGCACAACATGAGGCTCTTTCCTTCTTGTCCTATTGCTTGTTATGAGGAGGAAAAGACCAAACCCACCTCTCTGCAATCTCCTTTCAGGCAGTTGTAGAGAGTAATAAGGTCTCCCCCAACTCTCTTTTTCTCCAGGCTAAATAACCCCAGCTCCCTCAGCTGCTGCTTATCAGACTTGTGCTTCAGATCCTTCACCCTGCAATTACTCTATTAATGGTAAATAGATATTCAGCAGCTTTGTTAAATGAACTGTAAGTCTGAATAAAAGAGGAACTTCAGCTTCCTTTTTTAGTATTAGCTGTAATTTAAGAACTTAAAAGGGACACTGGACTGAAAATCTAGCAACTGTTAAAAGCATACTATCAGATATACTTGTTTAATTTCTTTAAGCAACCTACACTTTTTAAACACTCGTGCACTTGGTCAGCTGCAAAGTGTTGTTTAGCATGGAGGCTGGTATTGAAGAAACCTGGGAGGCCAAGAAGATTGGATAGGTAGAGATCTAGAATCCAGCTTTTTTTGTCACTGCAAGCAGAAATATAGCTCTACTCCCCTTTGGCACCACTTTTGATATCTCTTTCTGGACCTTTGTGCAGCTATCTTTTTAGTAGCTGTTCATTTACTTTTATTGGTACGTCTGCTTCTTCTGCTCCCAAATCTGAGTTTTTATCCCTGCTAATATTGTTTATTTTTCCTCTCATGCTTGACCTGAGCCATGATCACTGAAACTGATGTAAAGACACCAGTCAGCTTCAGTTAGTACTGAATTACACACCAGAAACTTGACCTTTGATAAGAAAGAGCATAACAGAGCAGGTTGGAAGCTGCCTCTAGAGACTGTCTAGTCTGCTCCTGCTTTGCTCACAGCAGAATCAACTACAGCACATTACTCAGGGCTGTGTCCAGCTGGGGTTTGAGGATCTCCAAGGATGGAAACCCAGCAACCTGTCTGGGCAACCTGTGCCAGTGTTTGACCATCCTCACAGTAAAAGTTTTTCATTTTTATGTGAAAATGGATTTTCTTGTATTTCTATTCATACACATTGTTTTTTGTCCTACCATTTGGCACCACTGAGAAGAGTGTGTCTCTGTCACCTTTACACCTTCTTATTAGGTATTTATACACGTTGGGAAGATCCTCTTGAGTCCTGTCTTCTCTGAGTTAGGCAATCCCAACTCTCCCTCACATCGGATGCTCTGATCCCTTAATCATCCATGTGGCCATTTCCTGTACAAACTGCTGCATCTGCTGGCTATTAATCACTGTCTGTACTTGAAGTTAAAATTATTATAAAATCATTTGAATTATAATCAAACCTAACATTGTATCAGTGCCTTATATAAATGGATCTGAAAATTGAAGGAGCAACAACTGGAATTTTGTCTCCATTCACTTCTCCATTGAGGTATTCTAGACTAGCTCAGACTATGCTTATTCAGAAATGGAAGAATTTTTATAAGTTGTCAGCTGGCCCAGCCATTAAAAACTAACAATTATCACCACACACATCCTCAGGATTTCAAGCACCTGTCTTGTCTCCAGTAACAAACTGCTTATCTGTTTGGCACAACAGTGGTCCTGGAGAGCTGATAATCACTGAAACAAAATGTACTTAAGAGAAGTAAGTGGTGCATTAAACTGTACTCCAATTCCTTTCTCCCCAGCACTGATAAAAGTTCTGCTGGGCATTATTAGTTTCCACACACCTCTGTGATACCCCACACACTGAAGGACAGTGAAGATCTACAGTCCATAATAGCAATTTACCATGGCCCAACCCTACAAAAATCCATTCTAGGACTCTGCTCCCTCTCCTCAGGCAGTATTTAGTTCATCTCACTGACATGAGACACCAGTACATATTTTCTGCTTCCAATGAGAAACTTGCTGCTCAGTTCAGAGGAGTACTGTCAGAATCCACCTAAACTTACTTGGAGAACCTGGATAAACTTATTAATGTAAGAACAGCTCAAGCAGGACTTTTCCAGCATAAACAGAGATATGGTGTCTTGCTTATGTACTCTTCCAAACCCCAGACTATCACCACTAAGCCTGTGAAGTAGATGCTTATGCAGAAAATGGAGAAGAAAGGCAAGTTTTAGTGATTGACTGAGTAGCCATGGCATGAACTAAGCACTGTGTTCTGTAAAGTTGCTCATGAGAGAGAGCAAATAAGAGCTGGCTGGAAAATACTGATAAAAAATTGTCTGAATTTTCTGATTTGTCACCACAGTACTATTTCACAAAATGACATAATTTCAACAAACTTCTTGCTACCACTTTTTTTCCCAGCAGGAAACCAGGTCTTTGGGATGCAGAGCACTGCAGGGATGCATGAAAACCTTGCAGGTGCTGTTTGATATGGATGCTTTTAAGGGGTGCCATTGCTGCTCGTGCCTGTCAGGAAAGTACTTTGTTCCAAAAGCATCAGTGTTCCATCTTTCAAAAAATAATCAGAGCATGGTTTAAGCCAATCCTTCTGCTTAGTTTTGGGGGAGCTACGTTTGGCTTGCTTTCTACTGAATCAGCATAAAAAATCATTTCTGGAAAAAGAGGTAACTCTTGCAGAAGTAAGAGTATACTTAGGGTCCAGCTGCACAGCAAATGCAGTTAAAGTAATCAATACATCATTCCAAAACAGAATATGGATGATTGGGATTCTATATAGGTAAGCATGCAGCAAAGGAGGTGAAACTGGTATAACAACCCCTTTTTGTCTCTATGTTTTTGGGTATTTTAAAAATTTATGGAAGCTCTAGCACTCTTACCCTTGATTTTGAGATAATTTTACTTATTGTTTTACTTCCCTCCCATATCTCCTCTTCTTTAGATCCTCCTCAAACAAAGAACGACTCTTTCAAAATCTACTTTGCCCATTCTCAAAACTACTCTGTACTGCTTGGATAAGAGCAACCACTAATTACTGGCGCCTTGTCCAAAGCAAGGCATGATATTTTGTCATGATGTCCAGTAAAGACCAGGTTGTTTTTCACCTATGGAATGCCACAACCAGTTTGGGCATGTAGGTCATGGGTAGTTAAAGGGAGAAAAAGGTGTATAATGTGACTTTTCAGGCATGGAATTCACCTCCTTTGAAGTCTCCCGTCACTTTCCTCTGGCCTCCTGCTATCCCAAATCTTCCTGATTCCATGATGCAACCAAGCTATTTTATCTGTAAGGGCTCTTTCTAAAGAATCACATTGTCAAAATACTGGATTAAAAAAAGTCCTCCACTCTACTATTCCAGTGAAGTTACACAGCTCCCCATCTCAGCAGGAACTGAAGGATGTCCTCCAGATTTCTACAGGTATTTATATGCACGTACAGATATATGCACCCTCATACCCATGGATGGTGTTACAGTGAAGAGGGCAGTACCATTCAACTTCTGTTTCATTTTGGATGCCACAGATATCCATCCAAAACACTTGGCTGGAGTTTATTCTTCTGTCTGGAAGGTTGTTGGATCTTAACTCTCCAGGAATAGCAGATTGCATTAGTGACCTCAACATTAATTAGGTGTTCTGTGCACTGATAGACTAGGAAAGGCAAATAAGCTTTCCAGCTTCTTGTGTTGCAGTAGACGGTGAAGGCAACCAGAATATAAAGGACAGGGTACACAGCTAATTTCAATCTTAATGCCAATTTAGTGTGTGTCTTTTCCTATTTACAACATAACAAAAATACATTTCTAGTACAGTAAGAGCAATCATAATTACAATTAAAAGTGTAATTACGACAGCTTAAAATATTTTTTGGAATTCATTTTGTGGCAGTTTTTTTAGAAGTAGCAAAATGAGATAAAATTTCCCCCATATGCTTTGTTATTTCCCCAGTTCTAAAAAATCTTTATTAATTACATTGATTAGCTAATCAATATTCATTATATTCCTATTAGGAATAAAAGTCTCATATCCACAGGAGAAAATGAGTTGGAGTGACTTAGATCCTATGGTAAGATAAAGAAACATCAATGTTCTTTGTGCTTGACTCAAAGTGAGAGGTCCTGCTGCCAGCCTCATGCTCAGACTGCAAGGCCAGGCATGACTTTATCTCTGTGGAACATGTTATATCAGGAAACATCATTTTTCTTTATCTTTCTACAAATCTCTTATTGACCAATTCCATCTTGGGTTTCTAGAACTTCATCTAATTGCTACATTTAATTACTTTTCTTTTATCCACTTAACTTCATATTATTTCCCCCTTGCAAATTAGGAACAGAAATCCCTAGATATACACACACAAAAAAAAAAATAGAATCTGTAAAGTTTTAAACTGTAAAACATGTTCCAAACCTAAGCAATGGCTTAAAAATAATTTTAAAAATAAGCTATCTTACAATAAATGATAAAAATGTTTTCTACAGAATCTGAAAGAATGGACTGTATAAATTATTCGTGTGAAAACAGCGGCATTTCCAAATGTAAGGCTTAGAGCCCTGTGAATGAATTCTAAAAATTAAACAAAGGAAGCCATTTTTTAAAAGAGATAGGGCTCAGTGGGATTTATTAATGCACATCTTTCAGAGATATTCTTACTTATACAATGCAAGCAGTAGGTTAGCATGGACTTCCAAATTATATTTAATTGGACAATTATTCAAAGTGAAAAACCCAACACAGTAAAATAAGGAGGTCTTTAATAAACACCTTGTCTCTTCAAGAAAAAACAGGGAAGTCATTTACTGACCCAAGAGGCACAATTTTGTCTTTGGTAAATTTATTTTAAAGTAATTGCCAACTTCAGGAGTAACAATTTTTTACAGAGGAACATGGTGCTCTCAGGCAGAATAATAAATTGATCCGTGCCCTGTATGATGGCCTAATCACATTAGAAAGATGTGATTAGGTGTACATGTAGATGTCTGAGGCAAATAGAGGATGTGCATCACCTGGTCTGTGAACCCACTAAGACTCCTTTAATGACATATAGCTTTCCCTCTCTGCAGATCAGGACTGAATTAGAGGGAAAAGACAAATGATAATTTATACAGCGGCTGTACAGCTCTGCCTTTGTGTTCCTAGGTTCCTGTCCAAAAGAAGTGTTCCCCCCTATAAAAGTCCTCTGCAGTCCCCAGAAGATTTTCAATAAGCTGCCTTCTGCCAGCCAGTATTCCAACACCAGGAAGGAGGTCCGTGTTAATGGCATCACCTTTGAAGAGCCACTGCCTCCTCATGAAACCCAAATGCTCTGAAACCCACAGTGATTAATAGCGAATTAAAAGCACAAATCAATATTTAAAACATAATGTTCCTTCAGCTCAGCTGGAGGACAGCTCTGCTAGAACTCCAGCCCTGTCTTCCCTCTGGCAGGATACACTTTTTGGATCCAATGGTCTTTGATGCCAGGACTTAAAGGCTGAGTGATACACACAGGTTAAGGGCACATCACACCTCCACAGGCACAATTTGCACACCCTCAGTACTGGCAGAGAAATAGCCCTGATGAAACAGCTTCAAGAATCATACCTGAACTCCACAATGAGAGTAATGCTTTCTTGCATGCATTATTGTGCCAGGAAATTTCCACCTCCAAAGTCTTTTCTCCTTGTCAAGGTCATTCTGGGCATTGGGACACCATTGCTAAATAGCATGCCTCAGTGAATTCCCCTCGATTTCTGACTAAAAGGCTGGGACTCCTGCAGTGCAGATCCCGATAAAAGATTTATTTGTGGGGAGTGGAAGATGGTGCCTTTAGAGAAGTTAATAAGTTGTTTTCATTTTAGATGCTTTCATTACAAACACTGATAAATCTTAAGGCTAAGAGAGTGTGCAAGAGTAATGAGTTGAAGGGCTCCTCAGCTCTTTGGTGATTATCTCTCTCTTTTAGCGCATTACCATGGGACATCTGGCTTCCAAATTTGTGCCTCTCCTTCACAGATCTGAGGACCAGCCTACCAATTATACATTCGCATAGGTTGTAATAAATCAACAGCAGCCAAACTCTGACAAGGTGATGGCTGTTGACAGATAAAAACGATACACATTGTCGTGCTGTTCTCCAAAAACAAACACATGCTTTTATCAGATTTTTTTCTTTTAATCAAAAAATTGCCTCTTTCAACATAGAGTCACCTAATTTCACAGAGGACTTGCACTACACAAGGTTCTCTTGTCTAAACCTGAGCTGCATGTAAAGCCAGGTTTTCAAACAGGCCCTGAATTCACCTCCCACTGAAGTCGAGGAAAAAAACTGCTGCTCTGATCCTGGGTCAGCCCAGACCCAAAGATCATTAACCTTTTACTTTGAGAAGCAGAGTTCTGTGCAGAATAAAGGACCGAGACAAAAAAAAAAAAAAATATATGTCCAAGGACATATAAGTCTTGGATTTATTCATAAGCCAAGCAGAGTCTGGATAGTGAATTTTCTTCAATAAGGGATAGATATATAGAGGTTATATCCAGCAAGTAGATCTGTGTGGTGGGTGCTCCCTGGTCCTCATCCTCTGGGTCTCCAAGGAATTGCCTGGAAGTGACAGACTCTTCTTGCCTGACTCCAACCCTCTGAAAGTTGAGTGTCTAACTAACCTAATTTTCTGAAGAGCACCAAAAGTAATTCTTCTTAAAAGCAGTGCTTGTACAGGCAATGTGAGTGCTGCTTTCCAAGTGTCTTGTGCTCTGCAGTGACGACAGGGGACCTCAAGTAGTTTGCTTCCACAAACACCCCAAATTCAGTGGGAAGAATTCCAGTGCCATTTGTAAAGCTAATCACACTCATACCGAATCCAGAACAAAGTTGTTGTACTCTCTGGATCTGAAAATGCTATCAGGTGATGTAAAAAATGTGATTTAAGAGATGAACATTTTACAACAGGCCTTGTTGAATGCTCATAAGCTACATGAACTAGCAAAGATTTGATCACCCAAAAAAATGTGGGAAGCAAAGGGCTGTAATAATCCTTTCGGAATTCCTGTTAGCAATTCTCATTTGGGGAATAAGGCTTTATCACAAAGCTTCTTAGCACATGGTGGCAATTTACGCACTTTCTTATCCTCCCTTAAAGAGACCAGGGCTATTTTCACATCAAATGATGCGAAATATCCAGAAAAGTTAAGGACTGAAAGACCATCAAATTCTGCTAGTCCCCTGTTAATAAGAATGCAATGTAGTCTAGTCAACTAAAAGTATTTTAATTCCTTCAGAATTCCTTGCACATCATGGAAAACAGCATCTCTTATATGTCTCTACAGAGCTTTGAATCAAATATAGTCTTTCCTAGTGAACTGAGTGGACAGAAAGGTAGCATGTTACCCTCCAGCTCAGTTTTATTCTTTGACAATGTTATCTACCAGAAAGAACTCATCAGACATATGTTTTGAACCCTTTCTTATCGATTTCATCTCTTTCTTTCACCTTTTTACCTTCCTTTTCCATTCCATTCCCACTAGTTAGGTCTCCGCTTTGACCCTAGAACTGGCAAGTCCCACTGCAATAAAACAGAGATATGCAAACTTACAGGTTAAGCATCTGTTCCTTTTCTGTTAAGGGAATATGATTCCCTTGACATACACACTTCTTATTCTCATTTGTAAGGTTGAAGAACCATTAACTGGGGAGAAACCTGACAGAAATTTAGTCTGCGTTATGATAAATAGCATTCACCTTTATTTGACCAGTTTACAGAATCAGGCTCTGAAACTTCAAAACATGTCGTTTGTCACAACTCTTGTCTTTTTAAAAGTTCAGTGCTATGGAAATTACAGCTGGTGTAGGATGTGTAGCTGTTATGTAAGCCAGTGTGTTCAGCTTCTTAATATTCAGTCTTACTTTTTAAAAAAATTATACAACCTAATCCAGGTATGAGTTTTGTTTACAAATGACTCTGTAAGTGAATATTCTTGTAATTAATGTGATTCCGGGAGCTTATTTATTGCGGGTTTTTAGCTATGAAAACACATGCAGTAGTACGAATAATATTAGAATAACAATCTGAGATTTTCAAACAAGTCTGAGGAAATTATTCATCCAACTCACATTGTAATTCTGCAAGAATTAGGCAACTAATTCCCTCAGGATTTATCAAATTTTAAAAAATGTAAGCTGAAAAACAAATAGCAGCTGAATTCAGCTAGATGGGGTACAAGAGGTCCCCGTGGGGAACTGTACTATCAGTAAGTACTCAGGCTGCCTTCACTGACTCCAGGACACAAATTAGTACTCCTGGTGTGAAAAGTAGAGCAGAATATGAGAGAAAACCAAATGGCTCATTCAGTTGCTGCTGGTAAATTGGGGAACCTTGGAAGGGAGAAGTTAGCTTGAAAACACTTAAAGCAGTGTTAGAATTCAAGATCATTATTCAANAAAAAAAAAAACAAAACAGAAAATAAAAAGTGCTGAAATATGAATTCCTTAAATTAAGATAAAATTGTTTATGGTACCAGAATGCAGAAATGGACGGCTTCTCCTGGGATGCTGAGCTGAGGTTCCAATAGCAGCAGCAAATTCATATAACTAGTTTGTAACTTTCAAAACTGGCTCACTCTTTGCCACTGCCATCTTACCAGGGAAAATCTTCGGGCAAGATATTCAAGAAATGTGCCCCTCTAATGGCTTTTTATCATTTGATTTACAGCCACCTCTATTACTAATTACTAACACTATGCCCAGAATTATACCTGGGACTCATACAATTACCCTCACACTTTCTTATCATCGATAGATCAATTTGGTTTTTACATGACCATTTCACCAGGGTGTGTCCTGTGAAATCTCTATGCATTTCTTTTTTTCTTTGGCAGGGCCATTTAACAAGCTTGATAGAAAAAAGAAATTACGTTAGGCTTTGAGCACTTCATACAAATTAACTCTAATTTCCAGTTCTCCAAAGATGGTCCAGCCCTTTCTGTATGATATTTCTGTATGAAATCCATGTCCTGCAGCACAACTGAAGATGCACAGGAACATCCACAAGATACACCTCACCCTCGTGGCAGACCTAGCAATGACCAGCCATGGGTTGTTCCCTTGGCTCTGCTCAGTGGCACACGACACTAAAATCCCATGAACACACACGGACATTACAAACACTAAGGCACTGTTTTGAAGAGTGGGGCATGAACCCCACCATCCTGACTGTCTTCCTGTTGGGGCAAACATAATTTCCACTGGCTACTACTTTTCTTGTGCTCCCAGTGAGTTATTGGTGCCCCATATTCTCCTCCTAGAGCACTCTTTGTAAAATGCTTTCACAGCATTCAGGATGTAAGGCCCTAGGTAAGTATGTACCAGTCACTGATTTACTGGCAATTAATTAACATCAGGAGAAAAGATGACACTAAACTAAATATTCCATGTCCTAGTCAGAGGAATACAGTGAATACTCTGGTAATGTTCCCTTTTCACTGCAAAGTAAAAAAGCAAACGTATCCATGACAAGGACTGTGAGCTCTTTGCCATTATCTTTGAACACACTATCATTTCTCTAAGGAAAAAAAATAAAATCCACAAAACCCCACTTCTACTAAAAAAAAAAAAATCTTCAAAAACCCCTATGAAATATATAACATTCAGCAATATTTCTAGTCCATGGATTAAAAGAAGGATCGCCTCAAGGATCATGACAGCTATAAAAGGTAAATGTCAAGAATCCAAGTGTAGGGTAAAGCTTTTGCAACTACCTAAGGAATCTGCAGTCTCACCTACAGGGTAATTTAAGCACTCTAGCCATGTATACGTGGTGCCTGGCAGAGCTGAAGCACCAAGAGAATGCACTTGCTTGGAGCTACCTTGGATATCCCTCCACAGGAGATGTTCCCAGCACAGAAACCACACAGGAGGACAGCTCCTGTAAATGCCTTGCAGTCAGGATCACATATGTGGACCTGCTGGTTGATTCCAGATGAGTAAACAGGTTTAGAAAAAACCTGCAGAACCTCAGACATTGAGCTCACTTGGTAAAACAAGTGAATGATATAAACAGTGGCTACATTTTGAGGCAGTTCAGAAAACAATGTTTAAAAAATGAAGAGAAGGACACAGGGGAAAGGGATCTGAGAGGAGATAAAACAGGTTCATGACACCAGTTACAAGGAAAAAGTCAGTATTACCAGGGCTCGTAAGGGAAGGGAGAAGGAAAAAGTAAGAATCTCAAGGATTAGGGATTGAAGAATTTAAAGAAATGAGGTGAGAAAGCTAAAAACTGGAAATGGAAGCAGCTGAAAAAACCCTCAAAGATCAAAGACTATAGACCTAGATTTTCAACATGTGCTCAGGTGTCCAGAGAGTTTCACAAGACTCAGGAGACTGTTCTACAGTTTTAGGACAGTGATGAATTGCTTGAGCTGGAATATAACAGTTCATGAGAATTCTAAAGAAACCAAAGCAACACAACAGGCTTGGGGAGAAAAAAAAGAGGAGGAAAATGGAAAATACAGATGAGTATGTCATTAGACCATTATATTTGGCCTTCCCAAGAACCTGATCAACTCCTTGGTCTGTCACAGATCCTTGGCCTGACCTTTGGTAATTTACTTATTCTTATCTCTATGTCACATCCATTTTCCGTCTGCCTCTCTTTCTTTTCTTTTAAGGGCAAAAGCTTGTCAGAGGACGACTCGGTCCCTAATTATGTGCATGTGCAACTCCCAAAACAATGGGGTGCTCATCTCAGAAACGAGCAATGAAGTCACTTGCCAAACCAAAGAAATATTGTGGTAAAAAATCTTCCCTTAGGGACAGCAGCTATTTAGATGGCCTGTTATATACGAGTGAGTCAGGGGCATAATGATGGTGGCCGAAAGTGAGAAGCAACACATTCTCTGCTGAGCATAACCTGTTAAAAAGTCACGCACAAGAGGGGAGAGTCAATGAGATGAGTCATGCCTGGCCTTGCCCACCACATTATCAAAGGTTGTGTTGCACTCAGGGTGAGGGATGGAGAGATTCCTTCGATCTCCAGGCAAATGGAACAGCTCTGTCTCCTGCTGCGAGCTCCGAGGGCTCCTCCGTAGGTGTCACTCCAGCTGCTGATGGCCATAGATAATAACAAGTTAGGGTACAGACTAACCAGGAAATGATACCACCTGCTACCCAACATAAATTACCAACCCCTCTGGGTATAATTACTCTTGTCAACGTGTCACATGGCTATTATAGCCACTCTTATGCTGCAATGCAGAGCAGCAGCAGTTTCCGCAGAAAGAATGGGGTTTCTGGCATTTCTGTGATTTCACTGGGAAAAAAACCCAAAAAAACAAACCAAACCAACAAACAACAAGAAAAAAACAAATTAATTTGTTCCTGAGATGGAAAAGAATTGGGAAAAATGCTGTAACACACACAGCAGAATTAGTCCCTCTGCTGCACAACTGGTGATAGAGGGAAAACACAGTGAAACGAAGGGCAGCCTCCAGCAGGTTTCTTTGCCAGCTCCCTCAAAGCATGGGTCTCTTCTCATTTTCACAGACAACAGGCTCCCAAGTTGCAATTCCCAAGAGACAAAATGTGCACATTATTACTTGACACCACACCGTTATATGAAAAGTCAGTAGACTTTTGCTCAGTCTGCAGGTGAAGTGACTTTCACAGCAGTTTTAGACACCTGTTTGAGAAACAAGCAGCTGTACCAGAAAGAGCTGAAGCATGAAAGTTCAGTGTTATTGCTGAAACAGCTCAGGTGTCTCTGAACTACCCCATGTTGTCTCTAGACTAATGCTACACTCCTTGAGCAAGATTGCATGCTATGCTGTCAGCAATTCAGTCACTGCCATTCTATTGTAAGTGCTTTAAAACAGTGTCTGACCCTTGAGATGCTCAGAAAGACTCCAGCAGTGAAGAAACTGAGCCAGCCTTTTCATATGCTTCTGCTTAACCGGCTATGGCTGAGAAACTGGCTGCTGGTGACAGTGCCCCTCTGGGCACACTGACCACGAAACAATCAGATTTTCTCCAAGTCCTAAGACTCTGTTTAAGGCTGACACAACTGTTTGCTTTGGTGAGAAAAGTCTGATTTCTTCAGTCACTCTTGAGCAGACACTGCACCAGAACCATTAGGCCATTTGCCCAACAGGCCTGACTGCACAATGAGGAAAGCCCATGATTTTATGCAAACTCATATATATACAATTGAGGTAATTTGCCTTAAGTTTAAATTCACACTATTTCTGTGTAGAGCAACACACAAGGCATAGAAACCATACCAGAACTAGAAAAAGGCTGTTTACTGAATGATATGAAAAGTACTATATGCCTGCACCTGCCAAGGGTCTATCTCGATGATTGCTTATGATTATAAAGGGAAGTTATTTGCTTGTGTAAAGTAATAATTACAAAAAGTAAAGGTCATTCATCCAGCTATAAACCTGGCTGCAAAAAATCATCAGCATACAGAGTTAACAGGCATATTCATTGCTTTATAAACAGCAGGCCAGGATAACATTATATAGTTTGCAATCTGTATTTGTTCTATGTGAATCATAGCTTTGCATAATTTTATCACATTCCTGCCAGGCAAAAGCAAACATTAAAAGAAATATTAGAAGCCAAGCAGTTAAATATCCTAGAAGAAGAAAAAACCCTGCAACTTCCTCCACATTGTAATTTCCAATGAGTGTTATTTTATCAGCTTTATTTGGCAGCTTGTGCATTTTTTTTTTGCCATATCACATTAAAATAATTTCTAATATGCGATTGGTTTATTTTGATTGGTCTAATATTGTTACATTGTCCTAAAGCACTCATACAACTGCTTGGACTTTTTATATATTACATGATTGATTAGGTGAAGATAAGAAAGAAAATATTACTTCAAGAGACCTGACCTTCAGTGAATCATCCGAGATGAAGAGAGTTTAAATACTGCATGACTTACAGTCAGCACCAGCAAATGTTACAGAAAAAAAAAATGGAGAAAAAACACTTAGTGAAAATTTCTGCTATGACTAAGAACATTTTCCATTAAGAGTCTTCTCCTTTTTCACTGCTGGAAATGCTCCTCATCCCTAAACTCTCCAGAAATAGCAAACAAAAGCCACACAAGACTCCACCAGACCTGCAGAGATCTTTTCCACCTTTACATCTCTCCTGCAATATGTGACAGCTCTTCCCTGACACTTTAGGACCCGCAGCCACAGAAGGGGATCCTTCCCCCTACCCCAGCCTGGCAGTCAGAGGTCAGTGTGGGCAGAGCAGGCACTGCCCCAGCCTTGGGCATCTGCCCTGGGTCAGCGCTGGCTCCACTCCGGTGTCCCCCTGATTCTGGGGGCAGTGACTGCACATGGCAGGGGTGGAGCAGGAGTGATCTCAGGAATGACCTCCCGAGGTGCTCTGTCCCTGCTCCCTGCCTGTCTCCTGCCAGCTGGAGCCCACAGAGCCCAGCCCCTGTGGTGCCTCAGCCATGGGCAGCTCTGTGGTCAAAGGAAGCCCCTCCACAGCCCCACCACAGCTGAGTGCTGCCATCCCTTCCCAGTCATACACCTTGTAAGGCTCATCTCCCCCATCTCATCACCCAAAGGACAGCATCAGGGAAGAAATTAGAGATGCAATCGTGTGGGGTTTACTCAGCTCTGCAGGTTTCTTTTGCCACTAGCTGTCTCCCACATACTGAAAAATCCCAAACTCCCACTCAAGCCTCTATAATATCCATGAGAGAGAAACTGGGCATGGAGATGGGAGCAAGGAGCTTAGACATATTTCCTCACACCCACTCCTTTGCTCTAAATATACAGGAATTTAAGCCTGTCCCCAGTAAAAAAATATTCATCCTAGGAAATGGTTCCTCAACTCTACCCAAATTTAATCCCTGTTATATTTTCCTTTTAAAAGAAAAAAGGGGAAAAAAAGAACTATATAGAGCTAAACATTTGGCAAAAGTAGTTTGCTACTGTAAAGAATTTTCCTCTGAACTATTTATCTTAAAGCAAGTCAGAGCAGGCATCAAAGGCAGCCGTGGCATTGGCGGAGTGCACACTGTGCACACTGTCACTTACTGTGATTGAAAGGACAGTGTGTTTTCAAACAACTGCACTTGTGTGAAGTGTCATCAGATCTGACTGCTTAATCCCGATTAAAAATAAAAAAAATTTTAAAAAGGGAGAGAAAAAAGGGCTGCTCCATTCAGAGGTGAGACTACACTGATGACATTGTCCAGGAGTAACTTTGCAGGGACTGGATAATCACAGCAGCCACGAGTGACTAGATTAGTGACAGGGTGCATCTCAGAGTCATCACCATATTGAACGTTCAGCGTGAGACACAGTTCAGGGCGAGGATGAAAACCAAGGAGAGATGGTTCAGAAGTTCCATCTAGCAAAAAGCAAGACTCACCAGGAGAATTTGTACCTTGCAGATTGCACTCCCTCTCCCATGGGATGCTACAAAAACTCAAGATTCAGCACTGTCAGAGGAACCCGAATCAAAAAGGAAATGGAGTTCTACAAAGCTGCTTTAAAAATTGTTTTTGTCCTTCAGAAGAACCCTACTAAATTCCAGCAAAAAAAAGCCAACTCCAAAGGAAAAAACCCATGAAGTCATGCAAACTGTTGCTTAGGAAGTTTAAAGTGATGCAGGAAAAAGGTTAGAATATATACAGCAAGGAATAATTTCAGGTTGGTAGAGCAGTGAATTAAAACACTAGATGACCTATTTTTCTGTTTATGATTTAAATCTAAGGCAGTAACTACTTTTACTAATTAGGACCAAAGTACTGATCACTGCACAAAGTCACTTAAAAGTAGCATCAGACTCTCAGTAACACCATGAAAACAGCGTTCTGCCTATGTGTGATAAGAAGGCATTTAAATTTGCTCATTTACAAAAGTTCATCTGTTTGGGACCTAACCGGGAAGTGTACAGCATCTTGATAATTCCTCACGTTAAGGAGAGTGTGACTCCAGCAGACTTTGTTCTATTCCACTGCGTGTTATCTCCCTGCACATTGCCAGGGCTATGCTATAAAAGATTGCAAGGTGACAGAATATGTTCATACAGCCTCTAAGTGCTACTCTGCAGGATGCATTGTAGTCTGTTACCCCGAGGCACTAAAGTGTTTAATGATGTTGCTGTATGTCATTAGTTAGTGTTCTCTAAGTGGATCTTATAGGAAAGCATTCTAAATTATAAATTGGGAAGTTAACTTAGTATTAGTGAACAGAAAACGTTAAGAAATAGAGGTTGCTTTTGCGGGTGGGTACAGCTTCAAAATTTGCCAGAACCCCTCGTGCTTGCAATCAAGTCTGTAATGCCTAAAACGATCCAGCTCTGCCCAATCCAGATCAGCAAAACTGGGAGAGTGTCTTGTTTGCTGGTGTCTGCCTTCTGCTTTTACCTGTAGAAGTATTGAAATGGGCAAAAGAAAGCTGAGCTACTTTTTAAAACTCATTTTCTTTCCAGGGCTTCATAGAAATGAGATATCACACATCATAACTATTCAGTTAAGCAGCATTTTTATTAAACACCTATTAATTTATATCAATGCCATGTTCTCTAATGATCACAGTAATTTCCTTGCTTCCACCTATTATTTGTCAGAGACTTCTCTGCATGCACGTGTGTGTGTGTGTGTGTGTATTACAGAGTCAGAGAGGGAGAGATGGGAGAAACAGAAAGGAGGAAGAGGGCTGGAAAGTGGGAGTCATTGAATAAAAGTGGAAATGGAGCTGCAGAATTACAGGCACAGCTCACAGTGACACCTAGAGTCAATCCTAATACTTCCCCATTGTAAATCCTTGCTCTCAGGCTCTCTCTTCCTCCCCATTCTCTAAAAATTTTGTTTATAGTTGCAACCGATGTTTCCGTGCTCCAGCTCTACCTCTGGCTTAATTAAAAACCAAAAAAATCAAACACACAAAACCAAGGACATCCCACTTCAGCAAAAATGTCACAGCTGTTTTCAATAAAGCTAGAAAAATCTGGAGAGGTTGCCGGCACAAATCACTTTTTTTAAAAACAAAATGGAACATTTTTAAGATTTGGAGAAAAAATGTGGGAACTCAGCATAGAGATGACCCTGAAGCAGTTGGACATTTGCTAATTTCCTCATTAGAAAATCTTGTTAATTTAGCCATATGTGAGGTTTCTGAAAAGTGCCATGTGCCTGCGGTAAACAGGAGTCCTTGAGAGTTGGGTTGCTCCAGTCTGACTGCCTCTGTGTGCTCTGTGTGAGCTGGGACACCCACGGGGCTGGGCTCTGAACACCACACAGAGGGTGCAGTGCCCCTCTCCGAGCCCCGAGGATACCCTGGGCCCTCAGCCCCTGCCCTTACTGCTGGTTCCTGTCTGAGATACCCAAAAATTAGGTTGTGTGGATCGTCTTGGTTCTTGCTATTTACCCATCTTTCAAGGTCAGATTGCAAACCAACCATTCCTTAAATACATTCTTGTGCAGATGGCCATCATGCCAAATTCTTGGATGGCAGCAAGCCTGGAAATACAGCTGGTAGGAATTACAGCATCATAGAATGGTTTGCATTGGAAGGGACCTTAAAGATCATCCAATTCCAGCTCCCTTGTACTGGACAGGGACACCTCCCATTAAACCAGGTTGCTCAAAGCCCCATCCAACCTGGCCTTGAGCAGGGATGGGGCATCCACAGCTTCTCTGGGCAACCTCTTCCAGTGCCTCAGCACCCCCACAGCAATGAATTTCTTCCATAGATCTAACCTAAATTTCCCTTCTTTCAGTTTGAACCCACTATTCCTTGTCCTATCACCACAATTCTCGATGAAGGGTATTCTTGATTCTGTCTGATAAAAAAATAGAAACAGTGATTTTCAACTTAATCAAGAAAAGAATACAACCAAATATAAACATGAATGGCAGCAAGTGATTTGATCAACTCATCTGACCACTAAGCCATTATTCAGGATTTAGTGACTAAAAAAGGCTGTGTCTTTTGTCCCTTTGACTTTGAATGTCTGATTAAGTGAAAGAAATTCATCTAATTAAGACATCCAGAGGATCATATTCAGCTTTTTGTGATTTATTGCAGAATTTTAAAAGTTAACTTTGTTTTAGTGTGACTTTTATATATTAAAATTCAGGACCATCTGCACAGACTTTATCCATGCATATTTCAAACTCTGGAAGAGCTCAAGTTTGAATTAGTGCTGATGTGTGGACATTGCTCATCATTAACACACTGTACGTGTGCCCAAAAGAAAGGTCAAGGGATCCTGAAATATAAAAAAACTCCCCACTGACACCTGCTACAGAATAATGATATTGGGCCATGCCAGGTTTATCAACCTGTTTGTGAAATGGGCAGCTAGAGGGAAGTGGGGGGTACATGAGAGGACAACTTTGTGCAATGCAATTTCCATCCCATAGTTGGTTAGATTTTTGAAAACTATGCCAAATAACACAGCGATAACTTGAAAATGACCAAATGTGTTAGGCACAAACCTGAAAAATAAGTAAGTAAAGGAATATCCAGCATCTGTTATTGTGTAACACCTCAGGTTTTGCATGAATAGCCTGAATGAAGAGTAAAGGAGAAGGGACTATAAACCTGAGTAGAAAATTAGAATTTTTAAAATTAACATGTCTTTTCCTATACATGAGAGATATTTAAAATTTATTCCTGTGGCACATACTCAAAAAAAAAAAAAAAAGTACATTACTGCTTTTAGCATGAGCAATGATTAACAGTATTAAGTATTCTATTTTCTATCATAACACTCATTTTCTGATTATCTAGATGTATCTCCTTTGATTTCTTTCCAAAAAGAAAGCCAATGGCTCCTATCTAAAAACAAGTGCTTTTAAAAGCAGGCATTTACACAAGAACAGTGCCACCAATACCAGCCCAAATCAGTCCCCTGATGAAAACACACAGTTTAAAAGCTCTTGCACCTTACCTTCCCGGTCAAGTTGAAAGGTATTGAACTATCAGTCTCTGGTCAGATAAACAGTGACAATATTCTTATTACTTGCACATGACACTGAGGTCCCCAAACACTGCTATCTGTTGTGACACAGCCCCAGATACTGAGTTTGGTTCAAGGAAAGAAAAAAGAAAAGTAAAAATGAATAGCTTTTTTGGGTGCCCATACAAATTCAATCTATAGCCATTATACACATCTCCAACAGCAACAGGCCATCTCCCTTTCTGTGAGCTGCACGCTCTGTGTGTTGACACAAATATTGCACGAGCTGAAACGAAGACAGGCCAATGCAATCACACACACACACCTTGCCCCACACAGTTCTGCCTCAGTTACGATGTCACCACTGGCAAAAATTCCTGCTGCATTTCCTCTCAGTTGACAGGACCAGCAAAGGCAGCAGGACAGTGGGGAAGAGCTCACTGTTCCTTCAAACTTCAGCAAGGCTCCATGATTCCCTTCTTCTCACTTTAGACCAGACTGCCCAAGGGAGTAGGAGAGAAAGGAGAGCGAAGAGGAAAGAGTTTGGAGCTCCTGTCTTCAGTTACACTCATTCATTTCTCCCAGGGATCCACAAACAGGATATACCCAAAAGACACTTCTGTTTTAAAAGATGTGACTTAAAGTAAACTGTCCAAAGTAATGAGGTAGCAAACAAACCTTAATTTTCCATCCAGATTCATACCAACTCTGTTTTTGGTCTTCTTTCAAATACTACCCAGCTCCTGTCTCCGAGCATTTCCCTCAATAATCTCCACATAAACAAAAAAAATCAGAGGAAGTGCCCAGGGACCCCTGCCCACGGATGTGTGTGTAATAAGGAACATCACCAGTCTTCCTGGACTGGTCATGAAAAAGACAATGTTGAGGGTCATGTACATCCTGCCACTGGAGTTTGAAATATTTGTATGTTTACCATGGAAAATTCTTACACACTGAAAGCATTCACAGTGGCTGAATGAGGATCTGAGTACTTGGGTCTATGTTACAGACTGTGAAAAGGTACAAACAAGCACATTATTTTCACTTCTTATAATATAGCATCCACTAGGCCGACAAATAGGGCTATAAAACCATCTCTCTTCCATATAAACTTCATGTTCACAAGCTCCGAACATTTGGGGTTAACATTTCCAGCCTGGGAAGTTCATTGAAACCTCTTTCCCATTTTTGTGCAACAGCGAAATGTCAGGAAAGGTGGAGCATCAAACACTGCCCCCAATCTCTGACCCTGTTATAAGGTCAAGTTCAACTGGACGCCCTTTGATTTTTGACCAATTAAATTGTAAACCTGCAGGAATTCAAAATGCGTGCAACTGCCAGACGTGGGATCTAGGGAGAGCATGCTGCTCAGGTGAACACTCTGACCACAGGTTTACTTCTTTCCCTTTGAAGTAGGCTGTCATCCATTTGGATAGAAAATGAAGTGTGAAATATAGAGGCTTTACAACGTGTAATGACTGCAACAATTTAGTTAAAGCTGATTTTCAGAAGCCAAGAGATGGGTTTCAAATTAAATTCCTTATCAGTGGTCACCATGACAGAGTGTATATTTAGGAAATTATTTATTCCAACATGATATAATTAATTGTAGTATTAAATGTTCTTTAAGTTCTGTGTGGCATTATAGGCACTGAACAAATAACAGTTGGAACACAAACCCTATGGAAGTCTATTATTCACACACATTGTTCTGGGTGTTCACATAGCAGGTTCCCTAAGAGAGAAGACCAAATAGACTTGATCAAATGTTTTGAATTTTGGTGAAAAACATTTTGCTGCTCTTTGCCTAGTTTAGAGAACAACAGAACTATATTTTTTCTAAGTCTGTTTCCTCCAAAAATAAAACTATATTATTGCAATGCCTGACCAGTTCTGCTCCTGGGTTGCAGTGCATTATATGTTGGCTTTTTCACATCCTTGCTAAAGTTCCGTGCTCTTGCTAAAGAAACAATGAATTGTGTGCATGTGTATCTACACAGACACATTGATACTGCCCTCTGCTTCCTGCCCAGAGAGACTGAGAACTTACAAGAATTTACATGAAAAGGAAAATGTCTTTAGCTCCACTTATCGAGTGTTGCACCTTTGAAGCTGAAAGACAGGGCTGGAAAGACCCAATTCTGCGTGAGATAACCAGCAGGTAATTGCTCATGTAAGTTTCAAAGAGAAACCAGAATTTCTGTAGCAATTGTGTCACTACTGGTGGCACCAGAAAAAGGTGCACCTGCTCTCCTCGTCAGCACAGCCGTGGGAAACTGGGGAAGGACTGGAATCGTTCAGCACAAGCACCAGGTCTTGTAGCTTGGTTAGACTGAATGAAGGCTGACTCCCAAATCTGCTGCAGATCAGGATGGGAGGGTAAATGCTAGTTGCATGAGAATTTCTCCAGCTCAGCTACAGCATCCATGTTCATCCAAAATTCCAGCTAATCTTGCAAATGATGAGATACAACCTGAAGCTTTTTGGCCACAACCCCTCATTTTGGGTTAAGGTGGAAACCCTCTTGCAGCAAGGGGACAGGTTCTGCACAGTGACAGCATGCCCGTGTGCCGTGCTGCTTTACATTTCCCAAAGGATCCCGCAGGACTTTGCTCCTGGGAGAGAATTGTAAAAAATGTTTCTATTATAGCCAGATGGAAAACTTTTCCTTTCTGACGCAGAGCACTCAATTCAGCTGGAATTGCCGAGTACAAGTCACCCGTGTCAGGATATTACAAGGACACCCAAGCTCAGCGTCTAAAAAGCAGTTATATAAATATAAAAATTCCGCATGGTGGAGAAGCTTCTTTCTCTCTCACCACCCATCTAAAAGATTAATCAGATCAATCATGGCACATTTCTTTACAGAAGTCTATGACTTAAGTGCTACAGACATTAGCAACATTTCAATCTCCTGTCTCTGATCCTGAAAACATCATCTGTTAGGTTTTTGGCAACGCTATAGGAAAACTGAGCTGCTTAAAAAAAAAAAAACAGAGAACATTTCAGGAGATACCAGTGTCAATCTTTCACTTGCTCTCCCTACCTCTCTGCAAAAATTTACATAGAGTGAAAAATATGGAAAACTGGCATGGGTGGTGGCACTTTATAAAACCTCATTCAATACTAAAAAGCAAGCAGGGAAAGAAGCTACTGAGCGTGATACTGATAAACTTATCTCCTGCTTTCAGTAAAGATACATGAAGAAGCTACATGTTAAACTGCTACTGTACTACCATGGAATATGCATATGGAAATAAAGGGGAGAAGAAAAGCCACAGTTTTATTAAAAAGTGCTAAGACAGTGGCCTCACCCTACTTTGAGCACTAGTGGTTCTGGAAAAAAAGCCTCTTTAAATTCAGATTATTTCTCATTTGCATTTGCCATTACTGGGATTTTTCCTATAAGGTCCAATTAAGAAAAATATTTCTTTTCTACAAGGCGAATTTATCAAAAATTCAAATAAACTCTTTGATGCATTTTCTGCATAAACTAATCATGAATAAACATAATTCTCTTGCTCCAAGAACAGATGCCATCCTGTAACTCCCTGCCCCTGACAGCTCTGCTCTCCAATCATAAAGGAGAAGGAAATTGTTTGGCCAAGTTTACAGAATGAACCATAAATCATAAGCATCTTTGCCAAAGCAAACTCATGTTTCTTTTATGAAACAATTTCTCCTAAAAGAATTTATATTCATTTTTATATATGCATTTTTTATAAAATACATAAGGAAAGTAGAACATACTGTTCTGTTTCTCCTTTAGAAATGCTTAGTATTTTTCAGTTCTGGTTGAGAAAGCAAACATTTGCATTTTCACATGGCTTTCTGAAGCTAGTTGCACGGACCTAGCTGCAGTGCTTTGATGGATATAGGAAATATTAAAATTGCTTTGGAATATTTGAGTCACCATTATTCACAGAAGTCCAATTTGTAACTAGAAAACCTTGGGGGACTTTTGTTGAAGTCAGATGCTGGAAACATGAAGGAAGACTAGTGCTTCTTCATAATCAGGGAAAATTTCAAAGCTAGATCATTTCTCAGGAGTTTAGAAAAAAAATAAATCCCAGCTCTAAGAAGAATATAAAGGGAGCCTAGCCATTCCAGGAATACACACACAGCAATGCCATTCCGACAGGATGGGGCATCTCCCTCTCTTCCCAGACAACGTTCCAGCTTTCAGAGAAAATCTGACCTGAAAGGATTGCCAGGAGTCAGAGCTGCTCACAGGAAGGTGCAGGGAGCATGGCAGAGCCCAGGAAGCTGAGCATGGAGGGGACACTGCAGCACGAGAAGGCTCCAGTGCCTGTCTGCACTGCTCCCTCTCATCCCCGCTCACCCAGCAGGGCACACAGCCTGCTCTGAGCAGCACTCAGGAACATTGCACTGCTCCCTCTCATCCCCGCTCACCCAGCAGGGCACACAGCCTGCTCTGAGCAGCACTCAGGAACACTGCACTGCTCCCTCTCATCCCCGCTCACCCAGCAGGGCACACAGCCCACTTTGAGCAGCAGCTCAGGAACACTGCGCTGCTCCCTCTCATCCCCGCTCACCCAGCAGGGCACACTCAGCCCGCTCTGAGCAGCAACTCGAGAAAACTCTGCCCTGTCCTCAGGCTCTGAGTAGAGGGGAAAGAACGCATATCCGAAGAGGCAGCATATCATCCCTGCTACGTGTGACAGTCAGTCACTTCAATGCAGCTTTCCAGCCTTCCACAGGAGCACGAGTGCTCTGGCTACATTACTCACATCTAGAACATGCCATTCAGACTGTCTCAGCTTGTAGAAGGCTGAGTGCCTAGTTATATCCATGGCTCTTGAGTGTGATCATTCCTCAAGGGTCCCCTGGAGCACTCTTCTAGGGTACATTGAAAGGTCCAGGCCTGTCACAATGCTTTATTTGCTTTAGGGATGCTTTTGTGACACTGCCTCTGCTTTTACTCTGAAAGGACTTGTCATTCCTGTCTGATCTGATCTGTGGCTCTGGTTACTGGGATGGACACTGAGAGGTAGTGAGTGGAACAAGACCCTGCTCCTTCACGTCCACCACTCTCATGTCAAAAGACAGGGCCTTTTGTAGCAGAATCATAGAAAATCATGAGTTGGAAGGGCCACACAAGGATTGTCAAAGTCTAACTCCTGGCCCTGCACAGGACACCCTGAGAGTCACACCATGTGCCTGAGAGCATTGTTCAGATGCTTCTCGAACTCTGCCAGGCTTGGTGCTGTGACCACGGCCCTGGGGAGCCCGTTCCAGCGCCCAACCACCCTCTGGGTGAGGAACCTTTTCCTAATATCCAATCTAAACCTCCCCTGACACAACTTCAGGCCATCCCCTTGGGTCCTGTATCTGGTTACCAGAGAGAAGAAATCAGCGCCTGCCCCTCCTCTTCCCTCTGTGAGGAAGCTCTAGATTGCAATGAGATCTCCCCTCCAATTTCCTCTCTCCGGCAGAGTCAGAGCTGATCTTAATTTTCCACTTCCCACTTTCTGTCCCACACAGTTTTGAAGATTAAGGCTTCTTCCCAACTACAGGAAGTTCAAAATTCATCCTCAAACCACATCTCTTTTCTGAGACTTGCTTTGATTCCATCATCCACACCTTATCTTTTTTTCCCTGTAATGGGTTCCTTTATTTTCCTACCTCATCACACTTGTCATTCTTTCTTCCTTTTCTATTTCTTTTATTTTTATGTGACCAACACAGCCCAACCCAAAATAGGAGCCCCAGTGTGCTGAGTGCTATGCCAATACTGCAAAAAAGCTCCTTCTGTTATGAAGAGTATAATGATTTTTCCTTGGTTATCCTCACCCTTTATATCCTATACTGCAACACATTGTTACAGCTATCTGCCACTTCCCATTCATTAGGGTTAAAATCTCTACAGCAAGAACATATTTCAGTTTCAGCATTAAAACCAAGTGCCTTGTCATAGGGTGTGTCTTTTCTGCAAAAAAAACAAAATTCACAACAATGGCAACACAAGACCCTAATGCCAGAGACCTGAGGTTTCTCTATTCTGCCTTGCACTTGTTTAGCACACCCCAAATGAAAGTCACTGTTTATTGCACTTTTATGCTTAATTGATATCTTCAGATGAGACAATGACCACTGGAAATGACAGCTTTTGGCTGGAAAAAGTTATATTATTTTCTGTTAACACAGCATATAATGTGTGTCATTCAAAGGATGAACAATTTCTTCCATTCAGAGTTTTCATCTGCTTGCTTGTCGTACAAAGCATATGCATTACCCGATTAAATAACTCATGGCCCCATAAATCGTTAACCATGTGTACAGTACATAATTCAGCCATCTGCAAACTGTGTTACAATACACTATTTCAAAGCTTTTCTCAAGTTCAATTAAAAAAACAAAAAAACAAAGCCCAACCCAACAAATCCACAAACAACAAAAAAAACCTGCGAAGCTTTGTTCACCAAACACTGTGCTGGTGACCTTTCTCTCCAGTTTCCCTTGCATGTTTGTTCAGTTAACTGCTCAAAACATTTGAATGCTATGTTCAACCCCTGCAAAGTCAAACCGACGCATGACAATCCATCAAAATCAGCCAGATAACAGAGAGCACATTCCGATTCCAGAATTATTGTTGTCTGATTCTAAATGACAGGGTATGAAACAAAAAGAGCACAGAGCCTGATTTTCCACAGCAAAATTAAGCCCAAAGAACGATAAGGAAAAAAATCCTTTAGACTAAGATCCTACAGAAACGATATGAAATTGAAGAGGATAGGAATGCATGTAACAAGACAATTGCATTGTCACACATACAATCTTTGATCAAATAAAAAGGTTGCTAAATGTGTGTATAACTGAAGACTCACTAAAACAGAAATTATGAAACTATTTTCTGACAATTAAAGCAAAGATGTGTTTATGCCATTAGGTCTAGATGTAAACTCTTTCCCCAGGGTCCATCTCAAATCTAAGGATTAAATATGTAGTGATGAAATGTTCCAATTATCTTAATTCAAAATGCTTATTAATAATTTAAATATATAACTCAGAAGAAGCAAAAATCACATCGCAAGACAGCTTGCTTTATGTAAAAAGCTTTGTTGCCATTCTTAGCCAACAAAGGAATTAGTAAAAGAAGCAACCTAAAACAGGTACTGGCAAATAAAAAAGAAGAAACTCCCCCAACTTCTTTGAAATTAGTCAAATAGAAGTATTTCCATTTAGGAATATCTCTGTCACTGCATTTTGCTCTCTCAGGTAGGTAGACACAATGACAACACACCCCTGTCTCTCTCTCTATCTTCCTTCCTCCCACAAGGAGCAGATTGGCACTTTGCTGAGCATTCTGTGGAAGGGCCAGTGCCAGCCCAGCCAAGTGTTGTGCAGTTCTCACCCAACCCTCCTGAAGTTTTTGCCTCCTAGAGCCACAAGGCTCCCAACCTGATTCCTGTCTCCTTGTGACAGTGCAGAATGAAGATCCCACTCACTCGCACAGGAAAACACGTTCCCAAAGCAGCCAACACGTGTCAACAGAAAGGTTTAAAAGTCTTGGAAGAGAGTTTGAACCATATTTTGTCTTTAACAAGGTGTGAGCCAGTGGTGAGTAATGCAGTAAGAAATGTCCCAGCTGCTGGTTTCTAAACATCTGGGATCCTTTACAGAAATGCCTTATTCTGGACATGAGGCTTTCTTCCTCAGAAAAACCCAGGATAGCACAGCCTGGGGGCAAACGTGACCAAGAACTTAACTCAGCAGGACTGGGCACTAGATCTTTGACAAGCACAGATTAAAAGTAGTATCTCACACAGTGATCCTTGGAGCTCCTGGACTCAGTAGGGATGGGATCAAACTTCGGGAAGGGATGTTTTTGGGGAGTCAGGCAAAGCAATTCTCTTGTGACGCAAGGAAAAGGTAACATCCAAAAAACCAAAAAACCAAAAAAAAAAAAAAAACCAAAAAAAAAAAAAAAAAAAAAAACCACAAACAAACAAACAAACAAAAAAAAAACTGTTGAAAAGGCAGTAGGATGTGGGAGAAAATGTTCTTTAAAAAAACAAGCAAGCTTGGTGAGAAATTGGGATTTCAGCAGTTGTGTCTTAATGGGTGAATGTTTCAAGATTAAAGAGATTGAAGGGTACTTAATTCTGAACAATTTTGCCACAATCCTCATGAGGATTTATCACATAAGCAAATGTTATACAGCTTAAGTTATGTTGGAAATAGTACAATACAAGGACCTGTTCTCTGATTCCTTTTACGATTTAAGCTGGAAAAGGAGTTGCAGGAGATGCACTATTTTCCAAACAATTTCCCTGTAACTTTAGAAAAAAAGTTCCATCCACCCTCAGTGATCAAAACACTAACTTAGCTGCTCACTTGTCACTTCAGGCATGTCAACTCCCTGCCACCCAGACACATTCCTTCCCATTTGGCTTTTCCATTACCCCTACAACAAAGTTCAAGCAGCTCTTCTTCAGCATCATCCAAATTTTAACCACTTCTCCTGTTTGTCTGACCTCTGACTTACAGCACTAGCTATGTCATTTTCTCTCTGCCAACACCAGCAGTATTGAAGTCCCTCTATTTGTCTCATCTTCTCCCTCTCCTCCACGTTCTCTTCAGGATCTTGTCCTGCCACAGGAGCTGTAAGGAATTATCCATTTATTGCTGGATAGACACGCTGGGGAATGTGGAATGGTAAGACTCCTATCTAGCCAGAGATATGAACTAGGGTGTTATTCTCAATGCTCATGGTGTTAGGTCAGAGGGCCTTATGCTGACACGTGCAGGGCAGTAGAACAAGTGCTGCTCATGCATGAACACCTGTTAATGCATCAAAGTGACAGCAGAGTAAGCAAGCAACAACAATATGCAAAAGGAACTCGCCTTGGCTTCAGCAGCAGCAGCTTTTCAGTACTATACTTGAAAGCAGTAAGTGCACCTGTAACAGAACCCAGCAGATGTGAAATACAAGCAAATAATAATTGACCAAATCGCTCAGAATTTGGAAATGCTACTCCATGAGGGCTTGTTTTAATGCCTAGACCCCAATGTACTCTGCACTGTAGAAAATTTCCTCTTGCCTGCTGAGCTAGACATTATCTCCTTGCTGAAAAGGGCTAAAGCAGCACTCCTCCTGGCAGTGGAATTAGCTAATGCCCAAGGCAGGGCTGGAACCCTCAGAGCTTTGGTCCAGTATGGAAATACTACTGCGTTTCAACCCATAGGAAAATCTGTCTTGTGCAGAAACTTTAACACATTTTGACTACAGAAGTCAGCATCTAAATCCAGAGCATATTCTGTAAAGGGAAATAAAGGGGAATTGACATGAAATGCCCAATTCTCACATTTATTCCTAAGGCTAAACAATAAATTTTGTTTTCAAAAATATCTACTCTCTCCTTCCTTTAGAGTTATACCACTTATCCAAAGTAATAAAGGAAAACACACCACGATAAAAAGTCTGCAAACTGCTCCTACACACAGATCTTATTCCACTGCCTATTTTTCAGACTTTATACTTTTCTAAAATTATATAAACCAAATGCTCTATTTTTAAACTAAATTATAAACCAGTCAAGCAATATTATATATACACACACATAGATTTAAATCGTCGAGGGAAATTATCGCAGTACCTGGGCGCATTTTACATAATGCACCTCTGATCGAAATCACAGCAGAAACTGCTCCCTGCCCCTCCCAGCTATTGAAGCAGCTATAGAAGGACCCTGAAAAGGGTAGCCAGGATACCGATTGCCAAGCGAAATTCCTGTGCCCGCCGTTAGTGGAAGCCTGGAACAAAGAGGCGCATTTAGCGCTGCTTCCTAAACTTTGCCAGATTCAGGCTCAGACAGATTTCTGGCAGGAGCGGGATGCCGAGCCAGGAGCCTGTCGCTGAGAATGACCTGCCCCCTCGTTCCCACGAGCTCCTCCCTTGGGACAGATGCAAGGGATGTGAAAACCCGGTCATTAATGGGGAAACGGAGCGTGGGGCGAGAGCAACCCTCGCACTCGGGGCGAACAACAACCGGGCTCTTTGCACCGAACAACAAAGTTCTTGGAAATCCTACAGGATTTAAAGAGCAACACCACAGATTGAGTTCATCACAATGCAATCAGCTTCTACAGAATGACTTCCAAGATCTGTGCAATTTAGTAAAGAAGGATGACCTTTCTCCAGGAATTTTTTACCCTGTCCTGTGGAGCTCTAACAGACATGAAGCTCTGGTTTACATTTTTAGGAAGATTTCGAAACCTTATACAAAGGCTATCACTGCTTTTCTCAGCTGTCTGTGACTTTGCCAAGGAAATTGTGTTTCATTTTACGCAGTCAATACCAAAAAAAAAAAAAAAAAAAAAAAAAAAAAAAAAAAAAAATAAGAAAAAAAAAAAAAAAGCTATTGGAAAACAAATGTTGCCTGTTGTCAGAAAAGATAAGGTAGAGCTGACCCTTAAAGCAGGTGGCCCACAGAGTTGGTGAGGTACCTGCTGGAACTCTGGTGGGTCAAATGTGATATTTTACATTTGCAGCTTCAGCTTGCGAGTGTCAAACTTTCAACATGAATTAAAACCTAGAAAATACATGCTTTCCATCTCTTCTTATCAACTCAGTACCCTGTTTCAATGCACTTCCAGCTCTGAATCTGCACATCCTGCTTCCCTTGCATAACTTTCTGTGCACTAGTTACACTGAAAACCAAGAAAATGCAGTTTTATTCTGATTTCTCAGCACCATTTGAATTCCTGAAATTTCAGCCACAGATTGATATAAAATCATTGCAAGGCCAAAAGGAAAACCCAGACTGAAAAAAAACAATGCTTGATCCATAGGTGTCACATATTCTGTAAGAGATGGACACTGTGAGGCAGAGTACATTGTACACACCTTGTGTGGAGCTATTTCATCTTTGCATGCACTTGAAAAAAAAAAAAAAGGATGATGCAATCCTAAATTAACACTGAACATGTGTGGTTCAAATATTAGTCATACTGATATTCCAGAACCTGTAGGCAGTGAAACTTCCACTGCCATTAAAACACCAAACATTCTAGTGGGCACTATCCAGCGATAAATGTTTTAAAAAATCTCTAAGGAAAAAATGATGGTGCATTTTAATTTTTAATAAACATGCAAAATGTTTAGATATAGCACGGTTAGTTCTAATTTATGAATAAAATTGCAAAATGTCAATGTTATACCTCGGGACTTCAATACCAATTGTTATAATGTGTGCAATTTCTGACAACATATTTTGCAGCAAGGGTTTTTTTTTCCTTTTAAACAAACAACCAAAAAATATGAATGGAGACAGAACAAAAAAGATCACTATACTATTCTGTAAACTTCTTCAGAATTGACATGTCATACAACAGATTTATACAAGAGGATATTCCTACCTGGCAATTTGACTCTCTTTACAGAGGAACAAAAAATTAGAATAAAATCTTCTAATCCATAGGATGACATGAGTACTATGTGATGCAACTAAAACTTCACGAGAGGGTAGGTAATGATGCTGTGCCATGTCTGTGGTCATCCTAATAGATGAGTGTGAAGTGTCTGTGGTGTGCTGTGACTGCAGATGGGCCATTTTCTGTCCTAACTCTGATGTGGCTGCAACGGCACCACCAAGCCTCTGCTCTCTGATGTGACTTTATTGCTGTAGCTGTGGCACTGCCACGATGTCACACACAGTCTCTTGCATTATTTTGACATTTATAGATATGCTCACAGTGTGAAGGCAGAGTTCCGGAGTTTAAGCAGTCCTGGTGAATTCTAGAGGCTCGGTAACCCTGTAAAAATATTACATCTCTTATTCTGTAACTATTTTACAAAGCACTCTCAAGGATGTTGTAAGAAATTAATACGACTAAAATGGGTGGGTTTTGTCACCCAGACTTTTGCAGGTATTTAAATGTGCAAAAATACTAACGAATGGGGTTATCTTTTAAAATACAAAAAAAATCCCCGGCAAACCGTGTATGGTAAAATACATTTACCCTCCAGTTTAGGGTGGGTTCTCTTAGAATGCATGTTGTCACAGTTTAGGGGGCTAATATTTCAAAGGGAGGTTAGACCACCTGAAAATTGTAATGTACATTAAAACAAGGTATTTTTTAAAAATACAATAAAATTTAGTTTAGTTCTGTTCTAGGATTTGGAGGGGAGTGATGAGGCTGAGCAAAACTTTAAGCATTTAATAATATAACTGAAAAAAACCAGTCTCCATACTTCTGCATAACTGTGTCATCTCTAGACGTTAAAATTTATTCTTGTGGTTTCTTCTGCAAGATTTTCAAGTTCTGTAAGGTTTTCCAATTTTTACTGGCAAAATCCCATGAAACTAGAGGTCAGAAGTGACTTTGCCGAATATAAACATTTGTGGGATTAATCTTCAAGAAGCAATTATTCACTTTCACAAAAATGGAAGACAGACTTCTTAGAAAAGACAGAAGTTTTGCCAATGAACAATTTCCAACTGGATTAGCAGAAAACATGACAAGAGATAAGCTAAACTAGCTGGTTTGTAAATCTAGATAAACAAAATTTACACAAATTTATCTTGTAGGAATTGTGATTCTCAATTGTACTGTAGCACAAGAAACATCCTGGTAATTGTCAACTTGAGAAGCTTCAGAATATTGCATATAAACACAGAGGTCACATTTATAGTTAATGTAAACTTGCACACATGTAAAACCACAATACACCGAATTCTATGCATACATAAAACATGAAATAAAATAAATCATGCCAACGCACAAAGCCTGAAATCTGTTCCTTGAACTTTCATGCATATTCCATAAAATACAGATTACATCCAATTTTTAAAAAAACTGTATTATACTTTAAACCTTAAAAAGCAATGCAGAGAAAGCATTGGCAGGCTCAGATCTCTTAAAGCCTGCTGGACTCCTCCCAAAGCAGGTCTGAAGGACACCATCATCATGAAATGCCAAACCTGAGCTGGCTGCCATCAGCCCAGCTCCCAGCCCTCTGCATATGCTTCATCCCAGACAGCCCCTAACCAAACTCTGTCATGCTCTCTTTCAATGCTGAACTAATATGCTGTCTTTAAAAAATTCCTCCATGCCCGATATAAATGCAATTCTACAAAAAAGCCCCCAAAAACCAACCAACCAACAAACCTCACTACAACACATCACATTTCACAAGAATTAAATGTGAAAACTATTCTGCCATAATTTTGAAGTGAAATTCCAGTTCAAACCACATTAAACCCCTCCATTCAGACGTAGGGAGCCGTGAAAACACTGCCTCGCTACACACAAAACCTCTGCTTCTAGCTGTATACTACAATCAGGTATTTGGAAAGCAGTGTCCTGAGAAGCAGCAGGAGCAGTTTGGTAGCAGAATCAGGAAGTTAAGGAGTATAAGAACTAGTCAAACATAGCACACGCACCCCTAGAAGCACAGAGAAAATTTCTTATTTACTGCAATGAGAGACAATATTTCTAGGGTGTTAGAGAGCTGTCTTCATGGAGACCCACTGACAATTCTTCACTGCCTGTTTCTGAAAATGTCTGCTTGTTAAAACCCAAGATGAAATGTCCAGAAGCACCAGCACAGCAGGCTGGTGATGAGAGCATTCCACTTGCAGGTGTGTATCCCAGAGGTGAGGACCTTGCTCCAAATCACCCAGAGGGAATGGTTTGGGAAACCTCCTCTAAGGGAGAGGCTTCTTCCTGCAAGGTAAACTCCCAAGCTGGCAGGTTTTTGGCTGCACAAACACAGGTATCTTTGCTGTACAGACAGGAAGCAAACGTTGGGAGAGTCTGGTTTTGCCACACAGAAAGGGAAAAGAGCCCAGTCCCTGAAAACTGCAGGCTTGGGAAAGGTTTCCCCCAGAAACCATACAACTAAATGCTAAACTGCAGCTCGCTACACAGAAGGGAAAGGCAAGCTTGCCTCACCCTTTCTTTTGATATTATTATCCCACATCAAAGAAAATAATTTGGCATAACCGTTTTACATATTTACATTTCTGAAATAAAACATCTGCTCAGCACACTATTCAAACTCTATTGGGGACCAATTCTACTTTCACAGATGCCCACGCAACTGTGGAGAACTTAGTGATTAGAAATGTTAGAAAAATTGGACACACTTCCTAGGATTATTTTCCTGAGCTGGTTCTCTTCTGTTTTCTCACTCCCTCAGATGCTTTCCTTTCTACCCTTCCCCTTATATAACCGTGTCCCAATTTAAAAATCCATTTGCTGCATTTATCAAAATAATTTTTCCTTTTGATAAAAGGTATGACATGTCTTTGCTTAGAGATTTATTGGTCTGTATGAAAGCCTGGTCACTCGCCTTTCTTTCCAGGCTTGTCTGGGTTTCGGGTGCAGTATGCAGAAGTTTGTTGGATTCGCAGTAAGTGAATCTGCTGCACTCACAGTTCTGTGCCTGTGACTGTATAATGGTACTTTTCCTTACCTGGGATAACAACTCTACTAAATGTGTTTCATTTTTTATCAAACTTGGGCTTTTTTAATAAGAGATATAAAACATTGATATTCCTATTACATCCCACGAGGGAAAAGAAACACCATTTGCTATGATCAGGGGAAATGTTTTATTGCCTAAGACATGCATTTATCTCCCTCACAAACAGAAGTCATAAAAAGAACATACAACTGGTTAAATGTTACTTGATGTACCTTAGGTCCCAACTGGTTTGCTTTAGGTCCTGCAGTGTCTTGTGGAATTAAATCCAGGCATGAACACAGGTTAATGCTTTTTCTTTCCTTTTAGCAGAACTCTGTCAGTCTGGCCCACACCCCAAGAGCTTTCACTTCAGACTAACCTGCAAGCAGCACTGTGGGTCTCTCCTTTACTTCTCCTTCCCAATGCTCCACCGATTCACCGCCGACTAATTAATTATAAACCTCTGTTCTTAAAGCTCTTATATAAATCTCCGTCCTTGTTGCCATCCTGCAGGTCTATTCAGTGATCACACTCTTACTTAAATCATGTAAGAAAGACTGGTCTGTCCCTTTTATCTGAAAGGCTGTTAAGGAGGCCCAAATTCTAAAGCTTTTTGTAATGAACTGTTCTTTCTTGAAGACAGTTTACCATCAAGCATCCTTCCAGGTCTCATGAAGGGCTACACTGCACAAACTGAGATGACAGTTGTCAGAAGGGAAAGCCAGTCCTTTCCTGAATAGAAAGAAGAATAGTTGTCTTTTCGCTTCTGTCCTTTCTCCATTGTACTTTCAAGGCACAACTGGAGCTCCTACAGCAACAGGTATTTTTCTTTGCTAAGATTCATTGTTGGACGCTCACTGGTATTCTGAGTTCCTAATTCTGAACCCACTTCTCCCTTTTATAAACCTGCACTTTATTTGTATCTAAAGGACATCCTTTGTAAAGGCTGCAGTTTTCAGAAACTTGATTCCACTTTCTTCCAGGGCCTTCTATCTTCCTCTCCTCCTCCTCTCTGCCACAATGGTCTCTTAAAGAAATCTCTTATGTGTGCTGCTATTCAAAAATAAAATCAGGCATTTGATCTTTTCTGTCCAGACTTCCTTCTCATTCTCCATTTTCCCGGATTCTGTCACATGTTGCACTGTTAGCTTAACAGCCACTGTTTAACAGCATATATTGAAAATACCAGAACAAATAAATGCATCCAACACTGTGTTTCATTTTTATATTTGACATAGAATCATAAGCAAGTGGGGAAAGAGAATAATTTCAAGTTTTTCAAGTCTAACTTTCTTGGAATTCCATACTGAAAAAGATGGACTGCAATCTGAACGACAAAATTTGCTAAAAAGTTCTGAATCTAAAATAAATAAAAGGCTCTTCTACAGCAGCCATTTTGTATGGGTCAGAAATTGTAGGTTCCCAGCCTCAGATTTTAATTTTGTCCTTTATGCCACGGATTGCATTTCAGAGATTTAATCTTAGGTATTGATGTTTGTCCCTTAGAAGTTAAAGGTTCAAGTCCTCCTTAGCCAAAATCATGGTGTCCAGAGCTTTCCATGCTCAAATCTATGACTCAAACTTTACTACAGCTCACCTAATACCCAGCCTTGAACAACATAAGCCCTAGCTCATCAAAAGTTGTTCCAGTCAGTATGACAGACAGAAAACACAAGATAATTTTCATCTTTGTCACAAAATTCAAGGAAGCAAGTTTGCATGCAAATATCATTTGGAATATATGGTGCAATAAATCAATTTTTTCTTAGCTGACCAAAAAGAAAAAAGAAAAGACACATGTATATCACTATTTTTAAAAATATCTTCCAGAGATAGGGTGCTTTCATTTTAGGGGTTGGGAGAATTTTTTTAAAGGAAAACTGTACTGACATTTTTGGGTGTACCAGCTTCTGCTCAGATGCAGCTAAGTGTTCTGGATTTCTAGTTGCAAATCCATTCCATAGATTTAGGAGTTCTCTAACGCACTTTCATCATTAGTATATCCTTAGGCCTGTGACATTTTGGATGAGTGGGAATGCCAATTCCACAAAAATTCAGACAAAAAAATAACAGTTGACATTTTCAGTTGTATGTGATCAGGTTTAACTATAACTTAAGGTTGAAATTCAACAAACCATCACACTTCATTACTTTCTCCATTTTTTTGATGTGAGGCTATTTATGGTGTGGTGGTATTAGTTTTTTCAGTGGTTTTGTTTTTAATTATAGATCTGCATTAAAAGTTGAACTGAAGAATATCAAAATGAATCTTTGGGTAGCTGGACGTAAAAATATTCAATATCAGCTCCATTGTAGCTGCAAAAAGCTTGTGCACATTTTTTGGATCACATTTCTACTTCTCCAGTTCCAGAGAGAAATCATGACAGAGACCATAGTGTGGTAAAGAGACATGTTAGCAAGCATAAAGAGACAGTTTGGAAAAAGAAATATTTTTTTTCTTTTCATTTTTAAGTGTTACTCATTTCTCTCTGACCGTGTAAGACTGCAGAGAGTCGCTGAGCAATGTCCTCTACAAAGCACTTCTTGCCGGCCACCCTCTTAGGACTTTGTAAAATCTAATCTTTACTTGTCTGTTACCATTTACCAAGGTTTCTGTTACAGGGCAGTACTGACAACATTTAAGTCACCCACCAGAGTTCTGACACTTCATCAGCATTTAACATGTCATTTGAACAACACTAAAATGTATTTGTACAAGCATACCAAGAGGTGAAGGCAAGTGGAAAAGCTACCAAGTTATTTCCTACCTCTGCCTTTGAAAATTCTCTTTCTGGGAAGGACACTTTGAAAAAAATAGCTACAGCTCCTATCCCCTGCCCTCCCAATTAGGAGTATGAGCAAGATTCCTCGGCTCTATAGCATGCTGTCTGCGCTTCCTGTGCACTAGATCCATTAGTTGTTTGCTGGGGGAAGCGAAATTAGAAATGTTTTATTATGATTTCCAAATTACTGTGTAACAAATGCTTCAATAATCCTTACGGCGCAAAAAAAAAAAAAAAAAAAAAGTCTGTTTTGCCCAACAAGCAACTGACAGCTTTCTAATGCAGCTCCATTAAAGCTCTTTCCTGAGTGTGAGAGGCACTTTTTAACTAGCTCCTCAGGGCATTGTTAGATATCATTGCTTACAGCCACTGCGAGCCACTGTGCCATAGCAGTGCTTCCCTCTTCCTCCTGATCAGTCAAACACAAGAGGTGACTTTAAGCACAAGAAAAAGTCTCAACCAGCCAAGACAGCAGCTGTAAGAATGTCTCTTTATGTACAACAGGAGCCCAGAATGAAAGTGCAACCTTCCGTAGAAAGACGGCACGCGGGGTGTTGGATGGAAATAAAAAACAACTTAGATGGGCAACTTTTCTTAGGTTAGTAAATTGCAGGTGCTTGGAGTCACTTTAAAATGGGAAAATAATAATTTCTTATTTTATGCTTTAAGCTTACAGTAGTCTACTAAATGAGTAAACTTGAAGTAAATCTCAAAGTCATCTTCTCTATAGGAGTTGATCCATTTAATCTAAACATGAAAAATTAGGAATTAGACAGGCAACAGAATGCATATTTTTGAAGCAGAGATTACTAAAAATACTTGATTATGTACTTATTTAAGAAGATAACTGTCAGGAATGTTACAGCTCTTCCAAGTCAGAATTTGCAGAGATCAGATTCAGAAGGTATTAATTTACCCTCTACAGTCAAAGGTACACAAACAGTTCTTGTTGAATAAATCCCTGATAGCTATCAAAAGCTGCATCCAAAGTTCAGATGCTTATTTGCAACAAATCATGTCAACACTGTCAGCTCTTATTGCCCAGGTGTACTGGGAGACTGTTAATAAAGCAAACGTGAAACCTCGGCCAGTGTCAGGCTGTTTTCAGGACAGATGGGAGACATACAGCTTTCCAGACCCAGGTATAACATGGAATGAATTAACCAAAACTATTCCAAAGCCACGTGACTAGCAGTGCATCATTTTAGAAATGGAGTGAGGGAGTTATTCCTCTTGAACAGCACCTGGAGTTTCCCATCCCGTGTGTTCCCTCCTGCTGGGGAGGGAACCAGCCGAGAAATACTAGGCAGCCTCTCAGCAAGTGCTATTTGATTCCTGAGCCTGAGGGCCACTTCCTACAACAGTGACACGAGGGGTTAATGCTGTTGATCCTGGTTCTCTCTGCTGCATTTTGGTTTTCTGGGTTTGTTGCTTTAATTCCTCAAAGTCACCAGAAGAGATCTAAGGCAAAACTACAAAGACGAACATGAACTCTTCCCCAGCACTCAACACTCATAAGAATACAGGACAAGGGAAGATATTGCAGATATCAACCAGAGCTAGAGGAGCATGTAGTAGCAGAAAAGGAAAATATCAGGCTTTTGGAGAATAAGACTGATACGGTTACAATGTGATTGAGTTCTCCACAATGGAGATAGATGACCATTTACTTTCTTCATTTATCTGCTCACATCTGCACTTTACATTTCAAGAAGCTGAAACTCTTGCATCATCCCATTTATCTAAGGGACTAAAGGCAGCACACAATCCACATGGAAAAAAAAAACATGGCCCTAGGATATATGTTGAGCAGTTTTTCAGTAAGTCTTATTTATTTCCTCTGAGTCCTCAATATCTAAAGCTTTTATGTATTCATTATCAGCAACATGTCGAGTAATGTGATAACTTGACAAGGTTCTATTGAAGCAGCTTAGTGGGACATATAGTACTTATGCTGCCTGATAAGAAAACATTCAGAAAGGTCATATCCTCTGTTGTATTCCCTATCTCTCTGGGCAGCAGCAGTTTGGGTTTTTCTGAAAGCTAAAGTTTGAAAACATTCCTGGTAAAAGTGAGCGAAAAGCAGTCTGGTTGCATCAACACAATGACAAGCAGCTGCTGTTAATATTCATGTTACTTTCCAAAACTTGATATTAAAATAAAAACCCCTGCCAAAAAGTTAACCATGATGACTGGGCGTGATTATGACACAAGTAGCTGGTCAGCTCAGCATAGCTGTTAGACCTGGGATATCATGGCAATATCTCTCTGACTGGCTCCTGGAACAGCAGCACAGATCCTACCTTGCCTGCTCACCTTGCTCCTTCACATCCGCTGCTAAGTGGTGTAGGGAGCCAAATCAGATTTAGGACACAACAAAGCAGAACATGCACCATGGCTGTGCCTGACTTGCACTTACACAAGTAGCAAGGAGTAACTCTGTTTGGAGAGTCTTGTGATGTTGGAGACCTGCAAGAGCTTGTTCTGTGCCACTGATGTGCAGAACAAGGGCAGGAATGAGGCAGATGGTGACGCCTAAAGAGGCCAACCTAGAAACAGACACTAGACAGGAGTAAGGGAATAAAGGTGGATATTTATTTGAAAGGCCTTCAGAGGTACACCCTGGGCAGGCCAAAGGCTACACCCAAGATGGACCCCGAGTCACGAGTTCTTCACACTTTTATAGGTTTGGTCCATTTGCATATCAACATAATTTCACCAATTAAACTTTAGCTAATGATGTCATTTCCCCTCAGCTTGCCCCCCTTCTCAAGATGCTGGGTTACACATTTTGGGCCTAGGATGGGCTGGGTGTCCTTGGAGAGCAGCCTGGAGAGGCTTTGTTATGTCTGTCTCAGCATGAGAGAGCAGCAGCTCACAGGCTACAGGACACTTCAGAGTTACACACTGGGAATACAGAATTTGAAACATATAAAAGTTAAAGCCTAAGGCATCAACGGTGTGGTCAGGTTTCACCAAGATCCAGAACACATCCACTGCCTGAGCAGGTAGTGCCTGAGGCCACCTCAGGACACAAAAGATGAGCAGCAATGCTCAAGCCCCTGATATGCCTCACAACTGGAGGTTCATAAAAGATATTGTGGAGCTGCCTTTGTCACATGATCTCTCCTGAGCTGCAGTTTCTGTGACTCCAAGCCAAGCTTGGCCAAACAAAGAAATTCCTGCTATTCAGGTAACAGAACACAAAATGACAGCACAACAACCTCCGTTATAACAACACCACCAGTTACAAATAAGCTATTTCAGAGCTCTTACTCTATTTTGGGCACACACTGTCTATATGATATACTGCCTGATATTATTTGGGATATGGGGACACATTCAGTTCGATGTGTAACACATATGTGTTTTGTCACAAAATCTTTATATACAGGCCCACTACAAATATTAAAAGTAACTTTGAAAGGCATTTTCTCTAAGCAGTAATTTATAGTAGTTAAAAGTCTTCTGTATTTTCCAACATGTCTTACTGCTTATTTCACTGAACATATTCAGGTTGTCTTTGTCATTACTTTCCTCTGTCGCTTATTTTACCTCGTGCATGCAGCTCGATTTCAAGCAAGTTTTACATACAGAAAAATACAAACATCATTTTTGGACTTTATTAGATAGAATGTTACTGAACTTTAGTAAAAACACTGTCTGGTTGTAAACCTGGATGACAGCTGGATGTCACAAGCAAAATCGTAATATGAGTAATGAAGTGGAAGGGAAAAAACCCAACAGTATTAAACAAATTAAAGAATCATCATTTACATAAATACCTGCTCATACTTAAATCCTTCAGAAGATAATAATTTTAAATCCTGGTAAATACGCAGCTCAGTTTGTCAAGGGTCAAAAAGCACTTGTTTTTTTCCCTTCACTCAGAATGCTGTTGCGATCAGAATCAGCACATTAAAGAGTTGCTGTCAGTTGTTCTGCCTGAGGGAGGGTTTTCCTTGTGATGAGATGAGGGTCTGCACTTGAAAACATGAGGCAGGTGGAGAGATGAACACCCGTAACAATCATTTCTCTAATTCTGACTGAAAATCAGCCTGACCATCAGTTCTTGGTGCACTTTTTTTAAGTCTCACTTGATGGCAGAAGCCTAATTATTCTTCCTATTGACAACTCCTATAAGTAAAATTTAATTCTGGGATGCAGTCAGCAAATGGCAGCAATTTCAAGATGGAGAGTGAAACACTGCCCTTAATTTGTGATGTCAAGCCCTTTACGGCCACGACTACCAGCCAGTTAATCAGAGGTATCATCTCGGGTAACACAGCAGCTTCTGCTTCCAATCAAAGCTGCTCTCACACCAAGGTACAGCTCCACATGAGCTGCAGCTGAAGACAGAGTGCCTCTGTGCACAGCAGGGGTGGGGAGCAGGTAGCAGAATTGTCCCGTATTTTATTGGCAAATAATGATTTTATCAGATCAGAGGACAAATTCTAGCTCAAGGTGAAGTTGACATCATGCTACTTTTGAAGATGAAAGGAAATGAATCTGATTTTGACTTCGTGCCTGGCTCTCTTTACAGCATCTCACCAGGATGCCTGGGACTACAAGAATATGTAGATTCTCACTGGGCATAAATCTTGTACTAGGGCTCACCACTGATCTTCGGACTTAAACTCTCTGGCTTTTCAATAACTTCATCTATGGTCCTGTTGTGATAGTTATCTACTGCCTTTTTTTTTTTTTTTAAGAGATTAGTAACAATTAAAATCCTCATTACCAGCGTCTTACAAGCATAGACACAGTTCTTATTTGGTTAATATTCTTTGTATGTTCCAGTGTCCACATTGGGGAAAAGAAAAAAAAAAGGCAATCTTTTCCATTGATAACATAATTTTATCATTTGCCAAACTTTTACATATAATACAACAGGGATCTTTTTCCTAACCGAAAAAAAAAAAAAAGAGTGGTCAGAGACCAACGTCCAAATTTATAATGACAAAATGTTAATCTGGGATTGAAACAGTTAATAAACCATATCAAAGACAGTTTTAATCATATAAGGACATCTAATTAAATTAAAAGGTTTTCACAGGGAGTGTCTTTGACCTGTTTGTTCAAGTTTAAGACCAGTGATTGAAACCTCACTGTAGGGAGTTCAGGATTTGAAAGCTTTGGGATTCCCCTCCGGCCACCTCTGACTCTTACTGGATTACCTACCTCATGGGAAAACATCAGAGGGAGATGTCCAAGTACTTGTCCTGAGCACTGCCCAGTTTGGATACAGTTTTGAGATGCAACAGTAGGGCACTGAGAGCTAGACTGGAAAGGAGATTGTGTGAAAGGGAAGGTAAATGACTGTAACATTAAGTCTGCTGCACGTAGTGATTTCTTGAAGCAGAAATATGTACTTGGCTCCATTTCCCAAAAGGTTGTCAGAAAACGCAGTATTTGATTATCCCATAAGTTTACCCTCACCCCATGCCTCATAATGTTTAAAATACACGGTAGGCTTCAGCTATGTAGAAGGATCTTTTTGAACTTGTCTAGATCAGAAAACAGATACGTTCATAGAAATTGATTCAATTTCACTTCAAGGAATTTACAGTGTAAATACCTGCAAGATCCTCAAGATTTTTATTGTTTTAAACAACTAAATCTAAATTTGAGAGTCTCAAATTTAACAGAGTTCTTAAGCAGAGTCCTCAGAAGGAGTAAACCAGCCTTGCTTCACCAATCTCAGCAAATGCACTGAAACCTGACTTTAGGGACAGAAACTCTAAAGCACAGTGAGCCATCTTCTTAGGAGTTACAGCTCCTTCTCTGGAGAGTGACTGTCGTAATATGTTTGTACAGCAGCCAGCATGCCCAGGCTGTGACCTTGGCTAGGATCCCTACCCCATTAGAAATAAAAATTATCTTAGGAGACGCTGGAAATAACATTATTCTACTTCAGGTTAGGCATAATTTAACCTCCTAGAAATGAGTTCAGGTATGCAATTCTTGAACAGAGGAGCAGGGAGAAGCCAAGCACGACAGTCAGGCATGCACTGCAAAACCTGCTGTAGGTAAAACCTGTCTCCCGAGCTCCAGCAGCAGAATCAAGAGAGAGGAGAGTGCCTACACACCAAAGTTTGAGTTGTAAAGCAAACCTCACTCAGTCATTTTCGGTGATAAGCTCAGACAGATGGGGTGCAAGCAGGGGGCCTTTAATGCGCATTCCTGTGTGCACCTGAGGTTTTGTAGGGTGTACCTCAAGGAATACAAAACATGAAGTTTTCTGAGCACGTGAATTAAGAACCTCAGGGAGCAGAAGAAATATTGATTAGACACAGTATGTTGTTCGGTACAGAAAAGTACAGGAGATAACCACCAAGGGCGATATCAAACCTTTCAAACCTGAAACGCCAGGGTAGGACTTTCAGCACCTATTGGCAAAGCTTGCCAGGCTCAGACGCTTTTCTCATTCATTTCAAAATAGCTTTACAATATTTGTGACAAGAGTAGAAAGGGTCAAACACCTTCATCTTGACCAGGTGAAAGACAGGTCCTGCAAGATACTTTTTGATAGAATCAGGCTGATCCTCAGTTTATAGAAACAGTAGAAGACCTACAAGATTTTTTGTTTGTCTTGAAATGAGTGAGGGATGTCTGGCTACTAGTGTGGAGGAAGGCTTTTTCCTTTATTATTTGTTTCTAAAGCAAGCACTAAATTACGAACAAAAATCTTAACCAGAATTTTAAAGAATTAGTCCAGCTCAACCTTATCTAATATTACTAACCGATTTCCTCCAGAAACTCTGAGGAGAAGATTTCTGATGACTAACCTCAATTCTGACAGATTTTTGGTAGCATGTGGCTGTCAGGCAATTTCACATTTTTGTATTTAGATGTAGGTTTCTTGGAGAGGAAAAGAGTAATGAGAGTGTGATGGAAACCTGAAGAAAGAGAGGAGAGGTTGATGATGGGCTGAACAGAGGAAATAAGGCAAATACTCAATTTTTATCTTTAAACTATTTTTCAACACTATCAAAACAATATTTTTCAGTTTTTTCATTTTTGCATTATTCAGAAATAAGTAGACATGACAAATGGTTGGGAATCATATATATAGAAACTTTGTTTTAAAATGGTTCATAAAAAGTTACAAGCATGTGAAAACAGAAGCTTGGCAGAGCAGCCCAGAAAGCCTCAACGACTGTGATCATTTACCAGAAAAGCTGAAATAACATACTTAGTTCCATGCAGTCCACATAAACCCCACAAAAATCTGGATCTCTTTGAAAGAATAATCATCATAAACATGAAAATTTAACAAAAATGTTCATCCTTGTCTTGGTGGTTACTGCAGAAGTCAGTGTAAAACTAAAGTTTCTAAATTCGTTTTAAGAGCTTCAGAGAAAGAAAATAGGAGGACAAGCCACCAATACAGCCACATGGCTCTCTGAGACCCACACCAACAGGAAATCATAGCCAATTTTCAGGTAAAGTCCTATAAGGATTTCTAACAATTACTAAACAAGCACTGAGTGCCCAACTTTCTTTCCAAATTTTAATTAGATATGCCAAAAGCTGAGAGAGAAATTCCAGGCCTCCATGTCTTCTCACTTATGAATCAATAGAGCCTTCATGAATCCAGCCCTGTGCCATGGCAAGGATCCGAGCATTCGACATTATTACTGTACTGTAGTTCATTTAATGCTGCAACTATAGTTCATTTAATGCTGTGCTGGCTTCTCTTGCATTTTCCTCATATAAAAGTAAAGTATCCACTACAAAAGTGAATCATCTAAACTCCAGGTAAAAGCTACCACAGTATGAAAGTAGAGATCATGCTGTGAAAATGATATCAAATGTTATATAAAAAGAGCTATCCTATTGAAAGTGTTTGTGGTTTGTAGTTTACCTCCTGTTAGCAGCTCTCTCTGTATTGATTTCAAAAACCTGTTCAGAAAGCTAAATTCAGAATTTTTATAAAAGTATCTGAAGAGTGCAGCCTGTTAACATCTTTTCATAAGTGAAGAAACAACATCTATTAAGCACACGTACACACTAATTCTATTATGAGAACATTAGGGTTGTAAAGCAAAGCAGTCAGAAGTTTTCAGATGCCATAATTAAGATTCTCTGCATTACTTTAATGCAGTCCCCACCCTGCACATGCCCATGATGACACTGACTGCACACAGCTCTTCCCCAGATGATCTCGACACCATCCGTACCAAACCCATGCTCTGAATTTGTCCTCATCAGTAAAAGGAGACTCCCTGCATATGCCATGTTCAGTCAGAGGCCAGGAGAAAAGAGAGCAATAAGGCAAGGAACTAAAGTAATGAATGGTCACAGGGTTAACTCTCTGCAGTTCTGCCCTAGCAGATTATAGCTGGTCTCCAGCACTGAAGGCAAGCTCACCTTCTCATAGCACTCATTATTTGTAGTATCTTCACTTTCTGTGTCCTGAGAAAAAGGTCCATATCACAGGAGACTGTGCCCACCAGCTGCAAACTGGAGTCAGGGCAGCCTGGTTTGAACACATAGCATGACCTACACTATGGAGAGCCAGGAAAACATCACACTCAACCACCCTGCATCCCCTTTTTCCACGTGTGGGAGTAGAGAGCCTTACTACCCATCTTGGAGCAAGTGTATTTTGAAAATAAACATTATTGTTTTCAAAACATAGCAATGAAAAACCCACGAGGAAATCAGTGATTCTGTGTTGGTCTTGAGCAGTCTGCAGTAAGGCAGGCCTGGGACTACCCGTGCAACAGAGAGAATAAAACAACTTAAAGCTGCACTCATTCAGCAATCACCTTCTACTTAGTGCACAGAACAATGCAGGGGTCCATGGGAAAAGCAGTGTGTGACCATGTAATTAGAGACAGTATCAAAATGTATACACACAAGGGGGCCCAATTAAGGCTTCATGGACAGCATTATTCTTTTTCCTCTTCCTTTTTTTTTTCTACTGCTTGGTTTTATTGCAGCGTTCATGGTTTTGTACCCTTTTATCTATAATTTCACAGGTTGCTTAAAAAAAAAAATACAGAAAGGGAGAGAAAAGAAAGCCTGAAAAAAATCTATTGTGATGGAATGGCAGTGATACTGAAATACAGGGCTGGCACTTCATGGTCCACAGCAGAGGCTTTGGCCACGTGAGTGGAAAGAGCAACGGCTGAGTCTGCACGTGGAGCAGGCTGAAGGGAGGCTGTGCTGGGATGCATGCAGCTTTCCCTGGAAATACTGCAGCACAGGAATGCAGGCCACCATGTACCTTGGCTTTGCCTCTCAGGTCTATCTTTGGGGGCCTTCTACTGCTTTCCACTGCAAATACTTTTCCCTCATGTTTTTCCCCCCATTCCCAGTCCTTGCCTTGCGCCAATATTTTTGCAAATGCAACCCCTAAATTCCTCCAGTCCGAGTTTCCTGTTCTAACCTTCTATTTAGTGCTGTATTCTATGGCTTATTCAGATTCACCCTAAGAGTATTTATTCCTCTTCTTACCCCTATTTGTTAGTCCCAGCCTCTCTACTACACATTACCCTCAGGTTTCTCTTTTCTTTCTGACTCCTATCCCAACCCATATCCACACTCCTCCAATTTTTCTGCCACCTCTTATGTCAGTGGCAGCACCCCTACTTCCACATGAGTTCTTTCTTGCTCTCTTTGAGGTCCCATCCTAGCCAAGCCCTTTTACAGCTCCTCAGCCCTACAGCTAAGGAGGTTTTCCTCCACCTCGGTCTGACCAGCTGTGAAAAGAGAACCTCAAAAGCCCAGGAGCATCTCACTTTCAGCCTTGATGATCTGCACTGGAACCAGAAGCTGAATCCCCCACCTCAGCATCCCCAGCACACCAAGTGCTGCACTGCTCTGGGTCAGCAAATGCTTGAACTTCCTGTGCTTGACTCCACAGTAGCCTAAAATTTTATGAAAAGTGATCCCTGACAAGATTTTGCTCAACGCCTGCAATATCATGCTTGGCGTGTGCTGTACAGACAGTAATTTCAGGGAATTCAGATACCAAATCTCTACTGAAAAAGTGAAAAACCAGATTTTTCAGTGTTTTCCCTAATGGATTTTCACTGGAACAGCAAAAGATAATGATCCTACAAAACTTTTAGATTGAGGCTGAAGAACAGTGTGATGGAGCTGATCAAACATGTATAAGAACACGTGAAATTTACTTTACCTTCTTTTTTTCTGAAAAGAATAGGATTTTTTTTTCATTTCAAACAGACAGAAGTGGGCTGAGGTAGGCATCCAAAATAGAAAATTTCAGCACAGACAGTGCTGAAATAAGTAACTCTAAGTAGTGTTTTAAAATAGGTCACTTGTGACATTAACTGTTATGCTATTAGCTTCTTTTATTGTACGTATAAAGGGGGAGAGAAGGGCTTGTACATGCATTTATAGACTTATGGAAGAAAAAATTGAAGCACCACCCAAGTAAGAACTTATATTAGACATGATTTAGTCCTGGCCTGAGATCCACATGGTTCATCACATCTGTCCAATAGACAGGTCAATGCTCAATATACCAACTTAAAGGAAGCTGAAGCACCACCTTTGGCCTACACCATGAAAAACATTATTTGACTTCTAAGTAGTAAAGATCACTGGATGTGAATACTTGGGAACTCATGACATAAATATGAATGAATTACAGTTAGCAAAAATGGAGGGAACCAAGAGAACACGTTACTTCTCTAGACACAATGTGGTCTTTACCAAATAAGAAAGACAAAAAACCTGCAGCTAAATACTGGAAATTTTGTATATATCAAATCCATACCCCAAAAACAGGCACCTCTCTGCTCCCAAGGTCTGCCTACAAGAACTGTATGTGCCTTTTCCCGGTGTATGAGTTCTTTCTGCTTTCTCCCCTGCCCAGCAAGGTCCCACAGCTATCCAGGGAAGCTGTCTCCAGTGAGCCCTCTGCTCCTTTTGAGACACTGTGATCCAGACAGCAACTACACAACTGGGCCTGGGAATCACTTCTCCTTCTTACCTCGCTGCTTCAGCAGGCCACAAGAGAGACAAAGGAGAAACTTACTAGTTTTCACTACAGTAACTCACAGAGCTGACATAATGCTCAAATATTACATATATTACATAGCCAGTATGCTGAACATTACCTGGCTTAGACAGAAAGTCATATGCAGCGATGTCTAGAGCACTGGTAGGGTATAAACACAAATGCCAAATGCACACCTACAACACTTACTCCGTTCTCCAAAACAACCACTTTTTAAGGACAGCTATTAGGAGCTTGCCTTGCTTGGAGAAAACAGACATTACACCCTTGAAAGCCCAGTATTTATTTATGTTCACAGCTATGCACTGACAATCACTTCTCTGCTCCTCCCACACCAAAATATCTCCACTGCTTCAGTTATTTTTACTTTTAGCTTTTGAGTAGTACTTCAAGCTTTTATATAAAGGACAGTTGGCATCTTACCTTCCTGAAGCCAGATTTCTCTGCTCCTCTGAAGAATTTGTCTCCCAAAGTATTCTTCAAGCATGCCTAATATCTCCTGAAAAATCACATTCCCTAGTAAATACAGTCTACAGGGAGACAAATTCATTCCCAAAAGCCAGAAATCAAATGAATGAGCATTCAAACAGCAGAAAGCCTGCAGAGGAGGCCTGGCTGAATCCAAGCAGAAAGAGTGTCATCCATGAAGGTGGAAGGCTGCGTGCTGAGCTGCTATGATTCTGTGCTCTGTATGACCCACGGATTTCCAAAGGAAACCACAACTACACAAGAACTCGATAGAGAGACATTCTCAGACATAAGGTTTTCTACACGGATAACTCAGCTGAGAATCAGCAGGGATTCTTTCCCACTCTGCAATTAGTGCACTTGTTAGTCTCTGACACCCCTGCAGCGATCCGTGGCCATTTTCCTGCAGGATCCAGCAGGATGGAGGGAAGGAGGATGAGCACCACAGCACCAGGTAACACAGGCACTGAGGGAAATCCTTTGTTATCCCAGTAACCACTAAGTGGAGCTACTAAGTAAGGAAGGTAAGGGAAACTTTTTGGGTTGATTCTTAAAGCACCTTTGATGCTATCAGAAATGTTGTTTAAATTCCCACTCAAAAAGGAAAATGGGAAGTGTCAAAGCAATAACTCTGGTTGTACATTTCTATACTGGACTAACCTCAGCATCTTGATCTACTTAATAAAGGGTTGAATGATTTTTTTCTTACAAGGAGTAATTTTATTCCAGCTGTTTCCCAATCCGGTGTCCACTAATTGAGTTGTGTTGTGCCCCACAGTGTATCCCTACAAGTGCATATCACTGTTATGAGACCTTGACTACAGCTGAACGTCTGGAGGAGAAGTCTCTGGAAAGCAGTTGGGACTGCTGACTGGAAGGTCAGGAGATGAAGTGTCAACTCAAACTGTGGAGTGACTGCTCAGCCATTAATGTGCTGAAAATGTCACAATGCTTTCTGATCAGAACTAGGAACTGCTATGCCCAGGAGATAGACTGAGTTTTTCCCTGGCTGTCATTGTGAAATAATTGACTAGGGCCTTCCAAGGAATCCCTTTGTTCATCTAATCCATTTTGTTTCAAGCTAATAAAAGGAGAGCCTTACATACACTGATATCACACAGAGAGAACTCTGTCACTCCCAATGCCAAAGGCACTGTCATCTAAACCCAGCATCAAGGAGAGAGCTCTACCATGGCTAAACCTCAGTCCTGGTAATGCCAGGGTGAAGCAACCTAAATCCAGGTGCTGTGAGAGCAGGCTCTCACACTTTCTCTAGCAGCAGCATGGAGGTTCCTCCACCTTTCTCCCCACACAGCCAGGCAACTAATTATTGTGTTTATGATACATTCAACAGGGATTTTTTTGCAATGTCCTCTACATAGGGCTGCTTTTTAGAGCTATCTTGAAAACTCCACTTTTGCAGAAAATATTCTCAGACTCAGCATACCTCAGTAATCTATGATCTAATGTAGTGGTTCCACACTACCATAAGATGCTTGATGCTTTTGTCTGAGCATCAAAGAACTGGGAAACTTGAAGCTGTTCCCTCAATCCCCACAGCCATCACTGACGTCATGAAAGTCATGACTTTTAGCACAACCACAAGGTCTGAGTGTAGAGCATTCTTAATGATGCCCTCAGCATCAGAGCAGACCCCGTCTCTTGTATAGAACAGGCCCAGACCATTGACCCTTGTGGAAAACCATAAGTCTTGTATTTACAGAGAAGTTGGTCTTAAGGGAAATTGCATTTATCTAATGTAGGGATGCAGTACTCTGGGGGAGGCCGGAATTTCTGTACAACGATGACACTGAGAAACTCCTCATTCAGGCACATTGAAAGGAAGGAGCAGTACGCAGTCACACATGGGCCTAGTTGAAAGCACAATGAAATCAGCAAGTGCTCCAAATCCATTGCAGTTAAGACAACATCAGGGATTGTGGTCATTACGTCTTCTCACAAATGAGCTGAAAGAATATCTCCTTCTACCACAGTCAGTAGGAAGATGAGCCTGACTCAGCATTAAGGGTCAAATTAAGGTAGACTATTCCATCAGAATCTCAGATCTTTGTGCACAATTCAATTCTAAACACAATATTGAGGGATGTGAATCCAGCTGTTTATCACAGGATCTTTGATTAGTCATGCAATAATATTCTGTGATTTCCATATGCACAAGCCCATGACAAGGCACTCAAGTCAGTTAGACAAAGAGCATCTGCAGTGCATGTCAAAGGACAGAAATGCAAAATACAGTACTTCTCTTATTCCCAATTAAGGTGGGAACATTAAGAGAGTGCATGAAATACTTTGCTGAACATATTTCCAAATTTTGGGATTGGCCTCGGCTATAATGCACAAAGATGTTTTCCTGCAATTCTGCACTGCTCCAATAATACCATAATATTTATAAAAGCCCTAACTAGAATTACTATATAGTTCATTGAAACTCTTGTTTCTTCAAAGCTATTGTAGCACAAACTTCCACTGATTAATTGCACAGATCAAGACTTTTGACTTTTGAGATCTTTCCCAAACACTCCCCTGCAGTACCGCCATCAGTTCCATGAGATGCTAGCAATTTGGTTCCTGAAAGATGGTGAAGTTAAAAGCTTCTTTCATCAAGATCGGTTAAAATTAAGCCATGTGGTTCCNAAAAAAAAAAAGATATTTCTCAATAGAGCTTTGTAATCTTTTCAAATACTAGAAGGTCACTTATGTTTTCAAGGCCGTTTAGCAAGGTCAGGTTGTAATGAGCTGCAACTACTTTATTTGTGATTTGTGGCTCTGAGGGATTAATTGTCCCCACTCTGTCTCATCCACAATCTAAGGCCGAATTGTCAAAATGATCCATGGCTTTCGTCCCCAGGCCCATGGTTTCATTATTAAGGTGTGTTCTAATCGATAGTAGCATTTTTAACATTTTGCCCCTTACGTTTTATCAATCCTTATTATCTAATGACCAATACTGAACTGGCACAAGGTTTTTCAGAAACACACTGACAGATTACAACAGGCAGTCACATGCATTTGTAATTAGACTTCATTACCATTATAAGTGCTGAATGGGAGCAGAATAGAAAGGCAGAAGGAATGCACCCAGTTCATAGAACTTGTCCCATTTCTTAGAGCCCCTGCATGAGTCTGTCTTAATTTATTAATAAATAAAAAATAACCTCAACAACAGAGAACAAAAATTTGGGATCTTTTTCAGGTTAATGTGTTCAATTTATTCCACGCCACTGGCCTAAGTGGTATCAGAAGCACTGAGAACTAGTCAGCCATCTAGAAAATTATGAAGTTTTGTTTTGACAGAGAAAATACCCGCTGCAAAACAAAGCAAGTCTGTTACATTTCACATTTTTAGATTCGATTATTTGAATTACTTTGATTCTTTGTCACAGTTTAATCTGTTCTCACATTGATGAAGCAAATAAGAACATTAATTTTCTTCTCCTCTGCTGGAAACTGGAACTATGACAGATAATACTGCAACTCCTTATTTAAAATCACAACTGGTTTAGAAAGAAAGCTGAGGGGACAGATTCTCAGATGGCGTAAGTTTGGCCTAGTTCCACTGAAGTCAATGGAAATACACTCATTTGCGTGTGCTGAACATCTGGCCCAATAGTGATCATTAACAGTATATTGCCCAAGAGTAACATTTTCCAGGCTACAGAAAAGCTGAAATAGTTATTTTAAATTCCATAGCATTCGTTCTCCCTCCTTTTCTGCAAGAGAGTCCTGGGCTGTCTAATGAAATGGCATGCTCTGTCCTCCTGGCTTTCTTATTCGGGGAATGTGGCCTCCTTCCCAGCCTGACCTTGTCAGAGCAAGCAGCTTCCATCTCTGGACAGAATGTAAAACGGCAGGCTGCACCCAAACACATACCAGAGTTCCATTAGGAACAAAACGGGACACTTAGCATTTCACAACAATGAACAAACACAGATCATGCAGTGATTTAGAACTTCAGCTAAATATGGTATCACTTAAGAAAAAAAATTCAAAAATTAATTTTCAAAATGAAGTCTGAATGACATGCCAGTTTGCCAATTCTGAAAATATAAAATCATTGCTGACTTCAGTAAGCCTAGAATATAATTTCTGAAGTCTTCAAATTTGGTATCTTTGTGAGAGTCTGGTCTGTTTGCTTTCCGATCATTATGCTTTGTAATCCTTAAGATAGTTTTAGAGCCTATTATTCTATTTTCTTTCTCCAAAGAACTTTTAGAGGTGGTTGGAAAGAAAAACTCCTAAGCAAACTGCCCACACACACTGAAGATAGAGGAATGGCTGTCATGACTCCTTGACTTCCAACAAACTGGAAATATTCTTAATCACTTAGGTAACCTAGGCAAGTTTTTCTGGTTTGCAGAAAAGGCCATAGAGCCACTTCAGTGCTAAGATTATCTACACCCCACCACCTCAGCTGGGTGCTGAGGTGCCAGGGCCTCTCCAATGACACCAATATGACTCACAATGTGCCAATGGATGAGGGAATTGATCCTCCCTTATTACAAACAGCAAAAGCGGTCAAGAGCTCTACCCAGCACTAGATCATATTTGTCAGTTGGACAGCAGTTAGAGGTCATTAAATGTCTAAAACTTCTATTTTGAAAGGATTTACTGCTCTTCCCAGGCAAAAATTTGTTTCTGTTCTTTATTGACACTGTTTGCTCATTTCTGTTTCTCTAATTATAGGCAGTCCTATTATATTTCAGCTATTGAGTTCTTTATTTAATGTCATGGCAAGGTACAACAAAATTTTACAGTACCTGCAGCAGCGACCTTACACAGAAATTACACAACGACATTCAAGAAAAGTGTTTCAATAACTCGCCTTTGCATCCAAAATTTTTCCCACAAAATGAAAGACAAATCCAATGAGATGGGGAGAATGATATAAAGAAAGTAAAACCAAGGTAAGTCATGTTTGAATTAAAACAAAACATATTTGGTAAGTCAGTAATATTAGAAACTCACTTCATCCTGAATTCCCTTTATAAGGCACACAAGGGACTGTTGTCCAGAAAACATCAATCCATTGCAGCTAGCAATGTGAGTTTTGAAGACCACTTTGGTTAAAGATAACCAAGTGTACTGACAGAAACATCTGTCTTTCATGGAGGTTATTTACTAAGTACAGAGAAAATGATATATGCCAGTTAGTACCCATGCAGTATGGTGATATTTATTAGTTCTTATTCATTCTCCTTGGCTTCCCAGGCCTTGTACCCACATGGATGTGTTGGGCCTTGCATTTCCAGGACTTCCATGCTACTACCAAAGCAGGGCAAGTGAGAACAAGCACACTTTTCTCCTGAAGTAAAATACTAAATGCAAACGTACGTACTCCTAGAAAAAATGATGAGACTTAGAAAGAAACCTGCCATCATTTGAATACTGCCTTCACTAGAACAATAACATAAGCAGCTACATATCCTTCCATTTCACTTCTTGTCTCATTTCCTCAAGAAAATTTCCATTGTGTTTGCTCGAGTCACTGTCTGTTACTCACTAGAGTATTTGAACTCAACAAGGAAAAGGTAATTAGGCCAGCAGCCACACCATATCAGATTTTTTCAGGGTAACCTTGTTAAGTCTGAGCATTCCATTTCTACACACAGAATACTCTGACTTCTGAATAAGAAGGCATTATCCTTTGCTATAACTGATAGAGATAAATCTACTTGAACAAGGAAAGAATTTCATGGGAAATTTATGGGAAAATAATCACATGCAGTCATGAATCAACACAGAATTTTTTTCAATTCTTCTGTCGCCAGAATGTTGGGATAACACCAAAAAAAGATGGAACTTTCTGGTAAATCCAACAGTGACAAGTGTTTTCTCAAAACGATGAGTATTCTGACTCCTGGATGGTCCATAGCAAAAAAATACCTGCCTAGTGATACAGATTTTTAATGGGCTAATCATGTCATCAATCCTGTGAGGGCAAAAATTATCATGCCCTTGCATTAACTGAGCTTCTTTCTAAAGGAGTTACTCAAACCATCCTTTCAACAACCTTAGAAATTTCACTGATGTCAGGCCCTGAAACACCTCTTAAACCCCATGCAAATAGTTATTATTTTCAAAGTATAGCAGCGCTGCAATTATTCTGAAATTGAACTCAGGAAGATATTCTGTAAAACTCCAAATATAGACTATATCTGATCACAGCAGTCCTGGAAGAAGGTCATCAAGACTGCCACTGTGATGAAAATCAGAGTAGCTAGGAAGGCTCCACTATATGTTTCCATGTAAATATTTTTCAAGTAAATAAGTTACACTCCAAGAGAACTGAATCAAAAATAGATATATAAAATTATTTTCCAGCCACCCCAATACAAGAAAGACAATCCCTGATTTTTAGTGAAGGTAAAAGTCTTTTCTCTACTCCTGAAAGAATTATCCCACTCCCCCAATTTCACTTGAATTCAAAGCAATGTTCCTCTTTACACAGTGTTACCTGCCTCCAGACTGCAACCGGTAGCAGCTACAGAAGTACAGGGAAACTTGCCCTTTCACAGCATTAGTGTACTCAGTTCTACTCAGTTTTGTTCATCTTTCTGATGAAGGATTTCTCCAATTAATTAGGAAGGCCTTGCATGATAAGGAACGGATTTATTTCAGCTCATTTGCCATGTGGTCAAAAGGTGCCTTATAACAGCAGTGTTATCACATACCTGTATTAAAGTCAAGCTTTTATCCATTCTCTTTCACACAGAAGAGAATGAATTCTGTTCTAGTTCTCTTTGTGGCTCCACTCATTTCCAATGAAAAGAGATTACAGGACTGAGGAACAGTCTTCAAAGATTTTTGAATGGGTAACTGAAAAGGCTAAATGAAAAGTAAACAGAGGTGAAGCAGTCCCTAAGTTGCACACACAAGACTGATTAGCAACATGCACACAACTGCCAGCACATGCTCAGAATTACCTCATTTCCGAGTGTCTGAAGAGGGATACAGAGCATTATACAACATGCTTGGCTAACCTAAATTTACAAACATTCGTTGGTGTTGTCTGTTTAGAGATCCTACCGCTGTTAATGAAGGCAGTGCCCAATTTCAGTTCAAAGTAGGAAGCCTGCCTTCTATGCACTTTCCTCTTGTTTTCCTGGTAAATTACAAGCAGCTAAACTCATATAGAGCATTTGATGTGGTAGGTTATATTGGGAAGTATTTAAATAAGAAGGGACCTAGTTTGTGGATATATGAGCAAGAGAAGATGTAAGTACTTTATAAAAGTTTAAGCTTCCTTCCTATATGTCTCTTAGATTTATTTTTTTTTAGTCACTTGGTACACTCAAGATTTGGGACAATCTATGTCCTATTTTTAGTATTTGCCAAGACATGAAAAAACCCCAATAAAAAACAAATAACAGCAGGTTACAAGCGTGTTGAACTATTGAGCCACTTTACCCCGTCCATGACTGTCAGAAAATTCAGAACACTCTGTAACCGAAAACATCAGCTCAGGTATAAATTCACTGAACCAGTATGACCTCAAGCACAAAGTTCTAATTATTTTATGTTTGGCAGGTTCTCTGAACAACAGAAAATAAAAGTCATAAATACTATTGGGATTTTTTCCATCCTCCCACTTCTGGGGATTTCTGGAAGGAGCAAAAAAGCCCTCATGCTCCTGTTATGTTCAAATTGGTTTGTATTTACAGGAGTTCAGCATGGAAAGTGTCCTGTGACCTAAAAGGCTGAACATATTCTATCACAGTATAGCAGAATGCTCAGGGCAATTCCTTTTAAAGCAAGGGCCTTCTGAGCAATCTTGTTTTTCTAATTTGTAAACTACACAAAACCCCAATTTTTCTCTAAATATTTTCATATTAAATCCTTCCTGGATTAACTCTGTTAATAGCAAATGTATAAAACAGCACAACCATTCATTTCCAAATCTTTCTCAATTCTTGACTTTTTTTAATTTTAAACAGGCAAGGATTTTGATTACAAATCTAGCTGGATCTTCAATCTCACAGACATCCTCCAAGACCAGCATACCTTGCCAGCCTTTAAAAAAAACTTCTACCCACTTCCTCTATGCTTACTGGATTAACAGGGTAGCCACTATCTATCTACACTCTGCGACACCACAAATGGGGAAAGGAAATGGGACAACAAATAATAGACAGCCATTGGCTTTTGAAAAAACCCCACAGCAACTTTTACCACTCAGTAGAATAAAACACACCTTCATTTTTAGGATTCCACAGGGGGGGGAAAAAAAGAAAAATAAAACTACCTACTACCAATGAAACTAAAAAGTAAACAAACCCCAAAAATCATCATTGGGATCATTTGTCTTGGGAACCCCCAGAATTTCTCAGCCAGACCTTCTCAATTCCTTCCAGAAACAGTCCCACTGGAGCATCCCAGGAAGCTGTTATTCACCACTAGCACAGGTGGCAGAGCCTGTCCTTGTTACCTCATGGTGAGATTCATCTAACCTAGCTTTAGACATTGAAAAGTTACACATTAATTCTGAGTTTGTCACTGTAGGCTTTTCTACAGTCAAAGGAGAGAAACAGGCATCTCCAGGGGGCAGGTTGTCTGACCAGCCTACTTTAGGCTGAGATGAATCACTCTCTGAAGGTGCCCGTTTTTCCTCAACTGACTGTAAAGTGAACCTAGGGTGACTTCCCCAGCCTTTGATATCTACATTTCTGACATCTTGGTGAAGACATCTGAATTTCACCCACAATTTTCAGAGCTCAAACCCAGCATCTCTGACAAATTAGCAATATTATGTATCCATTCCTTGAAATGAAAATTTTCACACCAAACTCTCAATTTATGTTTCAGTTGACTTTCACAATCCTGTCCTTTATAGAAATAACACCTTTAAATCAGTCATAGTTTCAAGATGGTAATCTCACAAATAAAAACAATTAAAAGGCAAAAATGAGTTTGACTTTGCTGAAGTAATAACTCTAGAGTTTCTTATGTCCTATTCAGAGCTGACTTCCACCAGAGAGCTGTTCCAAATCCATCAGTAAAGCACTTTCAGCTCAAATACTTTTGTTATTATAAACCAAAATCCAATAAGCATCTTTTACCAGTAACTACATTTTTCTGCTGAAGTTTGATACTAAATCTCAGTTTTCAGTGTTAAGTCTTCATGACAACAAATAAGTACTGGACAACACTGAACGAGAGAGAAACTGCTCCACGAAACATCTCTGTTTCATAATGGAGATCTTCCCATCTATGCATTTTTCCCTTGGGATAAGCTAATGTTACAAATTCAGGAAAGTCCTTTCAATTATTATTTTTGGGCAGATGATCCATCAGAGCAATAATCACCATTAGCACTGTACTCACAGATGTACTCCATACCTAAAGGCTAAATGAGCCCTCAGATAAAGTCTAATCCATGATCCTTAGATGACAGTCCTGTATATTTTTCCTTTAATGACAAATTCTTACCATATATGTCCTTCTCCACCGATGTGTTCCCGCCTCTTTCTCACCAGATCTGAACAAGCAACATTGTTTCTGCAACACAAAAACCCAAAATGGTCATATGAGTATTATATTACCACCTTGGTTTTGTACAGTTTGGGTGTTTTTTTTCTTTGTTTTCTTGCCTTTTTTTTTTTTTTAAATATGTAGCTAATAAACTGTTAAAGTCATAGTTAAAACTATACACAAGAAAAACAAAAGGATAAGTGAGATGAAATAGTCTTTTTACTACTAATGAAAACTCCCTTATAATCTTGTTTATTCTTAGTATATCACAGCTATTATCGCTAGATAAAAGCAAATAAGTTTTGGCACACGACCAGCTAAAACCATCAAAAAATTAATCAGTTTCATTCAACTCTATCCAGTTATTTCAGTCTGCCTACCCTACAATATCACTCTGCACCGTGTTGCCACGGTGCAATCTATTTGCTCAAAAGTGTGCCTGCAGCAGTCACTCAAGTTATTAGGGATCTGATTACTGATCTTCCTGCAGCTGCCCCGTGGCACATTCTCCTCTCCTGCTCAAGCAAAGGCAGAATCCAGGCCCCAGCGTGGCCAGGCTGCGAATAGTGCTGGCTCCAGATGCCCAGCTCACACACGAATTGTCATCTACCAATTCCTACTCACTTCCTGAATTTTAGCACTTTTAAATGCTGTTGCTCTTAACTACCTATTGCAATCAGGTACTACACGCAACATTTCTTTCAGGGAAGCACTCTGCAATTTTTTTTTTTTTCCATGATTCACAACAGTCCCACAAAGAAATAAAGCATAGGTTTAGCTAAAGCCCGTGCCTGATCTCAAACGGGAATGTTGCTTTTCTCAACAACAAATTCACTGAATATTCTATAGACAGAACAATTTATTTCCCAAGGAAATGTTTTGCTGAGCTGGCTGCAGAGGGGAATCACTGCCACTAGGAGGCCAGTCAGAACAAAAATAAACTTTTCATTTCCCTGGACAGCAAAAACATCACCTGTTACATGGAAGGCAGCACCGTCCAGAGCTGCTCCTCCCTGAGGAGCAGGCACGGCAACTACTAATTGTCAAGGTGGTACCTGTACTAACTCTGAGCAACAAAAGTCTCAAAAGAAATTAGTCACTGTTTCATCTGTTTTGTGGATCCTGTCGAATAATAATCTGTGCTCTTTAACAGACCTATGGGCCATATTCAACATACACAAAACTTCAGATGACTGGGCCTGAAAGGGCTCCTGGTCACAGCTGAAGAACCCATATGTGAAGTCTTAAAATGGTGTGACCTCTTGTAGCTCTTGGAAAGACACCTAAATATAAAACTTGATTCCTCACTGTATCTTAAAGAGCCATCCTGGTCTGGGGAGTCCAAATCTGAAACAGACAACAGAAACACAGGCAGAAGCTGACAGATTTTCCCAAGTGAGGGCTCTATGGACTAAGTCTGCCAGAGGTCAACACAAGCAGCCAGATAATAGTAACAAGGTTACACCTGTGCAGTCCACAAGAGCCTATGTAAGAAAGGATATGTATACTGATTAATATTACCTAATTAAATTACCAAACAAATGGATTGGGATTGCATTATACACAGGGGGAAAAAAAAAGTGTTTCTAGAGGATGGGGACAAGATGCAAGGATTGCTTTCCGAATGCAGTAAGAATAGTAATAATTCTGCCATTAGGCCAAGACCTTTCACTGCAGGACAAGTTTTTATTACCAAGATATAAACTCCCAAGAAAATAGATTTATAGGGGGCACGATGACACTAATCAGAAATCCTTATGAGTGTCCACAGAGCACAACTTACAGGCAATGAGTTCATAAAATTAATCGTAGACCTTTGGAAATGTTTACCTACATGCTACTGGTTTTGTTAGAGTCAGTCAAATTTTAGGAGCAGGTACCTTGGTTTTAATATATCCCTTTAAGGCTCTTTGTTTTGGGTTACAGAGGAGAGAAAACAGGAGGCAGTATCTACCCAGGTATGCATGTCCTATAAATCACACCACTTGGAACCCTGTCTCTCATAATAAAATAAAATGCCATGATATAAAATTAATAGTGACTCAGAGAAAATACATTTTCTGATAGGTGTTGGGAGGTACTGGCAGAAATGAGCCAATGGTCTCTGTTAAATTTCTGAAAGAAAAAGGTCAAAAGCAATTTGTCCTCAGTCCCCACCTTCTATCCCAGCCTAAATTGCTTTCAAAGTTCGCAATACCTCAACAAAAATAAAATTTGGGCCCACTGAGACCAATAATGAAGTTTCCACTGAACTTGCTGGAGACAGAATTTCACTTTTGGATAGCAGAATATCATCTTAAATCATGGCTTGGTCCCCCTTGTTCAAGTCTGAGATCAAGCACATTTATAAAGTGATGACTGCAGGATTCCTGGAACCAACATGTTCCATGCTAAGATTTTCCTCTGCGTGCTCAGGAAAACAAGGTGTCTGGTTTAGACAGTTTGTAATCTAAAACCAAAATCTGCAAAAATTTATGATCAAACCACCCTATTAAAGAAAAAGGCACCTTTCCTAGGAGTAAATATTCCACTTGGTGGGTAGAAGCTATTCCCAGATGAAAAAGAAAAGACAAGTTATATTGCTCTGCTGTCTAGAGTTCAAAGAAACCCTCCAGTATAAAATATTTGTCTGTGTTTTGCTGAATAATTTTCAGCCCTGAAATGTTATTAAAGTAAGAATTTCACTTAATATGAATATATGCAAAATACAACATTTTTTCATGCAAAATATATTCACTTATATTACTTAGGAGAATGACAAGATATTATTCTGGACTATCAATTCTAGAATTCTGCTCCACAGAGAATATGAAACACTTAACAGCAGAGAAACAAACCCCCATACACTTCATACATCACCAGGGTTAATTATGCAATGCTGCAAAAGAAGGTTAAAAAAAAATTTCTGTCCCTTAAGCTTTCAATTTGCTTTCTTAAGCATTAAGTATTTTGCCCTATTTTGTAGTGTGCACAACTAGAAATAATTTTGCAACGTTTTCATGTACGTTCAATAAAAATGCAAATACATAAATCCCTATCTCTGAACAATAACTCAGGTTATTCAAATAGATTGCAACAGGAAATATACGAAGCAGATCATTTTCAAACAGCTCCAAAAAAGTATTCTGTTCTGCAGCTTTGAAGGGAAGTAGATGAGAGACTGCCAGTTTTTGCTGTAGATATGCAATTCTAACACCTAGGCAGAAGATAGTTGAGAGAGCTGCTTCCCTTGCTCTTAATAAGCAAACCCAGCAACTTCAGGTCCTGACCAAAGAGGCATCAGTGACTATCAGCAGATGAAAGAAAGCACCACAGCCTTTTACAAAGATCTGCTGTTAACCAGATTCAATGACTTTCCAGGCAGCCTACCTGTTTTGTTTGCAGCTTTAATACACTGGTGGCTACTTATGCAAAAAAGGCAAAAACTAATTAAATTTGTTTATGTATGTTATCGTGTGGAGCACTCATTTCCAGACATCAAGCTATGAATCATTAAATAACTGCTAAATTGGTCTCCTGGGATAGATCATGCCTCAGAGTTGGGCAGGCCCCCATCCCACGGAAGCCAGGTGTGCTCTGCAGTGAGCAGGCATTAAAACTGCTTTAAAGGCCATGATTTGGGTATGCAGCCAGGTCTCACACTGCGAGGTGAGTGGTAGGAAATCATGAAAACACTGACAGCCCTCCTGTCAGAGTTACTCCTCTGTTTGATTAATGAGGGCATTTGAAAGACAATTAGCCAGAGCAGGTTTGGCTGCAACTAGCTTATCAATCAGGCACCCTCTATTCAAAGCACCACTGCCTTCTTTGTTTTTGGTTGCAGGAGAATTGTATCAATGATACACAAACAACAAGGGACCTTTACATGTTATGTAAAAAAAAAAAAGCAGAATGTAGCAAATCACAACTGAAATAGTAAAAAAAACGCTTTGCAAGCCGCTGGTTGCCGGGAAATCGTCGCTGCAACTTCCACATGGCTGGATTTTTTGTTTGTGCATGGTGAATTCAAGGCTGCACAAATATATCAGGCACTTCCAAGCTTCACAAGGACAGGTTTAAGCTAAGTTTTCAACAACAGCAAAAATGAAACCTAACTACAAATTATGCCATCTGTAACAACAACAACAACAAAATCCTTCATTAGAAAACCTACAGTGAACCTACTCTCTGAGCTTCAAGACATTTCAACTGAGAACACTTTCAATTTTTTAAAAAAGACTTTGTTGCAATAATTCATCAGTTTGATTTATCCATTAGTAATGCAACCTCTTTGCTTTCCAACTACCAGCATAGGCAGAATTTAATACAATACTTTTCTTAGGCAGCTGCTCTCTCAGGAACGTGTTTCATGCTTTGGTTTAACTGAGAGCTTTGCTTCAAGTGGGATAGTCCTTGACTTCATGTAAGTGGTCAAAAATATGCAATGAACAATTTAAACCATGTCAGAACTTTTCCCGAAGATTTGCATTTCCATCAGAACAGTTTTTATCAAACTAAGGAAATTATGATTTTTGCCTGTGAATGAGTAAAAACCAAGTTACTGACTAAGGTATTTATATTACACTCAATGTGAATAAATCCAAGACTGAAAGAGTAGGATTGAGACTGAAGTGTGATGCACCACTTTTCCTTTCAGTTTACAGTTAATTTTCCCTGGTAATGCCAGATCAGAGGTATTTTTAATGCATGACTAGTGTAGTACTAAGTGGGTATATATGCAGCGCAAGGAGGCTAATTTTTTTTTAACCTTGTTAGAATCTATTTCAGAAGTAAGGTCACAAAATACTGCATTGTGTGTGTTTGAATATGGGGATAATAAAGCAAGCAGCAAATTAATCTCTGATTAGATTAGTTAGAGTACAAAGACACAGGGAGATTCAGCATAGCCCAGAAAATCCTCTCTGAAGCTTCCCTGTGTTGGCAGGATGTGATAGTCCAGCATTCATGGATAGAGAACTATAATTGTTTTTAAAAATTTGGAAGAGTTCCCACTGAGAACACACAGCTTGTCACAGGGTTAATCTGCAAAATCACTTTTGTTAAAGTGTTCAGCCACCTCAGTAAGCCCCAGCAGTGGCACCCACAAAGGGAGCACTGTTGTAAACTTGCCACTAGCAGTTTATACCCCCTGGCCCTGATCCAGGAGCCACTACAGAAAGCCAAAGGCTCTTTCAATGGATTTTAAATTGGTCCCTGCACTCCTCTAAGTTACAAAGGTGGTAATGAAGTATTGGGAGATGTAATAGAAAAATAAAATAAAGAGGATCTAAGTAGGTGGTGGATAACCAGTGATTTCGCATATTCTTACTGAGAAACTGTGAACAGTTTCTCATTTTTCTATGGCTGTAATTGTAAACAAAAAGGGACAAAGCCCTAAGCGGTGTGGCACGGCTCCTGTCTGTGGGCCAAATTCCTTGCACCCCTACCATGGGAGCAGCCCTCATTCATCCTGCTCATTAGAGGGCCTCAGCCCTCAGCAAACCCCTGCCCCACACCTGGGCATCATCAAGGGCAGGGCTGGCCTGGAACTGGACACAAAGCTTGCCGTGGCTGTGGGGCACTGAAGCCCTGGGGATGCACACAAGTCCATGGTCTTGCTTAGTTTACTAGTGCAGGCATAGCTCTGTTCTAATTTAATGATGCAGGGCACACTAATTGGCTCCCTGGAAGAGTGAGGTAAATGCTGTGACTGTGCTTCAGCAGGGAAGTGGCAGTGCTGGAGTAAGTGCTGGGGATAACCTGCATGGCTGGCTTGTGATGGTTTCAGGGGAGGTCAAATGGACAGAAATAGGGCCACTATTTGTCACACAGATTAATACAGACTGCCAGCTTCTTCCAAATAACAAAAGGTTAAAAGGACCTTGGGCAAGTGACAGAGCCTTGGGGTCTTGTCATCACCTCTAGGAGAACAATTGTCTCTTCCCCCTCTTATTCCTCAGAGTCAGAAAGCATCCAGACACTTTGCTTTCTCAGCAGTTTGAGGAAACAATGGCATGAACAAGAATAAATATCCTGCAACATATCCCAGGTATTTCAAGTTTGAGGTTGATAGATGGTAAAAAAAAAAAAATTTAAAAAATACACAATCACTTCACAAAAGATAGATTCTTCTGTTTCTCATCAGTGACCTACAGTGCAGATGTTTGCTTAGCTGGAGAGAACAACCAGAAATGCCTTTTGCAGAAAACGAGCAGAAATGTTTATTAAGCAGAGGTGATTAGATGACTGGTTGGACTGGTACACGAATGTAGATGTGCTATCTACTTTTATATGATGCCCATGGAGGAATTTTGCAACGCATGCTGCTTCAAAGGCTGAAACCTAAGGAAGGCTTTGAAGGAAACATCAATGCTTCCCATAAAGAAGCATGTCTTTCCCCTATCTTCCAAAGGCACCAGATCATTTTCCAGACACTACTGTAGACTTTCTCTTTCTCCTACAAGCCCCTACATGTTTCCCTTTTTGGCTTTTTTCTTCTGAAGCACACTTAAGGAGACTTAAGCTTCAAATCCAGAGACACCAAAGCTTTTGGAGCAGAGCATCACATTTTAAAGTGTGCTCTGCTGTCTGGGTCAAAGAACCTGGGCAATCAGAAGCAGCAAGGAAAATTTGCCTCTCCAAATATCCTGAACAAGATGCTAGTTCCACGTGAATATGTAGGCATTTCCTGAGGAAAAAAGTGAAGGCTTCTAATAACCATGATTAAAGACATTTATTCTTTCACTGTCTATTTCTTTGAAACTATGGCTAAGGCCTAGTAGCTTAATTGACTTTCATAAAGTCAATCCTGATTACAAGGTGCATAAAAATGACCTTGTATCCTTCTTCCTTGTGAAAAGTTGGAGAAATGCTATCTGTCTAGGACAGATGGTTCTCACCTGGGCAAAAATGACAGAATATGCATCTTTGTTGACATTCCATTAACTACAATTTAGAAATTCTTCCTTAGCCTTACGCATTTTTTAATGCAAGTAAAGTTTACCTTGCTAATTGGTTCACTAAGTAACACATCTTTGTTATTAAAAGGAGAAATGAAAACTTGCTAACCTAACATCCTCAGCTATGATTATTCTTGTCAATTATTTTATATTTGGAAAGGCAAACAAATGCTGTATATAAAAACTAAATACTGTAGTTGGCATAACTTCAAATTAGCTGTCTCACCGTGCTTATAGCATGCAAATTAAATGTCCTAAATAAGCATTAATCATCATAATAGGCTAATTATTGTCAGTTAGCTATCGAATAACTGAGCTGCTACCCCTTGCAAAGAATTTGGAAAAAATGTTAATAAGATTCTGGCTACCTAAAAGCAAGAAAAACACTAACATTTTTGCCAGTAAACAATTTTTAAGACAAACATGTAGCTTATTTTGACCAGTTTGAGCAGTATTCTGGTCTTCCCACATCTTTAGGCTTACCGCCTTCCAGTAAGTTATATTTAGTCCAAAAACACTTCTGTATGAAGATGTCTTTGTATCTATGTCATTTAAAATGACTTGCTGAGTTTTAAAACATTAATTAATATGTTAATAAACAGATAATCTTTGTCTTCTCTGGCCATGCACACAGCTACCACAGTACTTAGAGACAGCAAGGAACTTAAATGTTTTACACAGAACTAAATGTTTTAGAAGTGATAAAGAATACATGAATGTAGAACTGCTACTTGGAGACAGTGTGTTAGGGCCTTGGAGTATATATTTAATAAAGGAGTGATACATTCCTGAATGTAAATGGATATCCAGCGTTTAAATGGAACTGAAGCACTTCTACAAATACACTAATGCCAACACATTTAAAATTAAGTCTTCAACATGTAAAAATAGTTCTAAAACAAACTTGCAGTCAGGTTTCAGGAAGACTGGCTGATATTTCTGCACAGCATTTGTGAGGAAGACTTTCATCTTAGCAGATTCCTTTATATCCCCCCACACAAGGGGTTTGTCTCATTTACTCCAAAGCCCTCCCCAAGGGGGTCACTGCTGCAGTGTCCTCACACTGTCATTCATGTGTTCACCCTCACACTGCCTCCAGGACTGGGAAGAGGCATTGGCCTCACTCTGCAGATGGGCATGACTTCAAATCATGAAATCAGAGCATGATTTCTATGATGTCCCAGAGGAAATGCATCTCAAGCATAAGGGGCACAACCTTCTCCCTCTCACCACCACCAGAGAGGGTGTCAAAACCAGCCCCAAGTCTTACAGAAAAGCTGCACGGAACCAGTAACAGCTCCAGGACTCACAAGTCTTCCTTTAGTGCCTTGACCACAGACCATCTCAGGTGAAAAAGTTCTGTACTTTGGGGCTTTTATCCAAGAAATTGCATATGTACCTGTTCTTCTGCTTCATGACATTCTGCCTATAACACTGAGCTAAAGAAGCATGAACGACAATGACAAAGACAAGCTGCCTCCCCAGATAATACAAAGGGTCTGTGAGAGAACAGTTAGCAGAGTATTGATTGGGAAACACTTAGTTACTCAGTTGTAGGAGGTAAAAATCACTTTCCAGCCCACTACTGCCACATCCAGGAATCCCACTGGCCTTTCTGAGCACACTTCCCTAAGAGCTCCAGTTCATCACTCTTGCCACTGTGACCTCAATCTTTTAAGTCAGTGACTGTTTCACAGGATGCAGTTGCCATCTCTGTTGACTCTTGTCTCCTCTGTACAACCTGAGTGTGTCAAAATACATTTTATTCTAAGAAGGTAGAGTCTATGTGACATGAAGTAATAAAAACCTAAGGATGCCCTCCCTCATAAATTTCCACTAATCTTTGTCCAAAAATGTTCTTGGCCAAGATGTTGTGGCTTGGTGTCCAGTCAGTGATGATGACACCAAACACCGGCAGAATCAGTCCTAGCAGGATGCCATTGGAAACATCCCGCAGAGTGAGCACTCTTCAGTGAAAACTACTCCTTGGCATCTGCCAGTGAGGCCAGTTTCAGTTTGTTTGTTAGATACTGCTGTGACAGCACTACTGTTCCTCTTCATTCCATCATGACATAAAGAGTTTTTTGAAGCCTAAATACCCTCAGTCTAGACAGTACATTCATTAGACTTATAACCACGTGAGAAAACTGGAAGTTTGTTTTTACAAGGTGTTTTCATCATAAAACTATGTGACAGCCATGAACTATGCTTCCATTCTGTAATTCTTTATTGAATTCGTGATCAACTTTTCCATTAATTTACCTGCAATCAATAGCAAGCTGACTAATCTATACAAATCAGAACCATTCTCTCACAGTTCTGTGCACTAGCACAATTTTATGACTTAAGTTTTAAAATATGCAAAAAATCACCTTTTAATAAAAATAAAGAGGTTGACCAGAAATCATCTCAGCAAAGTCTTTCAGGACTCTTGCACTGAGGTTAACTAAGCCTGTTTGAACTAAACCCAAAATGTTTATTTTTTTAAAGACCTTTTTTAACTAACTAATGGATTTTAAAGTTGTTCATTGCACTTATACAGTATATGGACACACCACTAAGTTTCTGTCCAAATGCAAGATAAGTGTTTATTTAATCATATCTGGGGGATTTTTTTCTGCACTATGAAGAATTTGGAAGTTTCCATCTAGTAAATGATCTATACAATTCTTTAGGTTTGTGGATATTTGGGGACTTTTTTCCTTACCCTAAACATGCTGCAAAAGCCATAGTCCTTGATTCTGTCAGCAGGAATCATAATTTCTTCTCTTTTGAATTTTTATATTCCATTACTTCTAGTCTGAAAGTACTTTACAGAGATGTCAACTGATATGTGAGGGTATATAGAGCATAAAAGCCACTTATTACAAGGGTGGCTTCTATTTCTCTCTGATACAGTACTGGAGTTGTGGGTTTTTAAGCCTCTGATACTCTTAAAATATCTCTCAATTTTCCTTCCCCTTTTTTCTGTCTGCATTTTTCAATTTCCATTGAATCTCAATGCAGTGCCACTGTTCTCAGCAGATTGAGATATTCTGACACGGAAGCCTAAGACACATCTATTTGATCCCTTTATGGGAAGGCAAAACTTCAACTTGCAGCTCTGCTCTGCCCCACCAGAGATGCTGACCACCTGACAAGGACATACCTTGGTGATAACCGTGAGATTTGGGACATTTCTGAGATATCCCATTTCTTTTGTGGCCTCAGTTACATCCCCAGCTTCTGCCAGGGTGAGGTGTGGACAATAGCAACATTTGAAGATCAGGTCCCATTGAACTGAGGCTACTGAATTACCTAATTACTCACACTGGTAAGGCCAACGAGGTATTTTGCCATAAAAATTTAACCCTTTCTTGCCTTGCAATTTGCTACTAATAGTAAGAGATTTCCTGTGCTAATGGACTAAAGGGGAAAGACTTGCTGCTAAAAAGAAGAAAATTTGTGTTTATGAAGAAAAGAAAATAAGTTCACTCACCTAAGGGCTTTAGAGCACAAACTTTTAGATGAGGATCCTATTTTTGCTTGTTAATATAATCATATTTGAGTGTAAATTATTCTCTTTTGAACAAGTAATGTCAAAAGACACTCAAGCAAAACACAGCTAAGGGCTAACCTTTCGCTTTCATTCACATACACACACAATTTTTGATAATAAAGTATTTTTAGTTCATTTTAGATCAAAAGTCAGTCATTGCTGAATGTGTGTGCTAAAATACATATTGCAAAAGCCCTGTAGGAAATGAGCAGGTTTACAGTACCATTGCTGCCAAAATGAATGTGAAATTGAATGCAGTCTGAAGTTTCATAGACTTTCTGTAGTGAAAAGAAATAGGACCAAGAGGATTGTGGAATATTTTTTCATATTTCATAAAAAAGTTGTCCCTTTGTCCTGTGTAGCTATGTGTACTCATAAAATCCACGTGAAACAGGAGAAAGCACTAACTGAAAATATTAAGGACTTCTACTTAAAGCCAGGGCTTTCCTATTGCAGCTACAATTGTTGAACTACATTAGGTGGATAACAACAGTTAAAAGGATCCCAAGTCCATGCTGCTCACACAGTTCTGCATGATATTTATCTTCTCACAGGAAAGAAGAGTAAAGTAAGCTCAAGGCATGGCATAAATCAAGCCATCTATTTTGATGATTTTTTTCCCCACCAACTATACTAAAAAATCCATTCTAAAAGCACAGAACTGGTTTGATGAGGGCCAAAGCTTACTTTGCAACAGCTGTCAAAAAATTACAATAAGGGCATAATCTTCTTGCTGTTCCAGCAGAACTTGGCATCAGTAGAAAGAATTATATGGTCAGAAAAGTATGAAAAGCACTACCAACAAAGCATCAATAAAATAAAATCTCCAGAATCGTTTTCATCATCTTGAGCACCAGAAATCTCAGCCGTTGTTACCCCACTTGTTAAACTGGTTAGCAAGAATCACGTAAGACCTGACAGCGTTTCTGAAATACCAGTACAAGCACAGAATTATAGGCAGTACTTAAAATAAGACTGCAACAACCAGCCATTTAGTAAGAACTTCCCTTTAAAAAAAAAAAAAACTCCACCATCTATTATGCAATGCACACCAGAAGAATTGCTACATACTTGGGCAGACAAAGTACTTTGATAAGATGGACATATCCACTGATCGACAATTTGTCGACTATTATATGTGTTCAAGTAGTGAAATAGACTCCAGCTGTGCTTAGTACCTCCTGGGTGATATAAAATAGTAAGTATTCATTATGACCTTTAGTCAGCTGCTTAATGGTAATACTAATGGAACTGCAATAAAATTTAGCTGACATACTGCTTAAGAATATTCTTAGGCTATTTTGTGGCATTAAGTTGGCACATGTAACTACATTTCAACTCTAGATTAAATAACAAATTTCCAATTATTAATAAATCTTACAGTTAGGGGAATTTTGGAAAGTTTTGATGTGACAAAAATACCTGGTCACAAAGAACATTTTCTAGCTAAATGCTAGCATTTAAATGCTAGCAAACATTTGCAGACATCGAAGCTTAACATGAATATTATCGTTTATGTAAAGGGCAGCCCAGGAAAAAGCTTGATTTACAGCCACAGTCTGATCCAAACAGCAATGTGAACACACTAACCACCCAAACAGGGGCAGGGTGGTCAGGCTGCTGTGTTCTCTTACCAGATAACCCTCCAGAAGAACCAAAACCTTTGTAATGAAGATATTTCTGCTTTGCAATTGCCCATGGCTGAGACACAATTCTGCAGAGACTTTATTATCCACAGACCTCACAGTCTTGTCCTGATCCATTCATCTTTGCGCTGGGATTCTACCAGACACCTGACTGAGGGTCTTTACAAAATGCCTTATTTATACTTCACAGACTGACAGAAAAACTCACGAGAACTTTGCTAAAATTGCAAGAAAGTATTGTAGGCCTGGCCTCCATCAATTTCTACCTTTTCTTGTCAATATGATCTTTGAAAATGTTAGAAGTTTTTATTATTTTTGCCCATCTCTTGCTCTCTCTTTTCAAATATGTTCTTCATATGCCTTGGCAATTTATGTCACATAGTCTTGGGCTTGGATCACCTCCAACTTTGTCTCCCTGCTTAGCCAAATGGTTAAATAAAATGAAATCTCACAGAAACAATTTTCTAAAGATGTTTAGTTCTCTGACCCAGCTCCTGGGTAGTGTATGAAAGAGCTTTCCTTCTGTTATATCAAACTTCAGAGTCTTCCCCTTCCAAGATGGGTATTTCTGTAAAATGACAGGAATGGACTGATCTGCTACAGGCTCACTACCCACCTAAAGACCAGAGTTAGAGAGATTTTTTTTACAGGCTGAGGACAGCTTTCTGCAGGGAAATGGAATAAATTATTGAAATTTTAGTCTCTACATAAGCATAGATATGCAAGCAATAAAAACAACTTACTTTTAGAAAGCTGAGTGGAAAAATAAATTTTCTTCCAAGTTCCTATTTTACCCTAGGTTTTTATGTGTATTAATGTGATGCAAAACCCTATTAATTCTTTCAAGGTTTTCATACAGGCCCTTCTTCCAATGTTTTATCTGCATAATAGTATTTTAAGGACACAAGTCTCTTTCAGAACAGTGCCGTGTGTCTGTTATCCTTCTAGCAGCACCCTCAATTCTTTATTTTCCCTTTCAATATCCCACAGCCTACATCCAGCCCTATATTAAATCTAAACAAACACAAACACAGAAAATGTTACTTTTCTTCATTCTTAAAATACATGATATAAATTTCTCTTTTNAAAAAAAAAAAAAACCCTCTAAGAAGTGTTTGGAGAGACCTGAAGAATCTAATCTGTATACTGCTTACAATTTTACACTTCCATATTCCTGAGCATTCAGCAGAATACCTGCCCTCCGTGGTTCTGGCTTCCCTTCTACACTGATTTGTACCAATGAAATGTAATTTTCAAAGGGCTTCTATTTACATAACTCCTGATGAAAGCACTGGTACAGGTTTTATCCTTTAAATTTCTAATCATACTGTTTGTTCATGTACAAGACAGATGTAATTGGGGGCACGAATCCATCTTATTTGCACATATTCAAATGCTAAAGCAGACCTTATCAGAGATGGTTTAAAGAAAAGGGGAGTCACAGAAATGTTGATTTTGGGTCTGCAGAGAACATTGATGAAAGACAATCTTTTTGCTACAGCTTTCTCTACGAAGCCATGACAAACAAATATGTACAATTAATGAAAAAAATAAAATATTTTACAGGAAAGTTTTTGAAGTGCCAAAAACAGGCCCAACTTTTTTCCTTCATAAGTCTTACTACTGATTTCAACAGCAGGAAAACTAGCATTTTAAAATTCTGTCTTGTGTGTCTTCACTTTAACCACAAAACCCACAATAGAATCTACAGGTTGTTGAAGCAATACCACAACTATTGGCATATGTAGTTGGATATTACTTATCCTTGGAGATTGATGGATGTTGTAGAAGTGGGCAACTTCCAAGAGAACTAAGGTGACAGATTAGAGACAACTGCAATACCAATTTTTCTTTCCCTGGGACAAAAGAGACCAAAGCAGTCCAACAGCAGCTGCCCATTTACTAATAGAGGATCAGGCTCTTACTACAAATAAGTTTCCTCTTATTGTACAAAGTGTGGTACACAAACTACTACAGGTAGAAACAGTTGAGAAATAATAACCTCATCCCATTCACTACTATAACATAATCTATTTTGTGCCACGTCACAGACAGACAGTGCTAACACTGATTCCATAGTTGTCATGGCAAGCGATGACTGTGGTTCCAAAATCCCAGACTAAAAAATAAACATTGCAGCTATTCTGCAGTTCTCAGAACCTGTGGTGTAACACAGAAGTACAGAAGCGAGCTGTAGACGAAGTTCATCCCAGCAGCACAAAACTCAACCAGCTTTGTGGAAAAGGACTGCACTTCATACCTGTCCCAAGCAGCAGAAAGTGTGTGTGGAGTGTATTGTGTTTCTATTAATGACACACAGATCCATCTTACCCAAGATACACGCAGTGGGACTGGTGCTAGGAAGAGACACACGAAATTCAATGATGCTGGAAAAAGCTTCACCTCCAGGTAGTGTCCCACAGCCCGTATCTCACAGGCACCACAATACTTGAGTTTACACCTACACTGCTCTTTAGCAATCTGCTACAGATTACTGCCATTCTTCATTTCTTCCCCAAACAACGTATTTCAGAACACAATTTTTTTTACAGGTGACTGATTAACCAGAAAACTGCAAAAAGGCCAGAGCACGAGCCTGGCTCTAACCTTGCTCTTCCCTGCATTCTTCTCAGCTCAAGCCAGATGGGCCTTGCCTTCCTCAGAGGCAAGCAAAGCTGGGAAGCAAACCAAGAGCATCTCTGTCTCTGCTAAGCACCTGCAATAACACAGATGCGTGCCAGTGAAAACAAGGCTACACGCAGGGTCTCTGTCAAACACAAGAGTGCCTACTGTCTCTGCTAAGAGCAAATTACTCAGATCACACACTTCCCACCACAGCCTCTTTTGAGAAACACCCACGTACAGTATTGCTTTGAATTGTTTTCTCCTTTTCCAGATCAGCAGCTAGAAACTCACCCATTTTCCATGCTTTCAAAGTTTTCTTTTTCTGCAAAGAGAAGGCATTACCACCTATTCTTTAAACTAATTAACTATCCCTTTTAGCTATAATTTCTCTTCATATAAAACATTTGTAAAAGGTCTGTTTTTCCCCATGCCCCCTTTTCTCTCTTCTGGCTCTTCATTATGACCATGCCTAATTGTGATGAGCTGTCCACCATTTACTCCACAGGATTGTATAGAGCTTTGTAATGTGCCTGCCACTGATGTATTTACAATTGGAAGCAGTTAACTCTTTAGTCCTGCCTCCTTGTTCAAAACAATGGGCTGTATGACGAACTAGCGCTTAGCCCCAATTAAAGATTTTTAAAAGTCTCCATTTTAAGCCTGAGTACTCCAAATTGAGCATTTGTCAAAGGCCCAGTCACAGCTTCAAATGGAGAGAGGGAAATCCTACTGAGGAGAAGAACAGGACTACCCCATCAGTTAGGGTGCAAGTTCTTCTCAATCAGCATCTTAACCATGCAATCAGTATGGGATCTATTAGGTCTGCCTCATCATTACAAACCTGCTGATCTCCACCAGTGTTGCCATCAAACAATGACTTTGCTGATATTTCTAATTTCAACATTTTTTGTCTGAAAAGAGTCCATCTAACTCCTAACAGCTGAAAGGTAGGGGAAAGACGTATTTTCTTTTCTTTGGGTAAGGATATGAAAATGAAGGCAGCTCTCCTGCCTGCATTAGGAATTCCAATGTTTTTGCATCGTGAAAGTTTTTCAGAGCTTCCCTTGACATAAAGATATCAAAATATGTTATCAGTAGAAATCTCTCAGAAATCTCTCTCTCTTCTATTTCCTTTTCTAGATAAGACACCACACTCAAGAGCCATTTGCAGTTTCTGCAGTTCCAAGATTATTTTCCTCAAGTATCAACTCTAAAGCCAAGCTCCTTCACATTCCCATTATAGGGTAAAATCCCTCAAAATGAAGCGAGGGTGGTTCTAAAGACTCTTGTATTCAACTACTTGAATATTTTTTATTATTTTCATACAAACTGCATACATCTTTAGAGCTGACATCTATGGACAGATATGAATTAATGGTTATGCCTCTTGATCAGCTTTGCACTGGACAGTGATTGTAACATGATGAATGATTCTTTTTCCAATAGAAAACAGAACATAACAGTTGACAAATGTACATAGACAGCTATCTTTCTGTGCAAAAATGTTCATATTTTGGGATCTCGATATTGACAATCTGTCTAAAATGGATCTACTTAAAACTTCAGCGCAGTGCTGATGAAACTTTCTATACATTTTTGTCTTACACATTTTCTTTGTGCTCAGGATCTCTGTACAAGTTGGAAGAGCACCATTTCAGAACACACAAAATGGGTAGCTAATATCTACAATTAAAAAATACAGAAGAAAAAGACACAGTTTAGTCTTATAAAGAAAAGAAATTGTAAAGAGATCTGACATATGAAAGAACTGCTGAAAAACTGGAACTTTATTTCTCATCTGAGTAATAACAGCTAAGGTGATGCAGCAGGGTCAGGCATTTTTGCCACAAATTATATTTCCTCAAAAAAAAAAAAAAAAAAAGTTAAACATAACTGTGAAAAGCTTGCTGTATATAATTTTAAGAGTAAAATATTAAAATGACATTTATGACAGTACTTATCAATAAAAGTAGATTAGATATTTTTTAATGCAAAAAACCCCGATTAGTTTCAGCTATGTTCTTGGACTCTGGGCTTTATAAAGTTTTGGTTTGGGGTTGGTTTTTTTGTTTAAATCAATGCAGTGCAATCAAACTGGTGATAGTACTGTTGGCGTGCTGCATGTCCAAGGCTAGACGTGCAAGTGGGTAAGAGCAACAGCCAGAAAAACAGAGCAGCACATGAAATGAGTATCAAACTACAATATTCCCAACTCCCCCAAAGGATCCAGGCGGAGAATGGCAGCACAGTGTACCTGAAGCTTAAGTGCTTTTCAAAATTACAAAAGGATTGTTTTAAAAGCAGGTACTATATGGGACTTTTCTCTCCCCATCTTCTGTTCACATTTTCTCCCTCACCTATTTGTTTATTCTGTTCTTACTGCTGTCAGAAATATTAGGATCTAAGGTGACAGAATTACTCCTGCATGTCAGCTTAACCTGCTCTCGTGGGAAATAGAAGAAAACCATAAAGCAAAAATGAAAAGCAAAAGCTCTTCTGTCACTACCGCATTTTGTTAGTCTAGCTGCTCTCACAAATGGCTGAGAGACCACAGTGGGCAGAGTGACTTCCTAACGGAACGACTCAGCTCTGTGTTCACTGCACTCAGACCTCTGGTTATTCATGTGGGGAAAGTCCACACAAACAGAAAGCCTGTCTATAGCCACAGATTGCAGTGGTTTTTCTTTAGCAGAGCCTTTCCTCTGCAGTAGATAAAGCATGCAGCAAACTCAACGGCAAACACAAGCAGAATATTTGTTCAAGTTTCAAAACTGATAGTGAAGCTTTAACTCAGACCAATTCTGTGTGCAGATATATCTTTTTTTCTTTCTTCTCCAATTTCTTTCTGAAACTCTGAACACCAGTCCATCACTTACTGAGAATACTTAGCCCTCAATTATCACAACTTACATTTTCACCTGTCTCTTTACCCATGTTCAACAGCTGTATTCAAGCCCATCTCCCCAGCAGCAGTGAGCAGTCTCTTAGACAGAAAACTTGTTCTTGGATACTAAAGTTTCCATTAGCATTTAACATATGAATAATGCTTGTATGTGTTTTGCCCTAAACCTACTGAAAAGGAACCCTTTGCTTAGAACAGTTTTCTTAAAATGCATATAAACACATTTTAAAAGTTCTCAGCTTTCTCCTTGTCAGAGAGTGACCCCAGACAAGTCACCATCTCTTCATAAAGAAAAGGAAGAACTTTCAATATGTGTCTTCACAGAATATTTCCAATCTACAGCAAGTGTAGCAGACAGTGGTTCCCCCTACTCTGACTGTGTAAGTGTCCAAGGCTGCAGACAGCAAATATCTCCTTTCCTTCCTACCCCATCACCCCAAGTATTGTGCAAGGAACATCAGATTTTCATCCAGTATGCAGGCAGGATGTGCCCCTTGTACTCAATTACAGACAAGCTTGCTAAGGTTTCTCAGCAACAATGACAAGAGTAGCACATCAGCTGTTTTCCACTTTCCAAGAGAAAGAGAGCTGTGTATTTTCTATATTCTTTTCTTGTAGAAGAGCACAATTTCCTAATTTGAATCCCTCAAGTTTCCACATCTTCCTTTTCCTTAGCAATTTCTGTCTCTTTTTCTTATTCCACCCAGGAGAAAGGGATCCTGGAAATTGTTTTAGCCTGAACTGTGTCCTGTGAGAAACCATACGACACAGCCATGCTATTTATTCACTTACAAAACAAGCAAAAAAACCCCAAACCCATAATTTTCAGCCAGTGAAATGGATTTTCTTCTAGCCTACAAGAAAACAACACATTTCCAGTGGTTAGGTTTCGGAGACAGTGTGGTGCACTAAACAAAAGGGAGGATTTTGTTTTGAAAACAGGCATTGTTCTTCATTTGTGTAAAAGTATCCACCTCTTGAGCTAAGCCAGCATTTTGAGGTGTAGGACACAGCACAGTACTCCCTGACAAAGCAGAACTCACAGAAAAGAAGAGCATAGGAAATCTTCTGCACAAAATCCAGTTCACAGTAAAGTTTATTATTAATACCTTTATAGCCCACTCAGTTTCCAATATGCTCCAATCACAGCTGTGACAGCCCAAGAAGATTGAACTTTTCCACACAATTCTCACTAATATGGCCCGCTACTTGGTCTTATTGTTATTAGAATAATTTGCTCCCAAGTTCTGAAATGAACTCTGTGCCCAAGTAATTAAAGCTCTTAAAGTTTCTAGTCCTTTGTTTAAAGAATTCGTCCTTGTGCTCTCTATGCCCCATCAGCTACCTAATTAGCAGAGCCTTTGCGTGATTAAAAATTCTCACAGAGATTCTGCTGGATATTTGCCTCTCTTAATGAGTGTTTGTGGACAGCTGGGAGCGGGAGCTGGTTCCCTCCTCCCAGGACCTCCAATGAATTCTGCAGACCTCTGTCAGGGCCCAGGAGTGAAAGCTGTCATTTTAGTAATGTGGATGAAAATTGGTCAAAAGCACTGTGGTCCTTGAGGAATGAAAGGCCTTGAAATATAAATGAAGATGAATATTCATATTTGGTTCAATAAGTGCCAACTATTAATATACATGTCTGTCAGTAAGAAAAGTCAGAACTTATTCAATTGTGCCTGGCATAATTTGGCTCCTAATTCACAATTACCTTCCTATTCTTTGCATTACTCTTCAGTTAATTTTTATAAGTTAAAAACTTGCAAAACCTGAAAGCATTGCTATTGCCACAAAAATGGCAATATCTATCCTTCTGCTAATTTGCTGCCTATTAAGAATCACCTGTGGCTTTTACACACAGGATTCTAACTGTCTTGCTCTGACTTTCCATATCTTATTCTCTTTGTCAACATCAGATTTTAAATCAGCCCATTATATGCCTCTGGAAGTATACTCACTTTCTTTATGGAAATTCTCATTCAATTCCCTACCCTCTTCACTGGGACCCTGCACTTGATTTGCAAACAAATTCTAATTTCATATCTACTGTGATTTTCTAAGGATATTTCAATTTTTAAGGACCGTAGTAAAAGGCTGAAATATTGCAAAGGGTGGTTTTGTGGGGGTTTTGGGTTCTCTGGGGGGGGGGGGCACAGGGAACAGGAAAAGGGGGTTCATCTGATTATGTTTATTTGTTTTTTAAGTCTTCCATGTTTAGTTTTAAGAAGGAAGCCTGAAGACACTGAAGACATTCTATCCTGCTCTTTTATTAGCAATCCGCTAATAATTTCTGAAACAGAAGGCTGGGATTTCAGAAGAATCCTAGAAGTACTCCAACTAGACAATCCTGCTTCACATGAGAGTGATCTCTTATTCAGTGACATTTGAGAAATTAGAGCTGAGTTTCCTAATCAATATATTCCCATTTATCACTTTGTTCCAAACACCTGTGCACTGGGACCAATATGCATACTGGATATTCAGTTCTTAGGAGAATCAAACACATTGGAGAAACCAGCGCAAAGTGGGATTAATACTTGGTGTACAAAGATGATGAGAGAAAACAAACATTGCATAGAGGAATAGCTATTAGACAATATGCAAAAGAAATGCAATTTGGATTTTTGGACTAGAGTCCAGGAGGAGAAGCAGCAAGAAAAATGTTTGTTCCCTTCAACCATAGTATTGCAGACCATATTGAAAACAAAAGCCAGAGGTATGACTACAAACTACTACTACAAAACCTGCTGCATCACCAAAGGTTACAACAGAGACCACACAGTGATTTAATTCAGCTTTACCCAGGAAATCTAACAGGAGCAGATCCTACAGAAATATGCCTTGCTAAATGACAGAGAAGCATTTATTGTTTGAAATTCCACCTGGTCACGTGCCTGCTCACTGATAATGTGAGCTTGTCTGAGTAAGACACAGGTAGGAATCGGAAAGGCTGTGGCTGACTGGGACAGTGTGCTAGAGAGAAGGATGAGAAGCACTGGTGTCACAGGGGAATGAAACCAGCACCCAAGAGAAAAAGGGTCCTGGGTATTTTGACACAAGTGACCAGATTTTCCTCTCATTTATACTGGTCCCGGCCCATTAGCTTCAAGGTGGTACATCTGTGAAGCCTGCGAGTTAAACAGCTTTCTGGTCAAAGCTTTTAGGTTAAACCACTTTTTTTTTTTCCCCAAGCTATTTCTATCTACATGTCATATGGCACCTTTTTTTAATGTGTGTGAGTAGGATATTGTTCTTCACTCTGCCCACTAGATGTAGATTTATTTAAGTAGAGAATGGTGATCAGCTGCTTTCACTGGCAGCTTGAAAAATGGAAGTAGTGAGTTAGGACAGGTGTGGGTGCACATTAGTGAGGCAATTAGGTTTGCAAATATTAATTTATCACTTGTAATAAGGTCGTGGATTATAGATCTATATCCATGATACACCTAGTATCTCAGAGGTTCCAGTTCAAAGGATCCAAAACAAATACAGGGGGAAGGGGTATCTCTTTTTTTGAAAAACTGTTTTGGTTTGCATGTTTTCAGACCACCTGTCAAAAGCTAACTTCTCTTGGACTGAAATTAAAAAGCCACGACTCCACCTTTATAGCACATTAAGGCAAGCAGAAGCCACAGGACAGACATGAGTCAAAAATTCAACAAGAGTGGAAGAAATACTGTAAGAATTTTAGGCTTATGATTAAAAATTACCACAATTCCACAAAGTCTATATTTATGTGTGTTTGCTGGTTCATACTTGCACAGTGTCATAAGTCACAAAATCCCTTGCAACAATATGTCATTTTACAGAACTCCTTTGAGTTTATTTGGCTCCTGGGGATTTAATATCCATCCAGTCTCTGCTAGGAGAAAGTCCCATTTGCATCACTGCTATTATTGGTCAGTTTTTCCCCTCTAAATGTAATAAACATTCAAAAAAAAGAACCCCACAAGTCAATTTAGAAACTACAGAATAAAAACATTTCCAAGCATTTTTCCCCCCACCTCATTTCCTGTGACTTCATGTAGAACATTACCAGAAAGTTCCTTGAACATAGTAATTGTCTTACCAGAGCAGACCAAAGGTCAGCTAATTCTGTCTCATTTGCAGAGATTAGCAGCATACAGGTGCTTTAAAAGGCTGTTCAATACAGTCATATGTGAAACTACCACACAAAATACACCCCTTATTTTCACAACTTATTGTGCATCCATGTCCACAAAAAGAGATCAGCCGACATTATTTTGATTAAAAAAAAAAAAAATCCATCTGTGATAATATGGAAGTCAGTGGAGGAGGGAAAGAAAAAATTAATCAACTAAGTAAGAAGTAAGAAAGGAAAGCAATATTTTGATTTAATGTTTGGGCAAAGGCTCAGCTGCAAAAGTAGAACTGGCACCACTCTGCACAGTACTAAACTCTAGCTTCAAAAAACTGAACAAAAGAAACTCCCAGGTTGGGAACCTCCCACAAGGGGCAGACTCCCCCTGTTCTTCATAATGGAGACACTGGCTGCAAAAGCATCCCAACTCCATGCTCAGCCCACACACACAGGAAAGGAAAGGTCAGGGAGGCTGCAAGAGTCACCAAAGTGCAAAGATTTACAGAGGCATTCACTTTCGCTGGAGTTCTACATGCACTTGGATGTGAAGGACACTACAGGATTTTAATACCGATACTCATATTTAATTAACATTTATTCTGCATATCTAGAAGTTGATCTGTTCATTTACCTTGCTTTTAAAATAAGCTTTTTTTTTGCTTACAGAGGCATGGTGAAAAAAAAGATAAGTGAACGAAAAAAAAGGGTTTGATTTTTTTCTTAAAGATTTTTTCAAAACTGTTCTGGACACAGAAGTATTAGGTTCAGAAATTGTGCCATCAAGCACACGTGCTACAATAGATGAAAGTCCTGTCTCAAATCAGTATGGATATCTTGGGGGAATCATTATAGGAAATCTGCACAGAAGTCATCTCTTAAGGAGGGATTTGAATTGAGACAGGGAGATCGTTTGACATACAAAGCATTGGGGGAACCTGGGAGACTGTGAGGATGAGAGCAAGGGAAGGATAAACAGTAGGTAGACTTCTTTCACATAATAAAACCATCACACGTAGCAAAGAGACTATCTGTGACTAGATACTGTCACAAAAATGCAGTGAAATTGGCCATAACTGCAAAGTCAATAAAATGCCCTTAATCTTTCAATAAACAATTTATTTTTAAAAGTTATTTTGGAGCTATTGAAGCTCCTGGGGTGGGGAAGTAAATGCATTTTAAATGTGCTGTATGGTATGCAGTATCACAGGTTTAAGTTTCATTTTATCAGATATATGGTTTTGTCATTTGAACTCTGGATTAGAAGCCAAAATTCCTCCACTCTAACACTGACTGCTTTTCTGGCTTTCAACAAATCATTTAAGGTCAGACTCAAATAGCTCTCCTCATGAAGGAGGGCAGGTACTATGCAGTACAAGACAGGAAAGCAAAATTTGCCCTACAAATCAGTTGGCTTCTGTGAAACTAGTGCAAAATATTCACCTGTTTTCTTGCAAAGTGACTGCCAAAATGAATTATTGTTGATAAAATTTGGAAAGAATGAAGACTATTAAATTGGGCTGGACAAAGGTTTTGGCTAAAAAAAAATTTTAAAAATCTTGCTTCTCTAATTTTTCCGTTTTTCCTATTTTATCCATATGAAAAAAATACACTGACAAATGAACAGAGAAGGTAAGAATAATGGCAAAACTGTAAGTATTTATAGGTGAAAAAGCCCACTAAACACTCATGGCATTTAAATACAGTTTTTCATTAGGCATTTGCTTTCAAAACTATTGCACGATATTCTGGGCTCAGAATAGTTGCAGTGACTGGAAATCATCCAGAGAAGAAGCAATGCACATTCCCATTTGCTAGGTTGATCCCATCTCTGTCACTTTAATGTCTCAGTAACTGCCAGGAGGGTGTGGGGAGGTCATTCCAGCAATTGACTGTTTCATCAATTATTACTTACCCATTTAAAAGCTGCTAGGACACTTGCACATATTTTCATTACACAACGGGCCTAAAACAAATCTCACCGCACGGCTTCAAGGTAGCAGGTAGAAATCTGTGCTCAAGATTCAAGATCAGTCTCTTGCTTTGGAGGTGACTTCAGCCTAATTTAGTACAGACCTCACAATCCTTTAAGAGATTTTTCTTCCTCCTCATTGCGTTCTGTACTAACTCCTTTCACAGGCCCAGCACAGGAGCTTGTAAGGTGTATGCCAGTTCAAAATACATTTATCCCAGCAAGATGCTTTAAGACAAGTGAAGATACATTTTCAGGATCACCACTTCCATGAGAGACATGGAAGAATCTAGATTTGCATTCATCTGCCAAATATTCAGTAGCCACTCATACTGCTAAAACATGTTTTGCAACTATTTCATTGAAAGCTGCCAAGTTGTCTAAAGTCATGAGAAGGTGCCAAAAAACACCAACCTGTTAAGAAGTCTTTTCCCCAGGTGAAAAAAAAGGATCAACATTGTACAGAAACACAAATGAAAAAAACAGATTTGCCCTTTATGAGGTTCAAATAGCAGATGCAGGATTGCTAATGAGAACCAAGACAACACCTACTGGAGCACCTCTCCTACAGGGAAAGGCTGAGAGAATTGGGTTTGTCCAGCCTGGAAAAGAAAAGGTTTTGAGCTGACCTAATTGTAGCCTTCCAGTACTTGAAGGGAACTTACTAGAAAGGTGGAGAAGCATTTTTTACAGGAACAGGTAGTGACAGGACAAGGGGAATGGCTTCAGAGGGAGAGAGTAGCTTAGGTCAGATACACAGAAGAAATTCTTTACTGTGACGGTGGTGAGGCATTGAAACAAGTTGCCTTGAGAATTTGTGGATGCCCCATCCCTGGCAGGGTTCAAGGCCGGGTTGGATGGAGCTCTGAGCAACCTGGTCTGCTGAAAGGTATCTCTGCCCACAGCAGTAGGGTGGGAACTAGATGTTCTCTAAGGTCCCTTCCAGCCCAAGATATTCTATGATTCCATGATATTTACTCTAATGTATCCCTGACAAATGTCTGGAGAAAAGCCCTAATGGCACCAGTGGAACATATTAGAGAGCTTATCCTTCGTTGCACATTTAAACAGACTTCTTGGCAGCTTCCATGAGAGCCAAAAGTAAACCTGCCACCTATGTCCTGAAATTACAAATTCGTTCCATTTATGCAATGATTTAAAATAAAGGCTGAATCATAGATGTGCTCAGAAAGCATTCATCCAGTAGCACGGCTCAGTCACCTTTGGAAATATATCCACAGTTTGTTGACTTGTCTGAGTAAACTGTCTGAAAAGTACCTGGAGGGACCCTAGATGACTTCATAACTTGCAGAAACAAGCTCGGGTACTGAGGGAACATTGTCAAAGGTAACACTGGAAACACTAGGGAAGATTAATTCTCCAGCCCTCATTGGCATTACCAGGGGGCTCTTCAAGTACCTCTTTGTGTCTTGAATCACAGTTTCTGCCCTTCACCATGCAAAAAGGAAACAAATGGCAACCTAATTACTAGGAATTCTTCCAGAGCAGCTCTGCTAGTGTCCCAAACCTTGGAAGGAAGAGATTATGCTTCTTATCTTACCCCTTCATATGCTCCACTTGATTATCTCTGGAGTGTTATTTCTGAAAATGACTAATTTATTGTGGTGGATAATACACATTATTCTAGGGTTTAATAGGTGCCTTTAAAGTTGCTATCTGACTGACAGACTAGAGAAGTTGTCTGGAAGACCCTGTTTCCTTCTTCATGCTCCCATGGAATCTGAGATACCTTTGCAGCCTGTGTCAGTCTAGAACCCTATATGCAAACACATCCACATATGCACCAAAGAGCATTTCCCAGCACAACCCTGGTTTTCTCAGCAGATGTCCAGAAACCTTACAGAAGGAGGAGGCCTCCAACTTTATGCTTGATCTACACTGTTTCTGCATCTCTGTTCCTCAGTTTTGTATTTCCTTAGTAACTTTTAGTTATGTAGTTAGGAGTTTGGAATATGCCACACCATTTTCCTCTATTCCTTGTGTATCTCAGGCAACATTTCATTGCTTCATTTTTCCAATTAACTTGTCTCTGAAGAGTCTCAATACTTTGCCTTATTTCTTTGGATGCAGCGGTGGAGCTTATCACTTAGGCCACCATATTTAAGTATAGAACTACTGCATACAGCCTGCTTGAGTCTTGAAAAAAAGATGACACACAAACCCTCCTGCACTCCTGCAGACCTGCGATGGAGTTCGAACTCCACAAACCGTTTTCTTACATTCTCCATGGAATTCTTACACTCTTCTCCATGGAATGTTCATACAATGACTGTGCCTTTAAAACCCTGCAGTAACCTCACCCTTATCTGCAGGTCAGTGCACCACTGCGTTCCCGAGATGTAGGAATGGTTCCCTGTCAGACACCAATTCTGGGTTTCAAAAAATTCTAGAAGTTTGCCTCAAATCCAAGATTTGAAGCTTGACCAAACACTTTAGTGAGAGTGGGGAGATGAAGTAAAGAAGAACAGCTAGGGAAAGCATATAAAATGATCAGATTCATGTCTCTTATATGCCAAAAGCTCCTATCTTTCCAGCTTCCATAAACAGGCAAGCAGCTCCCCAAAACTACTTCTCCAGTTTCAGACACTAAAGTGATTTGTGTTTAAATATATCAGACCTATTTCATTGCATCTTTCTATAAATATTTTTACAATTGAAATCAGATTAAACATCCTGTACTCCTTAGAAACATGCTGTGAAACAAGAGGTGTAAATGGTTAGAAGAAAACTGGCTCCTGGTATTTTTTTTTTCGCCTTTTTTTCTCTTTTTTTTAAGAACAAGGTCACATCTCAGCAACTGAAAAGTAGCAGAGCTCCTTTCATCAAGTTTTTAACTAGAAAAATAGTATGCCCATTTCTTTGTAATACACCTCTGGGCTTTTTTATTATGACTTCATTTCCCCTTGTAATATTGGAACGTCTCTATAATTGTAAAAGTGTAATAGAATCTAATAGAATTTCATTTGGAACGCTGAATGGTCTATGCCATCTCTGCTCAATTTGAGTAAAATAATGATTTTTAATGTCCACACATGGCTTCCCATGACCTTATTCAATCTTTGGGTTGATCAGGAAATATATTGATTCAATTACATACTGATGACAAATGAACTAAAAGAAAGAGGAAAAAAAGGTCAGCATATATTTGAAAATGTAAATCTTAGCAATGTCTTTTGGGTTTGCCCAAAAAAAAAAAAGTCATTTCAAAATGCCATTTGTGGTTAATAGTGTGGAGTTCCAGTTCCTATCCATGAGCAGCAAAAAAATCATTAAAGTGTAAGAAACAGACTCCCCCCTTCTTTCATTGTTCCAAAATCCTCTTTCCTTTAGAGGTTTGCATGGAATGACCTCCTTTGGCTAAAAGACCCTTTTCCCCCTCACTTTATGGAAAGAAGGCTTTGGTTAATAAATACACACACCTCCCCCACACGCACTAATTTTTCTTTTCTTCCTTCTCCCACCTTTTCATTTTGTTTTCTTCATAAAACAATTACCAGCACAAACATTCCATCACCACCACTTCCCTACCCCCACTGCTTTTATTATGATCACACCTTTATCCCCTGATCTTCAATCTCAGCCATATAAAATGCCAGGTGGGATGGTGTGCATCAGTGGAGTTGTTCCCTGTTTAATAAGCTGTAAGTGTCCATTTGTACTGTTGCAGCACCTGACAGCACCTCACAGCAAAAACCTTCTTAATCTAGGCTGAAACTTCATCTCTGCTCTGTGAAGCTTGGCTCTGAGCCTTAAAACCAAACATTTAATTGCTAAGAAGCAGTAAGACATGAACAGAAATAAAGAGCAGCCCATAATTAAAGCACTCACTGTGTCATTAGATTATTTGGTAATGTGGATTTCACACGCACCGACCCATCCCTGGCTTTGGATTAACAGTTCAGGTGGTTTCATCACCTCGTTGGGATTTTTCTTTCAGGAATGAACTGTGGGACTGTGGCAAAGCATCCAACTGACAGCTACCCAGTCCAACACCTGGATATTCACCACAGCAGGCACACATGGAAGCCCCATTTTTCCCCAAACAGGCCTGAAAAGGGGGACACAACCAGACCCCAGAGGCAAGTCTGTGAGTCCCTGCCATATTTGACAATAATTTGCAGGGACTTGAGAGTTTTGCTATTAAAAAAATGCGTTGACTAAAAACGGCATTTGGACCATCACTTATCTTTTGCATTTCACCAAAGAGTTTTTTGGGGAGAACTTGAGGAACTTTCAAACTATTCTATGACTGGCACAAGGTTGTGCCACTCACCTCCTTTGTGAGCCCCTTTGGATCAGCCTCAAGCCTTTTATGGAGGGAATGGCAAATTTGGGAATTGACCTGGCATCTCAGCCGTGGAGGCTTTAGCCACACTCTCTCCTTCTGCAGACAGATTTTGGGTTTTAAATATTCAGCTCTAGCATCAGGACATTTGTGAATGCTTTCAGACACAAAAGCAGATCGCTGAGCATCTGAAAAGCAGGATATGGGCACTCCACTACGATTGTGACATCAGAAACAAGATTTTGTCCAAAGCAGCACGCTTAGTTAATGCAAATTTTGAAGAAAACTGCATGTACTGGAAAAGATCCATCAGGTATTGATTTTGCAAAACAAAACACATACATGGGGAAAGAATCTAGACATATGTGTAGCAAAATAAATTCAAATGTGTTATAACAAGATTTCTCAGTAATTTTTTTTCATATTTAGTTGAAGATAAAAAACAGGTACCACATAACATAAAATAAATTTCACTTTAGGAATTTAAACTGCAAATATTAATTTTTTTCAAAACAGCTTTTGTTTGCATACTCAAAGGGAGAAAGGTTAAAACAAAAAAATTGCTTGTTTCCCAATCTTTGCTCATTTAGGGCAAAATTATCATGGGAAACAGGGTAGGCTGTTTTGCTGTTACTATTCAGTGGAAAATACGGTTCATTCACAATAATCTCTTGAAAACACAGGCACGCAATAACACCTCCAATCTGCAGCATTTTTTGATTGAATGAAACATTGTTGGAGGATTAGTTTGTCTGCAGTGGAGTGCTGCTTTATGCTACTAGTCTTTGGAGTGCTGACTCTGGAGTATTAAAGTCCCTACAGGCTTTTAGGACAAAATTGTCAATCTTCTGGGAAATGAACATAAATTATATATCTTATTTTCTGCAAGCAGCAAGGATGGCTCAGTTAAAAAAAAAAAAATTAAAACTGGCTTTTTTTCAGTGTCACGCAGTGACATAATGGATAGTTCCATGTACGTACTGAAAAAGTATAGTTAAGGATCTTATCCCAGATCTCTACATTGACTGAAATTCAGAATAAGTCCATCTTTCTGACCTAGGTATGGCAGTAAAATGTGGTGAAATTCCTACAGCTACTCCGGGAAATGATGAGAAGCAAAAGCAGCATGGTTATACATGTTTTTCTTTTTGTGTACCAATTCTTCTGGTTTCCAAGACAATTTAAATACTACTACTAACTTAAGCATAATATTCTGAAAAAAAATATAAACATTCAAATCATGACAAAGAAAAGCCAGATTTAAACATTTTGTACATAACTGTAGTATTCAACATGAGGGAGCAAATACCCATTTATACTGAAGTCTGGCAGAATAATGCAGATTCCTTGTAGACTAACCAGACTTCTTCACGAGTCAGCCACCATAAAGAATTGTGCCCTGTCCTACTTTTCAGCAAACATTTAATGGCAAAGTGTGGTAGTGAGATCTCATATTACCACAACCTCATTAATTTCACAATACATACTGCAGAACATTTGCTAGCATACTCTGAAGTATTATTCTACATTATTTAAGCTAAACTACACTTGTCAAACAAATGACTAAATTACATTTTGTGATGCAGAACCCTAGATTTTTCACTATGCAACTGTTTCTCAGCTTCCTAATTGCCCAAACTATAAATTAGCCTGGACCTTTATTTTTGTACCTACCACACTCAGAGCAATACAGCTTGGAGCTGTTGCCTGGTTGCTTTGCATATCTACAAGGTTCAGGTGAACATTGAATTAAAGCATGGGTTGTTCAGCCTAACTAATGCCTGCCCAGTCAGACACATGGAGAAGATCAGCTCTGTGTCCTATGATACCAATACCTCTAATGGAAATATTAATATTTACAGAAGATATCTTGGTTAGTGAGACTCCAGAGCTGCACCTCACCAGCTCTTTAAGATCTTTCTACTGTGACACTATAGGAAAGGCTGTGCTGTCCCTTCTTTGCAAGGTGGTGGAGGCCTTCAGTGAAAGCAGTTTGACCACAGCACCTTTTGTGTTGAGAAAAGCCTGCTCCACAACACTTTGTTATTGGGGTGCTAAAATACAATCACAAGTGACAAGCAAGACAGCTGAGCAGCCGGTATCCTAATTTCCAAAAGATCACCACAGCCAAAGCACTCACCGTTACCACATCCTTAACCTGCCGTATTAAATCATAACAAAAATATTTACATTAAGCTTCACTGGTCTCAAATTATCTTTAATAACTTGATCATTCAGTGGAGGCACAGAGGAACCCACACCTCCACTACAGATATATCTTCTAATGAAGGGGGAATGAAGGAACTTGTTTGCTATGTCACCCAGGGTACAGATTGAAAATGTTTCAAATTAACATCATTTAGAAGAATTGAGGCCATAGGTTATTAAATATCAGCTTTGTGCCAGCAAAATTAAATACACTAATTTATTTTATATCACTTTGAAGTATTATATGGCATTTTATTTCCTGATAACCTTTCAATGTCTAACCCCATTTAATTTACATACATAGTTAGCAGCTCATTAACAGCTCATTAGAAACACCAGCAAAAACATGCAACAATAACAAATTCAGTGCAGCAGAGGGGACCAAAATTCTATTTGGGAAATTATACAGAAATTTCTGCTTCCAAATGACAAATCTGCGGTATTTTGCCAGCACTAGGCCTGCAGGGCTCACAGTTATTACATGAAAATAGTAAAAATAACTCAATTTCTATAGCTGACTCGTCTTGTATTTATTTAGACAATACTAGAGGGCAATGTGCTGAGAGAGGATCACATGGTACAAGGCAGGGAAGATGCAACATAATGTAAATACTGCCACAGGTAAGTGCTGCATTAAACACTGTGACCTAGTAGTGCATTTAGGATGATATACTGTTTTCTGAAACCATGCTTTTCCAAATTTCTATTCTTGTTTAATTTCCCAATCAGAGCAAATGTGCATAATCTGAATCCACGCACATCACAAAGAGATGTGTGCCAGGCCAGAGCCCAGCTGCACAGCCCAGTGAGCTGTCTCCATGAGGGAAGGGGAGCAGAGACTACGGATAGCATGGACACCTTTCCTTGGGTGCACCTTCTGGCAAACACCAAGTCAGAAATGTTCCAAGAGGGATTACTGCCCATGCAGACCGTCATGCTGCAGAGTGACTAAATGGACCTGTCTTTCATGCCTTCCCCTAATCCTTGGCATGGAGTCTCTGTTTACACAGGGAAAATCAGGATGCTGACGGCTATCATAAAGCACTATTGGATCCACGGAGGGAAACTTATGAAATATTGTCGTCACCTCCTCATAGGACTTTGGAGGGATCATAGAAATGAGTACTGCCAGGGAACACAGCGCACATTGGAACCGGAATACGGCAGCACAGCGCAAATCTCACCAATAAATCTCAGATACAATATCAAACTAGTGACACCCAAAGAGTTGATTTAAGGGAAACTGGAGGTAAATGGGTCACAGAGCCCAAAGTTTCCACATTAGAAAATAATACGCACATATTTCCAACAAGGAACTTAATTTCCAGATGCCAGACTCTGCCAAGTTCTCTGAGCTCTCAGCAATTCACCTGCTAATGGACTGATGAGGATGTAATACAGTTTAAATTTGAGGGTGGCCCTCTCCAATTCCTTCTGCCTCTCTTCCAGCTCTCCTGAAAGAGATCTCAGTTGTCTCTTGGCCCTTTCTCATTTTCAGCATAATCTTTCAACTCTCTTTTCCAAATAATCTTCCTTTCCATTACACTAAAGTTTTTACCATTCCATAAAGTTTTGTTCCTGCCTCACAGCATTCTTCCTCCCACTGCTCCCAAGTTTTGGAAGAGAAAATAGGTTTTACTCATCCATTGTGTCACTCCTGAATATTTCCTTCTGCATTATTTTAAACAGTCATTTCCTCATATCTAGATTGTCTACCTGTTGATAAGGTGCTTGAATACAGTCTCACTTACACACCTTCCCCAGTATCATTCCTCCATTTTCCACTTGATTGTATTCAAAGTTTTAGAAAACTTCCTGCTATCACTGCCTTCTCTGGTGGGCAGCCAACCACAGTGACCTCTTCACATTTTGCCAAAAAAATACATGTCTGTTTTCTTTCCCCTCCTTCCTGATATCTCTGTTCACAAGGATATTTTCCAGTTAATTCAAACTATTTCCGAAAACCAAATACAGCAGACCCACCTGCAGAAAATGAACACACATCTACTTTACAGTAAGTTCGTGGCACCGGGATGTAAAGATAACTAAAACTGAGGTACCACCATCATATGCAAGTAAATGTGTGCATACACGTGTTTACATCTGTAACTTATGGCCAACTTCCATCCTTCTGTGCTCCAGCCAACCTGCCACCTCCCTCCTAGGTGATTTCCTTCTTTCAGTCACCCACCATATAGCTATAAGCAGAATCTTAATAAAGCTATCAGACTTCGACATTTCTAAGTTGAGACATCAACATATTACTTTGCCTCACTTCCCGCACGACCAAGACCGCTCCAACCACGCTCACTAATGGCACCTCTCCGAGGTGAAGCTTTGCATCCAAGCTCAAACTTCCCCCCCCGGGGGCCCGCTCCCAGTTCGCTGCTTCCTCCGCGGGCGGCTCCGCATCCCCGGTGCGGCTCCGCATCCCCGGTGCGCTGCTGCCACCTGGTGCCGCCCCACCACCGCACGGCCCCGGACCCGCCGGGAATCACACGCTCGCCCTCGGCTGCGGCTCTCGCAGGACGCTGGCTGCGGGTTCCGGCACACCCCGAGGGACTGGGACCCATCCCCGCACACCCCAAGGGACTGGGACCCATCCCCGCGCATCCCGAAGGATGGGACTCATCCCTCCCCTGCTCGCAGCCGCACCGCAGCCGTCCGTGTTTGCCGCACGCTCTCCGCAGTAATTCAAGTTCCGAGCTGCAGCAGCTACTGTAGAATAATGGTGAAAGTAAGAGAGTTACTAAATCTTCGCGGAGCGCACTCGCCAAATGGGTAGTGTTGGCTTAAAAGTACCGGGAAGAAGTTTCAAAGGAAAATGTAGTTACGAACCCTGCATTCGGTAGGTTTAACTCTTTATAAACCATGGGTGCCTCTTTCAGAGTGTCATGTAGGTACCCCTGGCCAGTAAAATCACCTTTATTAAAATCAGCTGTTCGTTCATTCACTGATGACTTCTAATTTCCAATTAGTCTAAAAGTCTGCAGGTGCATTTAAAACTATTGTAGTTCCAAACTTAAATCTGCAAGGAAACTTCTCCAGAGAGCAGGGAGGGGGTTAATTTTAGGTCACTTATTTTTAAGCAATAGATAACAGATTAAAGTAGATGATAACCACCTCTCTGGATTCTCCCACTACATTAGCAATTAAGGAGGTATTTCTTACACATTTGTGTAATTAAATGGCATCTTAACCAAGCTGCAAATGTTGAATACTAAAGTTGTAATAGAAATTATGCTTTGTTATTTAACCAATTGCTACATTACTGCTCAGTGTTTACCACTCTAAATCCTCCTCTCCTACATGTCAAGATGCTTCTCATCCTAAAAACCTAATAGAATCTAAGTGTAACTGCTTTTTAATGAGCTCCCAGTGGATCATACACAAGGCCTTTATGACATCTGTATTCCTGTTTTGCTCTAGTCTGTCAAATGATGAAACAATTTTTAGAAATCTGACATTTTAAGTTTTCTACTTCAACCTTATATTGATGGCATTTCTTTTTTACAGCAGAAAATAGAGTGGCTCCTATAGACAATATATGAGAGAAGAATTAAAACAGAATAAATCTATGCTGTAGCAGAGGAAGACAACAAGGTTGTGATAAAAGGAAAGAAACTGAATTAACTGAACTTCGAGCACATCCTGTAATGTAACAAAGCAGATTGATTACTACAGTGGCCTTGCAGTTTCCTCACAGTGGAAATCCTGTGAGTGGAAGGCTCCAAGATCCCTCTGTGTGTCACACTGCACTGTGGTGTGCTCACACACAGTATTTTGTGCATGTCCATGAACAAATGTAACTCTTGGAATGAAGTTTTCTCCATGTTTTTTCTTAACTAACCACATCTATGCACTTAAATACACTTGATGTTCTTGAAAGCCCCTAGATATCACAAGTTCAGCCAAGAATACAAAGTCTTTGATCCGTTTATTCCATCAACCTGTATTTTCCTTCCATTTCAGCAACTGCTTTGACTGTTTAAATCAGGTGTTTAAATGAAGCACCATCTCAGCTGGTAAGAAAGACACTTCTGACAACCTTGAAACATGACATCAGGGAGAAGTCCAAGCCACAGTTCTAGGATCAGAATGGCCCCAAACTATTACTGTGGAGCTTTTCTAGACTTGCACTGATTTAAATCACACCTGAACTCAAAACAGACTGGAAAAAAAGCAGATGATAGTGAGTTATTTCTCTAAAATTATGACATACCCATCAGAGTCAGAATGTGATGTTCTTCAAAAAAATTTAGGACCATTTCTATAGCATGTTACTTTATAGTACAATGAAAGGGGTGGGGGAAAAATGCAACCGTGATTTCAGACATAATACAGAGGGAAATCCTTTAAATTGGGCTGGACACAGATTCACACTATGTGCACATCAGAAGTGACACTGAGTGACTGCATTCCCATTACAAAATATAGACAGTGACCACTGCTCACTGGTATGCATCAAAATGTGGCTAAAATCGTGCCATACCACAGGAGAAAATACAGCATGGAGGTGGCTGGGATAAGATGTCAAGAATTCTGAGGAATAGAGAGATTTAGCACAACAGAGATAAGAATGGACTAAACTAATCATCTAGGCATATGAGATCATCATAATTTTAATCTTCTATACAAAAGCACTTGAAAAAAATGAAGCATGCAGATGTCAGTGCTTGGAAAATAAGAGCCTCCCTATTAAAACTATTGATCTGAAGTGCACACAGAAATGAGATATACAGTGGGGATCAGATACGCACCAAATTTGGTCCTCGTTCCCTGTTGCATATTTGTTAAGAGATTTCTTTTTATTACTTTTTAATTCATTATTGTAAGTGTAATCTCAGTCAAGTCAAATCACTTCATTAATTAAAAGGGATTGAAAAGGTCCTTAGCTCCCAGTTTCCACAAAGGCCCAAAAGCTCAGGCCTGTTTACAGGAGGTCGTATTTCATTTGCTGCCTGTGTCAAACCAGAACCCGTCGGGCCTCTGCTGGGCCCCAGAGAGAAGCCAATCAATGTCTGCTCGCTAAAGCCCCTCGCACGAATCCATTTAAGCAATGTGGATGCTTCCTGTCGAAAAAAGAAATGGTCTCTTGGTATCTCTGATAGAAATTAGCCATGAATTAAGAGAAGCACAGTTGTTTTGGAAGAAAGCCAGGACCAGAATTAATAGGCCATCTGAGCCTCTTGAGTGTTGAATCCCATTTGTTAGCAATTCTTTATGAAAAGCTTCCCCTCCCTACACTAGTTCTGACCAAACTCTGTACACTGTCTCCTGAAACTAGTTAAATTTTAACCAGCTGGGAAAATATCAAAGAACGCCATCTTTTGTCAAACACAATTTTAGAAACTTGCTTCGTATTTGTACTACAATTACCCGTTTTCCCTCTCTTTCCTTGAAAATACACTTTTCCTTATGACTCATCATCTCTCCATGCTTAGATGTAGCAGGAACACTGACACAGATGGAGTTGCACTAGTCACGAGTTTGGCTCAATATAATTTCAGTAATTTTGGCAGAACCTTGTAAAGGCTTTCACTGTACGTTTAATTACTATTATACTGTGTGAATGGAATAATCCATCTTGTTGCCACTCGTCCTAGCCTCAAAAGCTTTGCATATAAGTTTAGTGGCAATGAAATTAAAGAGCTTTTAGAAGTCTCATTTTAAAATGCTCTAGGACTCCCATTTTTACAATAGACAATTCAGTTCAAGTCTGGTTTCCCAAAATTAGTTGAATCTTCTACAATTTTTGGTGTCTAGGCATAAAAATTGCAGGGTGGGGGTTGGGGGACTCGTTTGTTTGTTTTCTTTCCAGAACATGACTTCAAATTCTGGACTAATGACTAAAACTTTTAGGTTTTACAGGAAACTGAGGGTCTGTTTTTCTCGGAAGAGCTTGTGAGGACATCTCAAAAGTTCATTACTGACAGCTAGGATGCTCAATGCTTAAGTGAAGCTGTGTGGCCTGGAAGCAGGGAATGATGTGCCAGCAGAATCCTCAGCCTCAGTATCCAATCACACAGAAAAAGAAACCAAACAAACACCAAACCAAACCTAACAACCCAGCTATGTTCTCTTCAGCCACCTGGTTTCTTTCAGAGTTTTGCTTTGCTTACCTGGGGTACCACATTTCCCTTTTCAGACTGTAATATTTACTGGGGTCTGCCTTTTTCATTCTACTCATACCATCCCTGGAACAGTAATACATTATCCAGGTTGATGTTTTGTGTGCTCAGGCTATGCAAATCAATAATTTGATAATAATATTTATAAGCATATAATTGGGTCTGTGATTAGTTTTAGAATAATCAGCTAGCTCTAAGGATCTCACTTGGTCATAGCAGATACTTCAAGAAGTAAATGGGTTTTTAATCATTTGTTCAGAATATGTTGATTTTGGTTATACGGAAGGTTAAACCTGACCTTTATTGGCTTCTCTCCTACAGAGAAGTAGGCAGTTTTACAGCTATTTTTCTCTCTCTCAGACAGCATCCACCCCATGAACTTACAGGACAGAGGACATAATTTGTGTAATTTAATTTTTAATTGTGACTGGGAAGAATTTTCTGGTTTCTCCAAACAGAACCAGCCAAGTGATTATTTGGCTACTTCCTGACTTCTCATTTGTTCTCATTATTTTCAAAGGCCTTTTTTTAATTGATTATGTTTTGGAGAAGAAATAGCAGAATTTTAACAAATGTCCCTGCCAGTCTTAATTCTAATTGCAGTATCATTTCATCATTTAGTAAGTCTTGGCAAAAATATTCCACACATTAGAGCACACAGAAGAATCTTGTAAACAACTAGTCGGCCAGGCATCAGCTCTAATTCTTTTTCACTTGATTTGCATTGTCTGATTTCATTATCAGTCAGAAGATATCAGTCTTCTAAAACAGTCCACCATGTTAATGTTCTTTTTCTCTGAAGCAGACCTTAGTATTTAATCATCGCTGATCTGTTCACATATTTGTTACAAAAAGAAAAGCACACAATAATTTACTAAACACTTAAGGAAAAAATTTATACGTTATCAGTCATTATTGTTTTTTAAGCTATTTCAAGACTTTAACTGCCACTGTAGAAAAAGGCAATGGACACAATCACTTAGAAATTTTGAATATATTTCCACATTTCAAAGCATATTTTGCTAGCGGAGATGGAGCATCATGAAGACAATCGTCCCACACACCTTCAGCTAATGAAACAGAGTAACATCTTTATTACACGGCCAAGGTGATAAACATTTATGAAGTCCTAAACTTGACGTTACTGCCTGACTTCATTTTACACCACGTAACGTGTAAACAAACCCCAGCCTTCCTAAAAATCTCTTCCTTGGGTCACTGAAACCTCTTCAAAGATGCACTGACTACTCTTGCTCTGAGGAGAAAGGATGGGGTTGATGCCTAAAGAGACCAGCCTAGAAACAGAGACTATACAGGAGTAAGGGAATAAAGGTGGATATTTATTAGAAAGGCCTTCAGAGGTACACCCTGGGCAGGCCAAAGGCTACACCCAAGATGGACCCCGAGTCACGAGTTCTTCACACTTTTATAGCTTTGGTCCATTTGCATATCAGCATAAATTCACCAATTAAACTTTAGCTAATGATGTAATTTCCCCTCAGCTTGCCCCCCTTCTCAAGATGCTGGGTTACACATTTTGGGCCTAGGCCGGGCTGGGTGTCCTTGGAGAGCAGCCTGGAGAGGCTTTGTTATGTCTGTCTCAGCATGAGAGAGCAGCAGCTCACAGGCTACAGGACACTGCAGAGTTACACACTGGGAATACAGAATTTGAAAAATATAAAAGCTGAAACCTAAGGCATCAGGGTCTGAGATTTTTTTAAATATCAGGTTTACATGGGATAGGCAAGCAAACGTGTAGAAGTGGGAGGAGAATCCTGTGCAGCAGCAGGACTCCCACCCAGGATTGGACCAGCTCAGCCAAATGCCTGTTCTCATCCTCACTCATCAGAAAAGAGGACTCAGTCCAGCTGCACCAGCATCAGAAGACAAAGGTGTAAAGAGGAGTTCTTAGAGATAAATGGAGACAGAAGTCGGCTGTAGAATAAAAGTGCTTTAATCACAATTATTTCCCAGAGCCCAACTAAAGACAAATGAAGGAACCTACAGCATAAAGTGAATCGTGAAGGTTTCATGACTTTTATTGCAATTTAAGGCCAAGGAACAAAGAAGCAGAAATAAAGATTTGCCTGGTTACAAGCTGTAAGGAATCGAGAAGTGAGATCAGCTTCTAGGGTCCCCAAGTGCTGCTTCTCCTGCGTGTCTGTCTCCATTGCAATGCCTGGTGGTTCCTCTCAGCTTTGCAGCTCAGCGAAACAAAGGCTCGCAGAACACAAATATACACAATTTCTCTGAAACACCTTGTTCTGGCCAACTGCCTTGATTTGCTTCTACGAGCCCCATGCCAGGTCACAAGTACCCCTCAATTCTGTCTGCTAAACCTACACCCACAACCCCTGATTCTGCCCCATAAGCACCATGTTCCAGCCTGACATGTCTCCAGAGGCTGCAAAATGCTCTATGTTTGGACAGTTTGTCAGGTTTCTCTCATCTTATGGTCTCAAGCTAATCCTTTTCAAAGGTCTATTTTTGAGTTTCCTGTTCGTCCCCTCCTTTTTGCCTCCTCCCAAGAGAATTCAAGGGGATTAATTGATTTGAAAAGGTGTTGATGCCATTAATATGGCTATTATGTCTAGGGTGTCTCTGACCACAGCACAGATAAGCGTCACAGGAATAAGTAGCAGCCTAGCAACATTGTTTTAGAGACATCAAAAGCACCAAAATGGCTTAGAAGCCCCACTCCCAGCGCTGCCTTCAGAATATTTACTACATGCTTCTACATTAAAGATAAAGCAGAAGGCATGCCAGAAAAAAAGTCACTTGTTGGTGGTCAAAAGAGTTACACAAAGTAAAGATATTTCGTGACACAACCCAGCAGAAACTCCAGCCTGCCTTCATGTGGCCATAATCCTCTGGAAGGGAAGTAGCACACAACATGCACACAGCAAGTTACTGAGGCACAGTATTTAAAGTATTTTGATTTTAAGCCACCTTTTTTTTTCAGCCAAATAACAAAGCAAGTCTGAAAGCGAATAAGAGGCTAAGCTGGTAAATGGACTGAAGAATATTCCTGAAGCCTGTAGAGACTCCCTAGATTTCAGTTTTGTGTCTGTTACAGGTACAAAGGGTAGAAATATTTCATTTCATCTTTTTCAGAAGTAGAATTCAGGTAGATACAGAGCAGTCTCCACTTCCTTAGCCATATCAAAGGCATCCCCAGAAAAGGTTTTTTAGCTTTTTGTACTTTCCCTTTCAACAAAGCTGAAACATTAGAGCCTGCAGTTGGATCCCATCTTTCCTGACAATTTATGCAGTGCTGAGGACAAAGCAGAAGAGCCCCTTGAGCAACTGAATTTTTGCATACATGCTTTAGAGCCTGTAAATCTTGCTTTCAGTCAGATCCTTCTTAAACCGTAACTGCAGACAAAACTTTAGAACTTGTATTTCCATCACTCAAGGACACAGCGTGATAGCAAACATCATAGCTGTAGCTGTGAAGGACCTTTACAACACAGGAAAGCCAAATACTAATTTATTCTTCCTGCAATAAGCAGCACAACGCTTCCACTGTCTGCAGACAAGCAGCTCTGGAAACAGGAGGTCAAATAATGTTCCCAAACATTTGTATTCCTCTCGTTTAGATCATGTGCCAAACAAGTTTCTCCTAGAGGTCATACAGACTCTTCATTATGTGATGAGGATTGCATGGCAGACTGGTCTTGGTGTATGGTAGGGCTCTAGAAATGCTTGTTTTCATGAAATATCTAACTTAATATTTTGAGACCATTGTGCCTCTAACCACTTAATTCAAAATTTATTGGCAGAACATGAGGTGTGAGTGAACAGGTGTGTAGAGAAAGCTGTAGATATACAGAGAAAAACCCACAGGGATTGCTTCCTTAGGAAAAGGAGAGTGGCAGTGTGGCTGCCACCCGTGTCCCGCTAAGTGACTTCCTGAACTTCTCGGCTTTATATCTTCAAAAGGTGTGACACACACACCTTGGCATCGTTCTGATGATTGGAGTTTAACTCTTTGACTTCAGCAGTCTTTTTGTCAGCCCCAGCAAGTCAGGGAGAGCACTGTCAGCTGCAAAGGAGAAGGGAGCTCTTCAGAGGAAGAGTAGCTATCTGCTATTCTAAATGACTCAGTGAAAGCAATTATTACATGAAGGCAAACCCAAGCAGGGGTCTTCTCGAATTTCCTTTGAATATCTCTCTCAAGCAACTACACTTCAAGCTGTCCAGTGCTAAAAGAACCCCACCAAATTATACAAGCAGAATTACCTTTTGTTTGATTGTCATTTAAGAAGAAAGTCTTGTACCATGTGGCATTTACAACCACTTCAAGGTCCCTTTGTACTCTCAAGGCAGTTAGACAGATATTTATGCACATAGGAAGCGTGAACCCTTAATTAATAACGGAGTGTGGTCCACTGCAGCCCAAGTTGAAGAACCACAGTTTTTGGGGGCACTTTTACCACTGGAGTCAGACTAAGGTCCCAATTCAGAAAGACATTGGGAAAGTACAGAAACTCTATCCTGTCACTGTTCAGCAAAACATTTAAACTAGTTCTTTCCAGAGTGTCCAAACTGCAAATATGTCCTGCTCAGGTGCCAAAAATGCTAGCTTCCCTACATTATCACCTAAGATGCTGTTCAGGTTCACTGGGAAACCAAAATAGTTGCAATGAACAGCTAAAAAGCAATTTTTCTTCTCATTAGCTTCCTTTCCCCCGCTTCTCCTTATGTTTCTTTGTTTCTTTCTCCTTCATGCTATAGCAAACTTTGGCAGCACTGCGGAATGCTGATGAGACACATGCTTACTGTGTGAAATCCCAAAGGCTATTTTTGGCCAATACCTGGCATGAACTCCATCCTCTTTGAGGACTAAGGGAGTTTGCTTATCAGGCTCTCTTCGAAAAGTTTAATTCTTCCTTATGACTCGCCAAAAGGCTTGCAAGTTTTACAAAACTGACATCACATTATTGACGAACTCCAGCAACCCCTTCAGCATTCCTAACAGTGATTTTTCCTTTGAGAACACAAAAACCATAACAAAAAGCATTTTATTCCAATGCTGTATATGTAAAATGCTTGCTCATTTATTTCATCACAGTTTTCTTCTCTGTTGGTCAAGTGTGGCCTTATCACAAAAGACAATTATTCAGTCTTCCCAACATAATATTTTCCAAGATCTGTCAATCCTGGCTTGTCACAGTCCTCAGACTGCCTTGAGGAAGGCCTGTCACTGATGGCCTCCTGTCCCCTGTGAGCAGACATCCCTGAACACCCAAACTGAAGACTAGAAATATATTCCACAGAATCATTTAGATCAGAAAAAACTCTTAAGATCTTTAAGTCCCACCATGAAAGTATGCTGATCTCTTATGGCAAAGAACTAATTCCAGAACATTTCAGGCCTCCTTGATGCCTTACGTTTTAACTTTTATATTTTTCAAATTCTGTATTCCCAGTGTGTAACTCTGCAGTGTCCTGTAGCCTGTGAGCTGCTGCTCTCTCATGCTGAGACAGACATAACAAAGCCTCTCCACGCTGCTCTCCAAGGACACCCAGCCCGTCCTAGGCCCAAAATGTGTAACCCAGCATCTTGAGAAGGGGGGCAAGCTGAGGGGAAATTACATCATTAGCTAAAGTTTAATTGGCAAAATTATATTGATATGCAAGTGGACCAAAGCTATAAAAGTGTGAAGAACTCGTGACTCTGGGTCCATCTCGGGTGTAGCCTTTGGCCTGCCCAGGGTGTACCTCTGAAGGCCTTTCAAATAAATATCCACCTTTATTCCCTTACTCCTGTATAGTCTCTGTTTCTAGGTTGGCCTCCCAAGGCATCATCCTTATGCCTGAAGGTTTACAAACCACAATTTCAAATGCACACCTGCTACCTCTAAACACCAAGGCTCAAAGATTTATTTTTTTATTCCACCATTTATCTAAATAGATGATTCAGAAAGTATTTGACTTAAGCAGTGACTTCATTATTATGCCTCCCAATCTCCAATTCATGCTCAAAAGAGCAAAGAAATGGAACCACTGGCAAATAAGGTGTGTTAAAGATATCGTTTACCACAAAGTTGAAGGTTGGAGTGTAGGAACACTGGCTGCTCCTATCTCTAACCTTTTGTGATCACTAAACCACTCATTCTAAATACAACTTTAGAAAGGAAAAAAAACGAAGCAACAATTTGAAGGTGGTTTCTAGAGACAGAGAAAGAAGTCAGATTCCAGTCACTGATCTAAAAAAAGGCTTCTATCCCTTTCCTCCTGGCCTTGAAAAGCTTCTTGATATCACATTCACTTCTTTGACATCTGAACAAAGTCCCCCAGACTACACCCACCACAGGAAGAGGTTTCACTGCTGCAAGCTCGGATCAGGACGGATCAGGACAGTTTCTCTGTTTTGCTTTGTTAACGTGATAAAACACAGTGTTTTAACAGAGGGAACAGTCAGCGGGAGGATGTGCTTCATCCTCCAGCCACCTTATTTCATGAAGTTTAGTCAGCAGCTGTATCAGAGCCATTTTAATTAAATAGGTCACCAAAGGATCTTCCTTTTACCTTGAAAAAGATATGGTCAGGACTTTACCTGAGCAGGAAGGTTTGAATTTCATTAGGACTCTAAAGTGGTTTGTATTTTTTTTCCCATCCAAATGCAACTAGCACCCGTTTTTCAGTACATCAATACAGCTATTTGCATAAAGTATTGATTAGAAGTCATTATAATCACAAAATGTTAATTACACCAATTAATTCCCAACCTGTTTGTACCTTAAGCTTTTTTGCGTTCAGCACAGAAGGTTAAAGCAAGAGTGAATCAGTCTTAGCTTTTCTCTGGGGACAACTTTTCATACATCCTGTAAATACCTTTTTTTCTGTATGAACAGCCTTTTTCTCCTGTTTGTTTCATAATTCTCCATACTATTTCAAACTCTTGGTTACTCATCACCAAACAGGTTCCTTGCAGTCATCATAATTAGTCTGTGGGTTTGTAAGAGAGAGCAGGAAAATGTTCTGATGTGCCCCAGTTACCAGATGAAGGACGTGATTTCTGTGGGACTGGTACAAACAGAGTGCTGAGCAGCTCTGAAAAGTCAGGTCTTCACAGTGTTATTGATCTGGTTCCATTCCGAACCTTCCCTTCTACAGAAAATTTTATGTAATCAATGTGTGGAGACACCTTGATTCCAGCAACATCATTTATCCTGCTCCCAAGGATGGCTGTATCATGTTCACTCTAAATACTTCAACCCAACCCCATCACATCATTTTTGAGGGTGTAAGCAGGCCTCTTATTTTCCAAGAAAAACAAAACAACTGTCGTGTCAGTATTTTCACCTGTTCCTTCTCATCTTCCTCTACCTAACCAACCAATTTGGTTTACCCCTTAACCTATGAAAAACCTCTAAAAACAAACAAAAAAAGGCAAAAAACATCCCTTTCTTCACTGACTGGCACACCTGCTTCACTAAAACTGCCTTTGGCTTGAGATCTTTGAAGGGAAAGACAATCTAGGTTGTTTGTATATAACCCAGCCATTGCTCTCAGTTGGCCATACTGATGAGGATAAGTGGGAAGAGAATTTTGCATTTTCTTTGCACTGTTAGGTACAACAAAGTTAGCATTAATGTAATAATGTCAGATCCACAAAGTATGTGCAATGAAGGAAATTACAGATATAAAAACCTATTCAAGGCCTAAGAAAAAAAAAATCACTTTGCACTATACAGACATATCCAGGAGCAGCATGCAAAGAATGTGCATTCACTGGAGGCAGATTTTAAGTTACAATAGTACTTCTTATGACATGAAAGTTGGTGCCATGTGGGCACAGACAATGAGTCCACTTTCCCATCCCTTTGCTTAAGCTGCCAGTAAAGAATTATTACATTTTTACAAAAGAGTTCTTGGATCTAAATACTTGGCGTGCAGTATTTAAAGCAGTATGATAAAGCTCTGTTTTAAGTGACGATATTGTCTCAAATTAAAACAATGGGCTGACTGCTGAATCATTCAGTCCTTATGGCTGCAGTGCATGGTTTCAAACAGAAATTATGTCCAGGTGTTCAAAGACTTGGCTACTACCTGAATAGAAAATCACTTCAATGTAATGTGACAGACACCTCTAAGTCCTGTTATTTAACACACCCGGAGATCAGCTCATGGAGGGTAACTTTCCTGTATCAAGACTGCAGAATTCAGAATAAAAATCTTTAGAGTTTCACTGAGCACTCTATTTCTCCCCCAAAAACTAAGTTAGTATTTGTCAGTTCCATGCAGCATATCCACCGTTTTAGCAAGACTCAATACTGATCCCTCAAGCCTTTTTCACGTTTAGCCCAGACATTTGGTGTCTGTAGAGGTAATTCTCCTCTTTTAGCCAGCATAAGAAACTGCAAAGTTTGGAGGAAAACACTGAAATGAAAGGCAGCCACTGAAGATTTCCAAGATACACAAATAACTTACCTAAACTCAGACTGAGCACCTCTGATTTCCCGCGTATTGGTGAAATAGAGAAAAAGCCAACGTGAGAGACATCTCTGGAACTTAATATAACCTTCTGAGATAATCAGAATATTGTAAAATTAACTCTACTGAGAAATAGTTTGGACTCTGTGCTTGTGGAACCCAAAGTCATAGGTGAAATATCCAACAAAGTTATGTAATAACAGAACACGGATAAAAGTTCACGCAACAAAGAAAGATTTAGAACATAGACAAGGCATCAGTAGAACACCCTCCTGTCTGTGTGGCTGATACAACAGGGGAAAGCAGTTTCTATGGGTTTCAAGTTCAAAGAGCTTTTTGGGGTTTTTTTTAAACTCAGAAACAGATTAACAATATCTTTTGTATAAAATCACAGGGTCCTGTCCTAAACTTTGGGAAGCTGGCTCCACACTAAGCTAACCAGCATTTCCAAGTAAAATTATCTACTGTAAACTATGCATGGTAAAGGCCAGTAAAAAACAGGCCATGCAAACTGTATAATGCTTGAACTCAGAACTTCCTAACAGTTTTAGCTTTTGTAGTCGACCAAAGAATTTTAACTTTTTAGCTAGAAAGTTATGATTTTAAGGGGGTTGGTTGTTTGGGGTTTTTTTTAAGGTAAAAATCTCTTTGGAGACCACTGTATTATAACTACAGATATAAAGCAATGATCTTTGATATTAAAAGATATTAAAAAAAAAAAAAAAACAAAAACAAAAAACAAAAAACCAACACAGCCACCTTTCCCTCCCTCCTTTTGGAAGGGATTTTGTGGTTCACAGAAACCATCTGGCTACAAGTAACTGAGTGCATAATCCTTTACACTTGCATCCATGCCCTTCCAGCACCATCTCTTTAGAGATGAAAGTCTGGGGATCTGGCTCTAGGCCCAGTCAAAGGGAAAAGCAAGTGAATAGAGCTGACAACCACACAGCCTAAGCCTGAGGCTGCATTAACTACTCTATATCTTCTTTTTATGTTCTTGAAGACCAATGGCAACAGCTGATGAGAACCTCAGAGCCACAGCTCCAGTGGCACTGGGAAGAACAGTGAGAACTCAGGCTTGAAAGACATCTCTGTCCTCCCACACATCCCCAGGGGCTGAAAAAGTTGGGCAGGAATCAAACCCATTCCCTGAAGAGTTTTGTCTTGTTGCACTCCCTTGTTTCCGTGGGAAGAGAGTATCTGCATGAGGAGTACCCAAAACACCAGACTATAAATGTCTTCTCATCACGGGGAATCATGACCATCCATCAGAGGATTATCAGAGATTGGTTTATGAATGAGTCAGACTACAGACCTAATATCATTTATGAGTTAGGGCAGACATGGATATTTCATGCGGGTCAGACAAAAAGAGCATACGATTTTCTGTCATGATCATTTATGAGGTCCTGACCTTAATGCAACCTCTCTTCACAGTGCCTATGACTTGTTTTCTTTGGTAATTCCTGTGAATTAGCTTTTTTGCTTAGCTGTCTAAAATAATTTTTATCACATGTAAAAACCTTTTCATGAAGCAACAGAACAGCTTTGCTTCTTACCTTTAAAAATATCTCCCTTTTTTCTGCGTATTGATACAATTTCATAGTCAGGACAATTTTACATAAACTATTTTCCACTCCACTGAATGTTATGTCGCTCTACATGAATATATTTCTTGGTTGATGCTAAGGCAAAATATTGCTGTAAATGCTGTATTTTCATAAATGTTATTCTTTGACTTTTTAATAGACTCATTCCATGCATACTACCAATACCAAGTCTTACTGATGGATCTGTATTAAGCTGCCAGCATAATTTCCTCTGTTGTCCCCAGAGCCTTCACATATGAGTTAAAGGGAAAAAAGATCACTGGCTCTTCTGTATTTCAAGGCAACAAAGTGATCAAGACAGAGAGAAGAATGATTTGAAAAACTCCAGTCAGTAACACAGAAACAGAAAAAGGGAATTTGAGACTTAAAAGTGCTAAGTGGGAAACTGGGATTTTTATCTTTTGGTCCATTTAAAAAAAAAAAAAAAAAATAATAGAAAAGAAAAACAGCTACTGAAGTAAAAACAACACAGAATGGCCAAATTCTTAGCCACCTGTAGACATGGGTAAGATAAATAAAAATAAATTAAAGCCAGATCCAACCGTAAATTTCCAGTAGTATATAGCATATGAGAAAACCCTATGATTGTAATGCTAATAAAGCAGGAGATGAAAGATAGAATGGTTTTATCAAATTTGGACTATTTTTAAGTATCATTTGGCTCACACCGGGGGACACATTTTTTTCTCTTCTACATTAGTTTAAATCTAAATTCTGACTAATTGACTCCAGGGTTATATTTCTCTAAAGGACACTAAAGATCACTGCTGCCTAGACTTGTGTCTGGAAAAGGCCCAAGAACACTAGCAATACTATTCTTGGTTTATTCTAGCTTTTCAGCACGTTGGGAGCAATTAAACAAGATGCTATAAATCCAAATGCAGTGACTTTGATCCTTCATTAACATATATCTAAACCAATTTTTTCCTTGGCTTTTTAGAATTTATGATGACAAATAAGTTTTCTTTGCCTTTGTCCATTTTGTAACTGCCTAGTTATGTACTTATGAGTACACCGTCTATGCCTTATCAGTCCCCTTGGCCTTTTTATGGTTTCTGAAACACCATACAAAGATCTCCCTGTTCTTAAAAAGGCATCCATTAATACAGAGGCTGAACTTCTGAGATGCAAGTTTTGTCACTTCCTGAAAATAACAAACCCATAAAACTGTATTTTCAATTTGTGCTGTATTTGTTCTGAGCCACTGCCAAATATGAAATAGCAAACAACACATACTGCCTTTAATCATGTAGCTTGGATTATATAATAAAATAACACAAACTGAAAGTAAGTTCATAGACAGTTCTGTCCAGCTTTCTATTTCCTCACGAAAATTGTCACTTTTAAAAGCAGTACCAAAGTGCTGTTAATGCAACCTCATATCAGGAATAAAGACCTTGGGAAAAGATTCTGGCCAATACCTGTTCTATTTTCTTTGAAAGATTATACCTTCTAGCATAATTCAGGACAAGAAAGGTGTAAGGTGTTTCTGCTTGCAGGAGAGTTCTGCAACAAGCTTCATATCCAGAGACAACAAAGACAATCGACTTGCATTCTTTATTTGAGTTACTATTAAAGTCAAATCTCACAAAAGGCAGGAGCTAAGTACCAAGGAGTTCAGATCTCCAGCTGCTTTTAGTGCTTGCTGCTCAATGGTTTATACAGACCAGCTCAGCACACGGCCCTCTGTGGGGCTGGAAGACTATCACACACAGGGAGGAAACCAGATGAAGTTGCCACAAAGCAGTCCAAATGCATTTGATCCCACCTATTCATAAATTTGCAGTCTTCTGCAGTTTATTTTTGCAGTCCGTCACTGCAGAAAGCACCTGACCTTTTGGGAAAGTCTTCAGCCTCTCTCTAAAGACTTAAGGCATGGGGTACAGGAGACAAGATACAATAACAACAGCAGTCACACTGTGAGACATTTCATAAGAACCAATAGGAATCTTATTAAAGCCTCTCATTCGCATGAAGTTTGGGACACAGTTCATTATCTTAATTTTGTGTTTTAAAGCTAAGGCTCCGCCTCAAAAAAACAAGGAAGGGAAATGCATTCACAAGAAGCATCTGCTTCAGTCTTGGAAGACAAATCAGGAAATCCTTGGGAGCGGCATGGAGCTTAAGTCAATTCGCATAACATTACCTACAGTGCTGTGTTATTTTATTTCTTAAGCACCCTTTGCTCTCTTCACTTGGAGCAGAAATGGCAGCTCAGAGGTGTTTGCTGATGGGATGTTGTTTGGAAGTTTCCTCGGGGTGTTTTGAGGCACGAGTATGTGGCCGAATCGGCCTGAAATGGAGCGGAAGGGGAGTCATTAACAGTAAGTATGCAAGCTAATTAGGCAGCCACTGGCACAGAAGCAATGTGTCATCACCTTGACTTAGTGCACAGAAAATTTCCAGCTTTTAAAGCTTAAGGTCTCCATCACCTTACTTCATATTATTTAGAGCTGAAATCTTTACCCTCCAAAACCTTTACTCCCTGAAATCTTTACCCTACTCCTACTGGAGCTGCAGAGAATCTGAGCAACCTGCTGCCCAGTGAGCACACTCATGTCCCTATTAAAGCAATTTATCTGGGAACAGTGTGCATATGTGCAGGTTGTGGGGCACAAGTTGTGACTAAACCTTCAGTGTCATTGTCATATTCAGCCAAGAATGGATCCTAAACAATGCTGCTGCCAAGAATCTGGTCCTAAAATGCTTGAAAGGAAAAAACAGTAAGATGGAATCAAGAATTTTATTTCCTTTAGTTCGGCATTAAGGTAATTAGTATTGGAATACAGGCTTTAGTTTTAATATCCACAGTCTAGAAATATTATTAATAAATTAGAAGCGAGAAGAGCCTCAAGAATAATGAAAATTTGGAAGATATTATGTGATCACTAATGTACAGCTAAACCTGCACCTGAACAAGAGGTTAACATGTAAACTGTGATTGCAGTCTGTACATAATTGAGAAATGGATTTGGTTAAGAAAAGTCTTCAAAGCCAAAAGACAAGAAGTCCTAGTGTCAGGAAACCAAAATAAACAAAGATATACAAATACTAGAAATTAATCTTATCTGAGAACAACTATTTTGTTAATAATATTGCTAATGGTCAGCATCTGTGGGGTTTTTTTCCACTAGCCATTTTAAGCATCCCTTCTAATAGTTCTCCTGCACAGTAGGATTCTAGATTAGTTCTAGCCCATACCTTACATGCAAACATCTTTGAATCTTTCTCTTGTCCTATTCATGTAGTGCCTGCTGGCATCCATTTGCCTTAGGTTTTCCAGCCATAGAGCACTCTGATGTTTTCAAGGCTTTTCTTTCCTTTTCCTTCTCTAGACAGGACTGCTGGAAAAATGCTGTAGCACATGTTTTGAGCTTTGGTTTATCACTCCTAAAAATTTTGGTCCCGGTTTTTAGCACATTTAACATGTCTACACAGGTAAACACATTTACTTTGAATTCTATTTCACATTGAGTAGTCCCCTCACTGAGACTCTCTTTCCTCTTTCTCCCTCCCATCACTCTTTTATAGTTTTTCAACAATGGTACCTTAAGCAAAACTGAGATGCTTTTTTCAAGTAATTGTTGGCAGGCATTTTAACTTCCTACTGTACTACTACATATCACAAATGGAACGTTACTTCAGAATAAGACAGAGCTTAATTTTCAAGTATTGGCTTTCATTTTTTTTTTTGCACATGCAATTATTTGCTAGCACAGTCTATCACATACAGATGGCTAAATATGTTATATACTTCAGTATAATTTACAGTGGCCTGTTAGAGGCTAGGCTGAAATTGTACTCCTAAAGGTCTAACCCGAGACTCAAAAAACCCAGTTTATTTAGAATTAGTACACTTATTTCCGTATATTACATCTAAGTTGTATGGCAGACAACATGCAATACTATCAGAATTCTTGCTTCTCAAGCCTTGTGAGTACTCAATCAGATAAAATCAGAATATATGCTTGCAAGTTTTCTCCTTCACACACAAACACACAACAACTTCAGAGATGCAAAGAAACTCTCCTGTTCATTTGCCTTTTCATCCAGTTTGTTTCCTGGTAATTTTAATTCATTCCTCATAATTTTTGCACTGAGAGAGAGAGAGACAGGAAAGACTCATAAAGATCTTTATAATCCAATCATTATTATTAGGTTCTGTCACTCTCTCCCCTTTTAATTACTAACAAAAAGAACAGGGTCAAACCATAACATCTTGTAATCGAGTAAGCACAAAATACCACCAGCCTTCCCTAGGCATAAGAAACAGCTGCATGAAAAGACAGTCTGTGTGGGGCAAAAGGCTGCTCCTAGGGCCCAGGTTTGGTTCTTGGCATTTTTACACATAAAAAATACAACTTAAATATTATGGATACGTGCAAATAACTCCCCTTGTCACATTTGCCCTAAGCAGTATTACCTACAGTGTTCGTCTGCTTTGTGAGGATGTCTGCAATGTAAGTAATTGTAAAGCAAGCTGGAAACATGACCTCCATCAATCCACAGTACATGCAAATGCTTAATTTAATTTTTCCATCTATTTCCAAATGAATGAGGCTCATTGTATTGAAAAATAAAAACAGCTTGGCCTTTGACTTTGCTGGAGATTACTCTTCCACATTAATGTCTTCAACAATGGAGTTTCAGGCTTTGGAAGAATTAGATGAAAAATGTTCGGATGATACCCGTTTGATCTTTACACTTTTCCACTCACGCTTGAGGCCAACAGTGCCGAGATGCATTTAAAATAAGCACACATTCCAGCATCAGCACAGTGTACCTCAAGGAGAACTGAAGGCATTGGGGGTAAAAACTTATTGACATGCATTGTCAAACAGAAAGAAGACTGTACACAAAGATCAGAACCTCGCTTGCAGTGTGCACAGCCTACGTAATACATTGGTAGCCTTGTCTCCTGTGCTAACAAGTTTTTCATATTTAGTGTTCCTGAGAAGAACCATTTAATTAAGCACAGAGATTGAGAGAGGCTGCTCACTACGATTTGAATTTCATTCTGTTTTGCATCCGTTGTCAATGAACATAAATTGCAGAGCTATTAAAGATAGAACTCAGTCAAAGTTTCACACTGCTTAAGTAAAGCAAAAGGGAATTTAACTACACACATATTGGCATTGCAATCAGCCAGGATGTATGACTGCAGCGTACAGTCATATGTGCTAGGCTTAATCAAACTAATTTAATCAACACAAGGGAAGACACAGTAGAACAGGCTTAATGCAACCTGAGGGTAAGCAGTGAGCCTGCAGAGCTCATCCCTGCCTCCTCAATAGTGGTTGTCAGAGAGATGGTTGCAAGTCCTCCATCCTTAGGGAGGTTCTGTGCCCTACAGTGAGTGGGGACGGGGCAGGCAGGCAGAAGAGCTAATTGATATCAGCTGGCAAAATGTGTCTGCTGGCCAGGCTGGGAAGCCTGTGTCCCACACTCACCTCCTAACATATGCCTTCCATCAGAGCAAACAGGAGGTGATGCAAGAGTCAGGTGTTTGGCTCAGCGCTAGAGCTTCTCGCACTGGGAATTTCCACCCAGCCAGGTGACAGATTTAATTCCTTTGTGTTCATCAGCTTGTGCAAAGCATGTCATTACATTCAATTTTTATTCCATGCAGGCAAAGTGAACCACATTTACTCAACACAGGAGAAAAAAGCCCTCATGTTAAAGGACTGATAAATGGAATGGATGCCTTTCTGACAGTGCCAGCATCTGGAGGCATTACTATTTTAATATCTACTTTCATATGAAGTGTTTTATTTTAAAAATGTAATTCTTTCTCACCTCCATTAAAAAAAGCAACATAATGTAGCAAAGCATTTTTACAGCCTCACTGTTAATCATGTATTTTAGAATAGTAAATGACATTCAGGAATGAGCCTGGCCCCAGTGGTGGTCAACAGCAGATGGGCGGGTAACAGATTCTACCCCACAATGTCACATCAGAAAATGGGAAAGTGAATACGTGTGAAAAGCTAAAAGGCAGCCCTCATGGCAATGATGGAAGGCTCTGGATGCTGTGTGGTGAAAGGAACATTATGGGCCACAAATCTCTTGAAGTTTTAATTCCAAATTTAAACTCAAAGTTCATCCAAGACTTTAGAGAGCCTAACTTAAATCTTTCTTCTCATAGGAAGTGAACCAAATTCAAACACAAGGAAAGAATATTACGTCAGCTTTCCCAAATGAACAGATCTTCCTTGGCCTAAGGAATTTGGCAGGCAAAGCTTCAGGTATAATCAATTCATGCAGCTCTGGCTTTTACTCATTATCAGACTATTATTCTCCTTCATTGCCCGTGATGTCTTTGTTTCAATGTCAGAATCCCTTACAGAAAGCACCAAACTGAGGACAATGTCTATAGATCATGTCTTTCTAGCCTTTCCAGGACATATAAGGCAGCTGCCCAGTAAGTTGTGACCACAGAGAACAAATATAAAAGGTACTCCACAAAGCCTTTCCATAAAAATTATTTCTTTAGGGGCATAAGCAGAGCTAGGAATTGCTCCAGATTTCATCAAAAAACAGAGGCATTTTCCAATATTTTTAAGGAACAACAACAAAAAAACCTAGGTGAGAACTTTCATTTCTTTTTTTTTTAACAAACCATTGTTTTATGTCCCTGTCTAGCCCCAAGCAAAACCATCCCATTCTATAAATTCCCAAGTTAAGCATAAAGCTGCATACCTATGCCCACTTTTGCTACTCAGACTTTCCTCCACTATCTCTCACTGTCCTCAAAAAAATTCGATTTTCTGATGGGCAGTACAAACCTACCCAGCACCAAGGCAGGATTAGAATGGATTTCACCAGTAATATGTTTATACTGGGAAATGTCTTAATTGAAACTCGAAGAGCACCAGGACAAAAAGTAAAACTTCAACTCGATTTAATTTAGGCCCCTCAAAGACAAAAGCTTAAAAAATCCTTTTAGCAATCCCTCTGCCTTTCTGGTCTGTAGCTGTTCTAGACTCTTTCTTCCTAAAGATGCCTGAATGAGCCTTCCTGAACCTGCTGGCTATGAACAGGCTGCTTTGCTCTAAGCATGGTTAGCTGGTTTGTCTCACAGTGCTGTTCTCACTGCTTCCATCCAAAAGTTTTCAGATCTGTTGCTAACATCATAGGTTAATAACTAAGGTCAGGATGGCCAGCAAGAAACCTGAAAGGCCTTGCAATATGAAGGTGATTGATCTCTAATTTTCACTACACTGCTCCGCTGGCAGTGACTCGACACTAAACACATGATAGCAACAAGGGGAGTGGAGATTAGTTACAACTTCTTTACCAAAAATATTATTTCATCTTTACTTAATGTAACATCTTATTCCATTAAGACATCACCTTTCCTTAATAAGAATTCCTGCATATTGTCCCAAGAAACTTGTATTCAAGTTACACCTGAATTTATGGGTGTAGAGTGAAAAAAACTAATTCATCATCCAGGCTCTTTTCTCTCTTCCAGGAATTAAAAATATTTAAAACGTATTTTTGTTTCCAAGACAGAGAAAACCTGAAAATTCCTCTCTTTTTATTCAAAGCATCTCCCAAACAACTTCTGAGTACATTCTGTTTTCTGCACTGAGAGCAATTGGTCTTCTCATGTTAGACAGTTTTGGAATAATGTAGTTCATTTAAAAAAAAAAAAAAAAATCAGATATTTTCCACCATTTTGCCAAAAATAGCAACCATTTTATTTGTCACTGCAAAGTTCTTCACTTAGAAATGTAAAGCAGCAAGTACAGAGCCTTGAATCAAATCAAACGAGTTCTAAATATTCTTCTTCCTATTATTTAATTAGACTGAATTTATAATATCATTTTACCAAATGCAATTCATTTCTTAATTAGGCAAACTGAATACTCCTAGTTTAGAAGCATCCACGAGTGTACCCAGTTAATGTCAGCCCTATTTGCTTTTATTTAGTGTCTTTTATCTGTACCTTTGCTTTGGCTAGGTAAACTCCAAATGCTTCATACTGGTGTTTTTTCTTCATTTTTTCGCTCCCACTAAAGCAAAAGATGACAGGTAATAATATAATGTGTGGTAGAAGGAGAAATGCTGACAGACATTGTGTTACTTTGCTTCAATTAGGCTCTAATTACTTCTTCTCTTCAATTAGAAAAATCACATGAACCAATTATGCCAGATAATATGTGCTTATCCTATTCAAACTGCACAATGTGTAAGGTCTATTCACATTGATTATGTTCAATTTATGCTTTTAGCCTTTTTTTCTCTTCTGTCTGCATGGCCCATTACAGCTTTAAAGTGGAAGCTCTTAAGCAGTTCTCAGTATTATGATATCATTCATTACAATTGTTATGTTTTGATGGAAGAAAAATTTTGATGCTTTGAATGCAGAGGGGAAAAATCTTTTTGGATTGAATGTATTCCAGTTTTGGTAGTTTGGATAACAATATTCTCATGGTTTTTAAAATAAATATGATACCATGTGGTCTACTGTTAATGGACAGGGCTGAGTGAAACAGTTGGTTCTCTGGGAACAAAGACAGATTTCAAAATCAAACACAGGGTATTGAACACAAGAACTGCTCCCACATTGTCAGCACAGAGGTATCAGGCCTCACTTGTGAATGATCTGCAGTGTGGAAGGCAATCACCAAAACCAAAGGGACAACCTTAAAAACCTGGAAGTGGAGAAGCCACAACAATATTTTCCTGCTAAATAAATAGGGAATAAACATTATGTGAATCCTCACCAGTTACAGAACAGTTCAACAGATCTGGATGAGCAGAAAATGCTAAGAAACAGCACTGAATACTAGAGGCAACTTGCTCTATTTCACCTCTCCTTTTGTAAGGATTTAAGGGATTCTGCTCATACAGGGTTTTATCTATCCTTGTGCTCAGCTGGGGAATAAACTCCTTTCAATTCTCCAAGGATTAAATACAGAACACAAACTTTGCCGTCCAATACTCCCCAGAGATGGCCAAACACCAGGTAAGCTTCAGCTGATTCCACATGACACCTATCTCAATCAATGGGAATCTTTCATGCTTAGAACACACAAATTCCACTCACACTGGTTTGCTTGCATAGAATTGAAATGCAAAGAGGATGTTCTGATAGTAGAATCATTTAGGTTGGAAAATACATCTGAGATTATCAAGTCTAATCAATCCCCCCATTACAATTCTATACACATTTATAATTGGACATAAACTATTATAGGGCACAATTGCACTTATTCATGCTTTTCCTGACAGGTTTTTAATAAAACCACGAGACCTATCTGTGTATATGACAAATATGAACACACAAGTTACAAAACTGCACTCTTTTTTACGTATATTCCATAAAAATAAGGCTGTTCAGGAATTGTAAAATCCTACTGCAGTGAAATTAAAACAAGGCAGAAGCTGAAGAGTTAAAAAAAGGCAAGTTATTTTGTATAATGTCATGAACATGAAATGTGTATTTGTCAAAATGTAATTACAAAGAACTCTCCATATTACGTGATACAATGAGTGTCATAATGGAAGTTCAATCACAGGGAAGATAGTTACCTGTGACAGGCAGAATCATTTTTCATTGAATTGTAACTAAAAGATGTAAAAACTGAAATGTTTGTGAGACTCCATTATTCTAAGAACTTACTACAGAATTATATACCTTTTAGGTAAGACAAGCCTGTATAAAAAAAAAAAAAAAAATTTAAAAAAAAAAAAAAAAAAGGTTTGGCTAACAATATTCTCAGCAATTAAAATGCTCTGGAAAGCACAGCTTTGAAATTTCCCCTTCCTCCATCCCACAAGTTTTTGAAGTCCCAGATCTAGGTCGTAACTAAAGTCAAGGTCTCACAATAACCTGCTCTCTCTTACAGCAGAAGGGAAAGCAGCCAAGTGAGATCGTTTTCTTAGAAAATTTTTACAGTGGTGGAAATTAAAAGAAGTTTAATATCAGAAGCCAAGAGACTTCCAGTCCATCTGCCAGACCAAAGACTGAAGCAGGTTTAAATGAGGACCAAAACTTTTGGAAGCTGATGTGAGCAGAAGTATTTCTCATCAGAATTTTCCTTCCACCACTCAAAATTCAGTAACATTCAGAGAGTTCTACTGAAGTTCAAGAACACTTGTCTAGCATTTTGGAGCTATAAAAGTGACAAAGAAACAGAAGTTAAATTTTTTAAGATGCTTTTTGCACTCAAAGAAAAAAAAATTGAACAGATTTGTTTCAAAGATGAGACTCATTTCTCAATGGCTCACACCTCTTCTTTTGATAGACATCAAATGTGCCAGCTTGACTGGAGTGACTACAAAACCTTTAGAACCATTTGCACAGACTCAGACTGAATCAATTCAATTGCCCCATCTCCTTTTGATGACGAGAATCAGTTGATGTGAATTATCCTTAAAAAAGAGTCAATGGGACAACCCAATTGGTTTTGTCTGGGTTTGGCACTCCGGCTGGGAGAAGCATAAGGAAGGTCATTATTTGTTTTGAATATGAAGGCTGCTAGGCCGCATAAAACTGGTAAAGTTATTTCTCTCACCTGACACAAAGCAAACCACCTAAAAGTAACAACTTACATTTTCTGTCATTATTCTGGCTTCTGTCCAGAAGTAGAAATAGCAGTACCAATAGTTCTGTGAGTAGGTTACTTTATTGCTAAGGAGAAGAAATCCTTCTCTCTAATCCAAAGGGCTGCATTAGTGGGAAGGTCACACAAAAAGGGCTTCTGTCGAGTTCAGATATGCTCATGCCTTACAGAACCACAAGTTCTGTTTATGTCTCTTCAGCAGTATTATGTGTTCTCCAACTGGTAAGAAGGAGGAATAAAATTAGGCCTTGCCCATACTCACGATTATTTTGTGGCAGGTATGCTGTAGCAATAAAAACGAGGCCAGAGACATTAGGCAGCAATTCAGCAAGGAAAAAGTCACCATGCACACAAAAAAAAGGAAAGAAATGCAGGGTTTAAAATGCATGTATGCAAATTCATGGTCTCTTGGGTATTGGTAACAGTTTAAAGTGAAATGCAGTTTATGAGCATGAAGTATTCTCATGGCTGGTTTAAACTACTGTAAATTGCACTGCATTTTCCCCTTATAAATACTACTTAAAAACAATTATGACCCAGACGTAAATGCTTTTACTTGAAATATTATTCATTATGGAAAGCACTATACCTTTATCATTCACCTTCAAGTTTCAGGAATAGATTGCAAGAAAGGCAGAACCGAAAGGTTTTTCCCGTGAAGAGAATTCAAGTATGTAAAGTCCCTTCCCAGATATTATACATATGGTATCAGAAAAACTTTTACATACAAATGGAAGCAAACACTCACACAGAAGCCAAAAGGGATCCAAGCAGCACAGCAGGGAAGCAGATCCAAAAGAAGCAGGAGACAAGATCCATGAGTTTTATAGCCTATAGTACTTCCTGGTTTTAGGTATGAAAACGTTTTGAAAGACTCGGGCTTTAAATTTTCAACTTAAATGAAAACTTAGTTATGCTAAAAAGTCAGCTTTGAAACGGAGTACTTGAAACTAGTTTTAGCAATCAAAGGAAAATAGGTTGATGCAATTCACTGGAGAAAAATAGGATTTTTCTCTGTAGACAAATTTTGCAGTGATCAATCACTCTAATAAAGTATCAGATCTGGTATGGAGGACTCATGTTTAACAATTATAATTATGGAACAGTATCAGTGATGAATACTCTGTGTTGTGAATACAATAGTATTGTATTTTTAGATCACTGTATAATTTCTGGGCACACTTTGATGACTTTGCTGGCTACTCACCTATTTTATAAATCAGCAGGAGACTTGACAAGATGAGAAAAAAAGGTTTCCTTCTCCCTAGATTTATATATGCTCAGTTATATTCATTGTTGTGCTGTTCTGAACAACTTACTCATTGATTTATGGTATGTGCTCTGTAAAATCTTTTTAATGTTCTTATGTGCCCTGCATGTATCTCTCACTTTAAAAAAATGGTAAAAATTCGAGAACAGTTTCAGAAATTAAACTCAGCACAAAAAAAAAAATCATACAAATTGCCTCTTTTGATAAATTTATATACACCTATTTATTCCTTAATCTTCATCCTTAAGGAAGTAAAGGAAACATCAATGGCTTACATCACCTGTCAACAGAAAAACAAGCAAAAAAAAAATAGTTTAAAAGAGACTCACACTGAAAATTTTTGTCCTGCTGAAGTCATATCTCCATTCTGCAGGTTTTGCCTTGGTCTTTCTCACTGAAAAAATCTCAGGTTGTCCATAACCTCCACTCTCAGAGGGAGAAGTTATGAAAAAATTAGGTATGCCCATCATTTCAAACAGGCTTAGGGTATTAAGCCAAACTAAATACATATCCATAGGTTCTAAAACTTTTGGATCTCTGGCCTTCATTGCTGGAAAGGTCAAGGGCTTCCCCCTCTTGCAGCCCTCTTCTTGGAAAAGGGGACACTTTGGAAAAAGGGAAATAAGCCAGTATAATCCTCCCTCTCTCCCAGGACTAGGTCAGATTTTTCCCTCTGCCTCACTGTACTGCCCTTTGTCTCTCAGTTATTTTCCTTCCTTACCCATGAAAGGCATCTGAAAGTAAAGGATTGGGAAGAAGAAATGCACTGTAAGTAAATTTGAAAGGAAATACCACTCATGTTCTTTCATGACTGTACTCACTCTAATGGCTTAAAGCAGGTGCCACTGCAATACACCACTCATTCCCGCTTCCATCTAAAGTCCTGTGAGTGCTTTTGAAAAAAAAAATACACTTAATTCATTAAATAACTTTCTCTATTTCTGGGCATTTAGCCTAACCAGCCCTTAGTGCTATTGCAATGCAAGTAATAAATAATGACTCCCTCTCCATTGAATAAGAAAATAATTGTTCCCACTTCACAGGTGAAAAAAAAAAATTATTTCCCAGATTCCCCAGAAAGTCTCCTTGAGAGTGTCAAGTGCCACGGCCACAAGATCCCTTTAGTTCTTTTCAAGGCATCAGGTGACTTCCCCAATTTCATCAGAAATAAGGCATGCTACAGAATGAAGCCACAGGAAGAAAACAGGATAATTTCCAGAAGACTCTGTTTCTGGGTGCTCTCTGACTGGACCAGCAATTGTAGGGAGTGTTTCTAAGATAGCACATCTGATACTTGGAGCAGAGATGCCTCAGAGCAGAAGGTCAGAATCTCATCTGTAGTGCTGGGAGACATTACGTGACTGGGAATTTGAAAGGTGTGGGAGTAGGAGCACTGGAGAACACTCCATAACCCACAAGCAACACTACATGTTCGAGGTTCTTCACTGTAATAGCAGAGGCAGGTTTGGGGCCACACAAACCTTCTTCCCTGTAAAACTGCAGTCTAAGTCCACAGAGATTCAGAGTACCTTGGATGTCAAAGCAGCTGGGAGCCAGCATGAGGGAGCAGGTAAACCACAGCCAGAAGGTAATGCTGAGAGGCAACTGTTGGCATGGAAGAGGGTTACAATACCCTTAAATAACACCTTTCAAAGGCACTTAGTACATAGAAATTCAAAGTGATATTGAAAAAAATTCAAATGCATCAGATTTAGCACATAATGAAGTACATTTTGAGTTCACCTTATCAGTGGAAAAAAATAGCCCAGCAATACTGCCAGTGTGACATATCCCACAGAGACAGAACAGAACATGCTGGGAACATCTTGTCTCGGCACACAGACAAGGTAATGTCATACATCCCAGCCACAGCTTTGGCCACATCCCCAGCACATTCCACAGGCTCTGTACTTCTCTACTCTGCATTCACCATCCCTCACCTATTTCAGCCTGGTGCCTGTGATGCAAGCAGCAACTCTGTCTCACTGGCATGGCTCTGCCAGGCTCACGATGGCAGAAAGCAACTGCACCCTTCCAACCTGCTCCCAGCCACCTGTGCCTGCTGCATTGTGTCCCAAAGCAGTGCTATTCCCAGCAGGCAAGCAGAGCATGCTCCTACCACAATCCTGGCCTGCATGCCCACATCCCTCATGAGCCAGAGCTGGGGAATACAAAACTGTAGGCACTGAGTATTTTGAGAAAATGCCTAATGGAAGTTACCCAGGGATGTGGATCCGACTTTATAAAAAAGAGACATGTACCAATTTGAGTTCAAGTCCAATTCCCAGAATGGCATTATCTGTGTAGTGTTAATTCTTTATTATTCAAAAGATTGCTAACTGTTCATATCTGCACAAATGTGTTCATGCTTCATTCATTCCAAGTCAATAATAATGGATTCTTACTATTGATTATACATGAGCCTTTTTGTCCCATCATAATGAAATTTTAATGTTGATGGTCCCCAAACTATTATTTCAACCTAATAACAGTGAGGCTTGACAATTACCTCGCTCTGCGAATTGCAGATAGAACTAATAAGGTCATCCTTAATAACTTTTTGTTTACCTGACATTTGGTAATTTTATAGTTATTATGTATTATTTTAAAGTCAGAGGAGTGTTTTGCAAAGAATTGTTGTCTCCCCGTGGAATAAAATACAATTCTGCCAGGAGAAAGCCTTTCCCTTGCCTGCTCCCTGACCTACAGAGTGGCACTTGCTGCCATTTACATGAGGCCGAAGGCAGAGAAGCAGTTCCACCACTGCAGTTCAAAAACATGATAATAAAAGAGAAAAAGGAAAGGCAAAAAGCTTAAAACTTTAGAAAAATCAGTAAGGAAAAACTTAATCTAAGAAATGGCAAGGATAGGCCATTTAGTGACAGAGTATTAGCCTGATTTAATGAGCTGTGGGGGTATTTCAATCGCAGCACTGCTGTGGGAGTATCCTTAGGAGATTTCTCCCCTTTCCTGGGATAACCGAGCACCCCCCATCACCGTCATACCATAGCCAGGGAGCAGAAATTTTTGTTCCCAAACAGATCTCTTCCCCTCCTGGCACTGCCCAGTGCCTGGCCTGTCCCCTCATTCTATCCCTGCCCTGCTGACAGGCCATTGCCATCAGACCCCGCTCCTACAGCAGCACACAGGCCTCAAAAAAACAAATCCTCCCTCCCTCAGAGCACAGCTTTCCCTCCAAAACCAGGCTGCTTCCAACACTTCTAACCTTTGAAGGGCTGCAGAAGAGCTGTCAGGCACATGCTGTGCCCAAGGTGCCCTCGCCAAGGCTTGTGCATCTCCACAGAACTTTCCACAGCAGGGCAGACCCCTCAGGCAGCCCAGAAAGCAGCTGCTGGGCCCCAAAATGAGGGCTTTCCACCCAAAAGGAAAAATATTGGCCCTGGGGGCACATTTGGTGAGGGGAACTGGGAGTAACTAGCAGAAAGGAGACCACTGGAAGGTTTCAGCAGTAACTCAATCCTGGGCAAATGACCACCAACGTCTAGGGGAGAGAATGGGAAGAGAAACAGCAGCTGCAGGAGGGCTCCCAGTCCAGCCAAGCACAGAAAGAGCAAACAAACACATGGGATTTGAAGGGATGTTACTGGAGTAAACCCATGTGTAAGCACTCCCAATTTTAGTAGGTTAACTGTGTGTGTAAGCACAGTAACAACCTGAGCTGAGGTACCCTCCCAGGACTGGTTTTCCACACATCACCCCTCTGCTCAAGACATCCAAAACTTGGGATTTTGCTGCAAAAACACCCCACACTCATGAGTACAGACCTGCCTGTGAAGTGAGGACAAAGTCCTTAAGGATATTTCAATTTAGGAAAGATTATATTGAATGGAACATCCTTTCCTACTTGTTCTGGTCCCTCTGCTGGTGGCAGGTTGGCTAAATCAAGGAATGTGGCTATAAAAATCATCTGGGAACTGATGAAGGATTCTGGTGAGAAAATTGGCAGACAGAATTCCCCAGTTCCCTGCATTTTCCAAGGAAATGGCCACACTTGCTTGAAGGAAGCAGCTGTGCCTGCCATTATCACCATGGCACTGGCACAATTGCCTGGCCTTACGCTAGTGCTCAAGATCAACAAAGGAGGAGAAGTATTAACTCTTTTAATAAATACAATTTCAGGAACAGGAGAAAGAAGAAAACAATTAGCAATGGTAATCATCAAAAAGATATATCAGGGCTAAGACCTCTTTTTGTTGTCCAGTCTCTTGCATGCCATTTCTTGGTTAACTAGGGGTTTTTTTAGTACTCTGAAGATCCTGAATGCAACAGGGATACAAATGCTGGGAATAGCTATTTGCAATTGTTACAATCTGCTTCCAATTACTAGATTCCCCAGACATACTGAAATAGTCAGGGTTTGGTTTAAAGTAATGTTCAATCCAAGGCAGGCAGTTTTACATGGTTAAAGAATGAATTTCAGAAGGGAAAAAGCAAGTATTGAGTCTGGCCTTGGGCTTACTGGGCAGTTGCATCCACTTCCATTGTTTCAATACGTGGCACTGGTTATTAAAATTACAAGACAGGGTTTTACTTTCCCCTAGACTCTGTTTTTTACACTGCTTTATTTTCCAATGCGTCTTTCACAATTCTTTCATTGAAGTGTTTGAAACCTAGGCAGTAACCACTGTGATGAAGCTGCACCCACCATTGTATTCTGAAATTCCTAAATCCTGAAATTTTTAGGTTCCTAAGCTAAAAATTTGCAGGAAATACTTAGAGAAAAAACATCCACCCATATTAATATGTCTAGTGCAAATCTACTTTTTCTATTAATTAAAATGTTCCTGGCTTCAAAAAAACCCCCTCTTTTCCACTCCCTGAAGAACAAAACAAATGTGTTTATCTTTCTACAACAGAAACTTTAAGTCTTTTCCAGAAGAATAACTCTGATTCTATGATCAGCCTTGATTTTGCAAGAAGCCTCAGTCCTGCTATAGCAGTTGCAAAGTTGCAGCTGTCCAAGTACTGGCACCTGCCATGCTGGAAAGATAGCACAGAACCTTTGCACCCAATTTTCCAGGCATGCCAAGGGAAGAAAGCCAAACAGGTACCTTCCCAGGACAGAAATCCACACACAACTTGCAAATAAATGATTGAAAAGGAAACAGTTTAAATTTCAAGCCTCTCCTTTATTTTCTAATTTAGACAAATCTGTCCAAAACTCTTATTTTCAGGCTTTGTAGAGCCTAAATTTTTGTTGTTGCTGCCTACAAACTTTCCCACAGGTCTAGCATTCTTAAGACTGCTGACAAGAATTTAAATGCACTGTGATAGGACACCATACTGCTCAAAATCACCCAGACTTGTCTCAAAAAATGAGGTGTAGGTCCTTGAAGACAAGAGACATAGTCTAAGTCTCTGATGCTGATGCTCCAGATCAGTACAAGCAAGGACAAATAAGTTTCCTAGGTATGGAAATTAATGTTTTATTTCTGATTTCCCCACCTGTCCAACTCATATCTTCTCATGCTTATGCACAGCACAGGTTTTGCCATTGCTGCTCATGCTGTGTTCAGGGCAAGAAGGGAAAGGAAGCAGAAGTCTCCCAAAAATGAACTCAAGAGCTCATGGTTTCCAAAGAGAAGAATGCAAACCTTACTGTTTAAAAAAAAAAAAAAAAAAAAA